>CM019148.1:254392698-254731916 GCA_009733165.1 Naja naja | reverse complement strand
ATGGAATTAAAAGGCAAAGATGATTCGGACTATTATGCGGTTTGGGATAGGTGGTACAAATGGGTGGAGGATAGAAATAAGAGCTGATGTTTATGTATAAAAGGAGAGGTATGTATCAATAATGACACGAACACTGTTAATGTGAATAGAGATTTGTATTTTTGTTTTTTAAAAATAAAAATATATTTTAAAAAAGAAAGAAAACTGTACAAAAGAGATGGTTTTCATCCATCAAAGAAAGGGACTGAGTTACTTGGCATTAAATTCACAGATTTTCTGGATAACCATTTAAACTGAACAGTGGAGACAGAGAATTAATGGATACAGAACATTGCTGTCCCCAGCAATCTAAAATTAATAAGGACACCAGTACATGTAACAGATGTTTGTGCAGGTAAGATTATCAACCTTGCTGTCAAGCAAAACCAAGCATTTAACAGTGAGTGCTATACCATGTGCACTAATCAAACAGGTGGCAAGAAAGTAGAGACAGTCAGGCACAGCACATGTTATGTAGACAGTAAACACAACGTCAGATCTAAAGATCTCAAGTGCCTATATACAAATGCACAAAGTCTGGGGAACAAATAGTGTGAACTCAAACTACGAATACATGAAGGTAGATATGATATAGTTGGAATAACAGAAACTTGGTGGGATGAAACCCATGATTGGAACATACTGGTGGAAGGATACAAACTTCAAAAAAACCAGACTCCATAAAAGAGGAGGTGGAGTTGCACTGTATGTAAAGGACTACTCTATTGCTACAGAAATGGATGAAATCAAAGATGAAAACCTCCTAGAATGCATATGGGTCAATATAAAAGAAAAAAATGACATGGCCATAGGTATATATTATAGGCCACCCAATCAAGCAGAAAAAATAGATGTCCTTTTGCCAACCAACTAACAAACATAGCAAGAAACACACTACAGTAATAATGGGGGACTTCAATTATCCTGATATCAATTGGAAAACTAATTCTGCATCAAGTGAGAAATCAAATAGGCTCCTAACCAACCTAGCTGACAACTTTGTTGTCCAAAAGGTAGAGGATGGAACTGGAGGGACAGCCATACTGGACTTAATTCTTACAAGCAGATACGAAGTGATAGAGGGAGTTGAAACTGCAGGACCTTGGGTGAGAGTGACCATGTCATACTAGAATTCAACATAACACAAACACAAGCAATAGAACATAATGACACCAGAGTCTTAGATTTTAAAAGAGCTGATTTTAATAAACTCAGAGAGAACTTGGGAAAGATTCCATGGATGAAAATCCTAAAGGGGAAAACAACTCAAGAATCTTGGGAAACTCTGAAAAGTACAATCATAGAAACCCAGACCAGCACAATACCACTGAGAAAGGAAAACAAGAAATCCAAAAAGAAACCAGCATGGCTGCACCAAGATCTCTCTGGCAAATTAAAAAAAAAAAAAAAGGACAAGTACAAAAAATGGAAAGAGGAACATAAAACTAAGACAAAATATCAGCAGATACCCAGAATCTGCAAAGATGAAGTCAGGAAAGCAAAGGCTCAGAATGAACAAAGACTTGCAACAAAAGTAAATAATATAATAATAATAATAATAATAATAATAATAATAATAATAATAATAATGATGATGATGATGATGATGTTTCTTCCAACATATAAATAACAAGAAAAAAATCAAGGAAACAGTCGGTCCACTAAAGAGAGAAGATGGCAAGGAAGTAACAGGCAACAGAGAAAGCAGAACTGCTTAACTCATTCTTTGTATCGGTCTTCACGCAAAAAGAAACTATAGCTCAACCCACCAAAAATGTAACTGTAAAAGTCAGACCAGAAATAAAAGTTAAAATAAGCAAAAAAATAGTAAGAGAACACCTGTCTGATCTTGATGAACACAAATCACCAGGGCCTGATGGATTACATCCCAGAGTTTTAAAGCAGCTGGCAGAACCACTGTACCATATCTTTCAAAAATCCTGGAGCACTGGGGAACTACCAGAGGACTGGAAAAGAGCAAAGAAAAGAGCACACGCACACAAAATGTAAAAATCACCGAACCAGTAGTTACACCGGTTGGATCCCACCCCTGCCTACAAGGTCCCTTCCAACTCTGATTATCTGTTAATCTGTGTATGGGTAGATATATACTTACTTTTGAGAGCAGGCAACAGAATTTCATTTTTAATGTGGAGGGCGTGGCTAGCATCAGGGCAAGATGATGTGTCTTGGGAGCTCCAGGGGACAACGCTGAATCCAGCTGCCAGGACCGTCTGTTTGGACTGGAATCTCTCGAAGTGGGATGAAGGAGGCGAGCGCACTCTGCAGATGTCTGGAGCGCATAACATCAGATATATCACAAGAAGGCAAAATCACAAAACAAACTGGGTCTCACTTACTTTGGCCATGTCATGTAGGGGAATTCCCTAAAGAAAGCCATTATTTTTGGATGAGTTCGTGGTAAAAGGAAACAAGATGTCAAAGAATATGGTGGCTATGATGACCCGGGGCGTGGCACAAAAGCAACAAATTCACAAAAATAGGTAAAATCCCTTTAATACCTCCAACATGGCCCCCAACGTCCAGTTATCTTCAGTGGAGAGAAAAGAAAATTCTCCCACAAACTGTCTTTAAAGGGAAGACATTCAGTCCGAACCCAAAGTACATATAAATTATAAATAAAAATCAACACAAACCACGCTGCAGCAATTAATGAGACAAGGCAGAAGTCAGGTTTCCAAGTGATGAATTCTATTTAAAAAGAAAAGAATGAAGTCCATCTTCAAAAAAGATTTATTTTATTTAGGAAAGCATCAAATTGGCAAACTCCATAGTAATTCCGGATCTGACACAACCCAGAATTACCCCACAATATTACAAGTTAGAAACAACCCCCAAAAGTCACATTCTCCAATAGAAATAATTCAATGTTGCTTGATGTCATAAATCTCCACCTCAAGGGGCCCAAGCATGGACAGCTCGTTTCCCACGGGAAGAAAGATACCTAGCCAAAACACTCTCTTTATCTCCACTCCTCCCCCTCTTAGAAATGTGGCAAGCCCAAAACTCTTCCCCCCATGACTGCCACAGAGAAAGTAAGAAAAAGAATATATACTAAGACTATCTAAAATGGCTAAACTTATGTCAATTTCGGGCTTGACAGGCTGCCCTCCCTCATTTGAAAAGAAACCCCCTGCAACGACATAAAATACACAAAGATTGAAATTAGGTTAAACACAATCATACAATGCATATTTTAACCTCCTCTGCCACCCACAGAATTTGGTTTTGGCTTGTGTGGATATTTTCCATGGAATTTCCCCACCAATCTATCAGCATTTACTTTCCATCTATTAACCCAGGTCGCTTGTGAAATTGGATAGCCTTTCCAATAAATTAAATATTGTAACTTCCACCTGAAAATCCTAGACTCCATTTTTTTTTTTAACTTCACAATGTTCATGCCGTGCAATGAACAAAGGCCTCGGGGCAGAGGTGGTATTCAGCAGGTTCTGACCAGTTCTGGAGAACCGGTAGCAGAAATTTTGAGTAGTCCGGAGAACTGGCAAATACCACCTCTGACTGGAGATTTTACAGTATCCTTCCCCTGCCATGTCCACCAAGCCATGCCCACAGAACCGGTAGTAAACAAATTTGAATCCCACCACTGCTTCGGGAGTGCATGTTCTGCTGGCCTCAAGGAAGAATCATCAACCGGCTTTAATAAACTACTATGAAACACTGGATGTACCTTCCCCAATAACCTAGGGAGATTAAGTTTCACAGTTACTGGGTTTATTACTTTAATTATCTGAAAAAGCTCTATAAATTTTGGACTTAATTTTCTAGAAGATAAATGTAACTTTAAATATTTAGTTGACAAATAAACTTTATCCCCCCACTTTAAATTATGGCTGCTGGGAATGGTGTTTGTCAGCTTGTATGTTTTGGATCTGTGTGCCTTATTCTTATCAAAGCCTTTTTGTGTTTTCCCAAAGAGCTTTAATTGTCCATCCACTCAGTTACGACATGGATTGGGGGGGCTCAGCAATTCAGGCAGGAACGAAACTCATCCCAATATGATTTGGAAAGGTGTTAACCCAGTACTACTATGTACAGCATTATTATAAGCAACCTCTGCAAACGGCAGCAAATCAGCCAGTTGGTTGTTGATAATTTACATAACATCTCAAATATTGTCCAATAATTTGGTTAGTTTTCTTAACCAGTCCATTGGTCCGTGCATGAAAAAACTGAACAACAGACTTGAGAGGATCCAATTGCTTGTATGAATTCTCTCCAGAATTTTGCAGTAAACTGAACCCCTCTATCTGAAATGATTCTGCAAGGCACTCCATGCAATCTATTATATGATTCATAAAACATTTTGGATAATTTCCTGGCTGATGGTTTAGACCTTTTGTATGGAATAAAATGAGCTTGTTTGGAAAATAAATCCACTACAGTCCAAATTATTGTGTGCCCCCCACTGTCTGGTAAATCTACTATAAAATCCATCCCTATCTCCTTCCAGGGCCAGGATTGGCTCTGCTACGATTGTAATAATCCTGGAGGGTTCCAGTCTGGTTTTCCTTGTGGCACAAGTGGCACAACAATCTTACATAATCCTCAATGTCTTGCTTCATTCTTGGCCACCAAAACTGGCATTTGACCATGTGTAGAGTTTTAAATACCAAATGTCTCTGCTGTTGAGTCATGATTTTTTGAACTGTGCATGAAGATGTAAAAGTTTTGTGACAATATAGTTTAGAACCCTCTGTTAGATTTGCATGAAGAGTCAGAGCGGAGTGCTTCAGTGAAGAGTTTATTAGTGACTACAGCTCATAACAGACCCGATTTGGCTGGTGTGGCTGCTACTTATAGCCACAGCCGCAGAGTTGCCAGCCAATCAGAGTGCAGGTTTTCCCGCACTTTTTAAACCAATCATTTCTGACATTTTACAAGAACAGTTCAAACTTAACCAATGACATTCAAACCTGCATACATAAACCCCTCCCCACTAGGTTCAGTCCATACTCAAACCCCAACCTATCTAATGTATTCTTTTAAATAGGTGGGGCTCTTACATGTACGTTGAGACCTTCGTGGTTCAGAAGTTTTAACGTTCTCACCCAGTGAGAGGGGAAATGTGTCTGTTGACATTTCCCTAGTTGGACTTCTGTGAAGACCCTGTTTGATTGTTAGAATCTGGTCTCTCCTCCCAACCCATCTCCAGCCCAATGTCAGCACCCAAGTCAGGTAGTGATGTGCAATCTTCCACTTGTAAGGATGGATTTTGGCATTGTGACAGGTTTTGGGATGGTTCCTGTCATAATGGCTCGTTACACATGGGGTTGATTCTTGTTTGCTGATTATCCTCATGTCCTCCCCTCCCCCTAGAAAAAGCATTAGGTATGGGAACTAGAGAGGAACAATTGCGATGTTCCTGAGGTAACCTGGATCTAAGCTGATCAATGTGCCTGCTCCAGAGGACTCCATCCTCTGTTTGTACCCTGTAAGAACGAGGGCCTGTGATTTGAGTTATTTCAGCAGGAATCCATGAAGGCTCACCCATAAGGTTCTTAGCATAAACAGAATCACCCACACTGAACGTGCGAACTTTGCTAGTGGAATCTAGTGGTGTGCGTGGGTGCGTAAGTGGGATGAAGGCGGTCAAGGGAGACCTAAGTTTCCTACCCATCAACAACTCTGCTGGGGAAGTTAGTTGATGGGTTAGGGTGATGTGCTGAACACTAAGAAGTTTTTCAACTTTCTCAGTGATGTCCCCAGGACCCAATTGCTGAAGCTTTTCCTTGGTAAAACGTACATTCGTTCAGCCCGGCCGTTAGCCGAAGGGTGCCCAGGGGCTGTCAGGGCATGTCTGATACCCAGTTGTGCTAGATAGGATTCAAAAGGGTTGGATGTAAATTGAGGGCCATTGTCAGAGACAAGAACATCAGGTAACCGTGGGTACAAAAAGCTTTTTAAGCTGCTTGATGACAGCATCAGTTGTGGTGGATGCCATAGGGATTACCTCTAGCCATTTGGAATATGCATCTACTATAATAAGGAAGGTGTGCCCTCTGGTAGGGCCAGCGAAATCAATGTGAATCCTAGACCATGGGCCCCTAGGACATTCCCATTCCTGTTGGGGCGAGAGGTGGGGCAGGCCTGACTACCTGACAGTTGGGACAAGATGCAACCCAGTTTTCAACCATTTTGTCAATACCTGGCCACCATACATAACTCCTGGCCAATCCCTTCATCCTTACAATACCAGGATGACCCTCATGTAACATTTCCAAAACCTCTCTTTGCAGTTTTGCAGGAATAACCACCCTGTTACCCCACAAAAAATACATCCTCTTAATACAGATAATTCAGTTTGCCTGGATTTAAAAGGTTGGGCAAGGTGAGGTAGATCTTGAAGAGGCCAACCTTTCTTAATCCAGCCTATAATAGGAGCCAATAAAGTGTCTTTGGCAGTCTCTCTGGCAATTTCAGCAGCGTGTACTGGAAGCTTGGCAACAGTTTCTAGGAAAAAGGTGTGTGCCTCAGGTTCAAAGTCCTCCTTGTGATAAGGAAGTGGGCAAGACTCAAGGCATCAGCATGTCCAATGTCCTTGCCAGGCTTGTGGATAAGGTTTGTATGAATAAGCAGCAAAAATTCAGTCCACCTCAGCATTCTTGGTGACAGGATAATGGGTGTAGGTTTGTCTCCTGCCACAATGCCTAACAAAGGTTTGTGATCTGTGACAATGGTAAATGTTCTCCCATATAATACTCATGAAATTTCTTGATAGCTGCAACAATTGCCAATGCTTCCTTGTCCAATTGGCTGTAATTCCTCTCTGCTTTGGTCAAGGTGCGAGAGTAAAATGCAATAGGGGCTTCCCTCCGCTGGGAAGCCTGTGGCTCAAACCCCCCCACTCCAAAGGGGATGCATCACAAGTCAGTACAACAGGTAAATTCTCAGAGAACTGTATGAGTACAGCATCAGACGTGATTAGTCTTTTAATACTGTTAAATGCTGATTGTTCTTTCCTGCCCCAGACCCAAACAGACTTTTGTCAAGCAATCTGTGTAATGGTTCTGCAATGGTTGCCTTCTGAGGTAGGAACATGTGGTAAAAGTTAATAAGTCCAAGGAAGGCTTGCAAATCTGTTTTGCATTTTGGTCTAGGGGCTTCTTTGATTGCTTGAACCTTGGCATCTGTAGGGTGGATGCCATGCTTGTCAATCATATAGCCCAAGAACTCAACCTTGTCAGTTCTAAGAGTGCATTTTTCTTCCTTGACTTTTAACCCCGCTTTCTTGAATCTGGTAAGGACTTCTCTGAGTCTCTCTTGTAATTGAGTGTCATTTTCAGCAGAGATTAACACATCATCAAAGTAAGGCACTACCCTGGCAGTCCTTGGAGCATCCTTTCCATAAGGCTTTGGAAAATGCCTGGTGCCACGCTTACTCCAAACTGTAACCTTTTACATTTGAAGGCACCTCTATGAGTCACAATGGTTTGGGCCTCTGCAGTGGCATCATCAACTGTTAGTTGTTGATATGCCTGGGCCAGATCCAATTTGGCAAAGACTGTACCCTGCCAAGTGAATGTAATAAATGATGCACCACTGGAACTGGATATGCGCTCTGTTGAAGTGCATGGTTCAATGTCCCCTTATAGTCCCCACAGATTCTCACTGACCCATCAGTCTTGACTGGTGTGACTATGGGTGTCTCCCATCTGGAGTGGTCAGTGGGCTCTAAAACTCCTTGAGCTATTAGTTTATCTAATTGTGCATCAATTTTTTCCTTTAAGGCAAATGGGACCCTTCTGGGCTTTAAGCGAATTGGGGGCACCTTGGGATCTAGGTTGAAAGTGATAGGGGTCCCCATATACTTGCCCAATCTCGCTGAAGACCTCTGGAAACTCAGACTTCAGGCCTCCTCCCATTCAGTGTTGCTCACGTGATTGATGCCAGTCACCTCGATGCCTAGTGGATTGAACCACTCAAGTCCCAGCAAGCTTGGGCGGTCCTTGTCCACGATGGTCAGGGGCAAACGTTTGGTGTGGCCTTTGAACTTCACGATGAATTCTCTTGTTCCAACTACTGGAATCTTGTTCCCTTGGTAGTCTTTAAGAGTCAGTGCTTGCTTCTTGAAATGCTTCTTCTGAATGTGGGAAGTAGCCTGTGAATAGTGTCCCATGACACCATAGATAAATAGGAGCCTGAGTCCACTTCCATTTGGCAAGGCCTTCCTTCAATTAGTACCTTCACATGTACTTTTCTGCTTCTTAAGGGTGAAGAATGACCAATGGTGACTGTTTGATGAGTTTCATTCTTCCCATTTGCTTCTGTATTGCGCCCCATTTTCTCACTGAAGTTGTTAGGCTTGAAATCTTTGTCAGGAAACTTCTTTCTGCTTGGTGGAGTTCTGGATGATTTGCAGACTCTTGCTAGGTGACCTCTTTTTTCACAACGGAGACAGATGGTATCAAAAAACTTGCATTCAGTGCGGGGGTGCCCCCCCACAACCTCTGCAATAAAAGTCTTGCCTCTTTCTTCCAAGGTCTTTCCTTTTCTCTCCATTCTGAGTCTATAAATTCCTTCCTCCACCTCACTACAGTCTGAGTCAGAATCTATTTGCTCGAATGGGTTGTTGTGGATTTTTCCACATCAGGATGGCTTGCAGCCTTGTTAATTTTCTTCATGGCTGCTGCTGAGGACTTGGTAGCTTCGCTGAAGAAGCTTCTTCTATGGCCTCCTTAAGCGTGATCTTAGGTTTCATTAATAATTTGCTCTGCAAAACCTTGTCTTTTAGGCCTAGAACAAATCGATCGCGCATGGCCTCTTCTAAGTTGATAAATTCACATGCACCCCCAATGTCCCTTAAACTTGCCACAAAGTCATTAACGTTTTCGCTTTCCCCTTGATCCCGACGGTAGAATTGTGTCTCTTAATGAGGCACGATACTTGTGCACGTAATGGGCTCTTAATAACTTTCTAAATCGGGCCAGTCCATTACCTTCACGTCTGCAGCTCCGCCAATGCCTTCGCCATCTTGAAATGGCGGACCGCAGTGGGGAGAAAGACCGCCCTCTTGCTTCTCGGAAATGTCGGCGAGATCGTTTCCCTCCAAATACATTTGGAAACGATCTGCATACGAGTCCCAGTCTTCTGCCGTGGATCGAACGGGGCTGGGGGTGTTCAGCGCAGCATCTCTCTCGGCTTGTTTTCCGCGTTGTCTTCTCTTCAGGAAGGATCCCACCTTCGTCGCCAGTGTTAGATTTGCATGAAGAGTCAGACGCGGAGTGCTTCAGTGAAGAGTTTATTAGTGACTACAGCTCATAACAGACCCGACTTGGCTGGTCTGTGGCTGCTACTTATAGCCAGCAGCTGCAGTTGCCAGCCAATCAGAGTGCAGGGTTTTCCCGCACTTTTTAAACCAATCATTTCTGACATTTTACAAGAACAGTTCAAACTTAACCAATGACATTCAAACCTGCATACATAACATCTTCAATGCTACACCCTCCCACATAGTTAATGAATCCTTATTTTCTTGATACCAAGTATCTGTTGTTAATTCATTTTGCAACTTTTTGGTCATTTCTGATTTGTCTTTTATGTTTTTGGTTTGGGTTTGTGCCTGTGTGATTACTTGAACTGTTTCCTGAGAGGATGGTGGAATGATTGGGTGAAATACTTTTTCTCGCTTACTGTCAAATTGGGGTTTCCTAGACAGCGTGTCTGCTAGTAGATTTCCCCCCACCCCACCCCCGGAGGTACTCCAATTGGAAATTGAACCTTTCAAAATATTAAACCCATCTAATTTGTTTAGGAGACAGTTTCCTGGGTGTTTTTAGAGCGTCTAAGTTTTTATGGTCTGTCCATACTTTGAATGGAATGTTACTGCCCTCTAAAAATTGTCTCCAAGTTTGTAAAGCCCAACAGACTACATAAGCTTTTCCCCATACAACCCACCTTCTTTCAGTATCTGTGAGTTTTTTGGATGTATATGCACAGGGTTGTAGATCTTCATTATCATTTTTCTGGAGTAGAACAGCTGCCACTGCTACGTCGCTAGCATTGGCTTGCACTATAAAAGACAATGCTGGGTCAGGGTGTTTTAGAATGGGTTCCTGTGTGAAATGCCTTTTTAACAATTCAAAAGCTTTTTGGCATTCTAGAGTCCATTTTAGGGGTTGTCCAGGTTTTGTCTTGGTTGCTCCTCCCATTCCTGGTTTTCAATAGTTCAGTTATCGGTAATGCAATCTCTGCAAATGAGGGGATAAATTGCCGATAGAAGTTTGCAAATCCCAGGAAGCTTTGCAGCTGTTTGCGATTTTTGGGGGGTTGCCAATCCAGGACAGCTTTCACTTTAGCTGGATCCATTTCTATCCCCTGATTTGAAATGTGATAGCCAAGATAATCCAATGACTCTTTATGGAATTTACATACAGCTTTGCATCTAAAAGTCTTTTAAATACTTTTCTCACTAACTTGATGTGTTCTTTTAGAGTTTCATTGTAAATAAGAATGTCATTCAAGTAGACCAAAACCCCTTTATACAAATATTGGTGTAAAACTTCATTTATGAGCTGCATGGACCCCTGGGGCTCCTTGTAGTCCAAATGGCATTACTCTGAACTGAAAACTGCCCAAGGGGGTGTTGAAAGCAGTCTTCCATTCGCCTCCTTCTCTGATGGGATTCTGTAATACACTTCACGGAGATCTAATTTGGTAAACACTTTCCCTTTTCCTAAGTATCCTAACATGTCTTTCATGAGCGGTAGGGGTATGTGTTGTGAATACTCAGAGCATTCAGGGATTTAAAGTCCGCACACAAGTGAACCCCCCCATCTTTTTTTTCTTTAAAGAGTATGGGGGCAGCTACTCTGGATTTTGCAGGTTGGATAAGTAATTGCAGACTTCAAAATATAATAAACCACACACAGTTGGGAGGATGCCAGAACCCAGATAAGCCTCGACAAATATAATTCACACTTTGCTTCCAGCAAGATGCTGTGTGCAAATGCCCCTTTTAAATCCTGTTTTCCCAGCTACAGCTAATGAAGGGAATCAGGGCCCTTTTCTGCCCCATAACTCATGTTGCTCCCTTCTCCGTTCCTCCCTGCATGCCCTAGGATGAAGAGTGGGTGAACCTGGGTCTTCCTCTGAATGCCCAGCCAGACTGTGCCCTTCCCAGTTTCATCCACAGCCACCAGTGCCACACTCCCACTCCCTGTCAGCTGCTCAACCTCCCCCTTGGAATCAGATTCCAACAGGGGCATGACAGTGGCTATCAAAGCTGATACCAGCCAGAGCACAGAAAACTCAAAGAAATGGTACAGTATTGGAAGATGTGAAGAGATTTGGCCCATAGAATCGCCAAGAGTTCTGAAAAGATAACACCATCATCATGTCTGTGGAGATTCTCAGTCATCAGGTCATGGTTGTCCCAAAGGTACTTTTTCAAGAGGCAACTGAACTTCCTGGTTTTTCTTTGAAGATGCTTCGCTTCTCATGTCTTCAAAGAAAAACCAGAAAGTCCAGTTGCCTCTTGAAAAAGCACCTTTGGAACGATCATCATCATCACCATCATTTTAGTTCAGTCCAGCTTTCAAAATTTTTTGTCTTATTATTTCTCCTGATTGCTGGATCCGTGCAATTTTTTTAGCCAACTGACAGCCCATACCATAACTTTATTTTTGAACATTTTGTTTCCATAAATCCATCATCTATGAAGGATTTCATAGATGAAGGAGCAGACGTTTTTGAAGCATTCAAAAGTAAAGGGACCTATTTATCAGGATACTCTACTAATCAAAAGATTCCTCTTCGTCTCATCTATGGTTTCTTTCCCCCCTGTTCAGGCAACCACAGCTCTGTACTTTTATGACTTGTTATACTTTGTGTTGCTTAAAGTTGTACCAGCTTAAATAAATGGATTTATGGAAGCAAAATGTTAGTTACTATGGTGAGCTTTGATATGCAAAGTGATATGTACTTTGTGTTCCGTTAAACTACTGTATTGCATTGTGCCTTTTGCTGCCAAATCTTTTTGAACTTGTGATTAGTATGGCCTGCTTCCAGCAATTCTGCTGTCTGTTTAAAAAGATATTTTGCTGATCCAAGGGCGTGAGTAATAATTCCTAATTACTCCCTTTTGTTCCGTGTTGCTAAATAACTCTATGGTAGAAAGATTAGGCTGCGTTTAAAAAAAACCACAGAGCCTGTTCTGCGCCACAGTTTTTTCAAATCAGTCACCTTTTCTAGGACAGAAAAAGAATTTAATTCAGTCAATTGACTCTCTCAAAAAAATAATAAGCAGATTTCTAGATTTTCTATGTTAAATATTTCATCTGCTGTGGTAAGTATTTGCATAAACATTGCCTATCTAAATATTGTCCAAAATTGTTTGAAATTACAACTGAAATATTTAGCAACACGGAACAAAAGGGAGTAATTAGGAATCATTACTCACACCCTTGGATCAGCAAAATATCTTTTTAAACAGACACAAATGTCATTTAATCCAGTCCTCCAAAATATGCAGGAAATCCAAATAAACTATCCTCAAGAGTTGGCTAGCCAACTTTCTCTTAAAAAATGCTTCCTGAGATAGAGAGTGTACAATCCCCGAAGTATTTCGGGTCCTTATTTTGATGGCAGTGGAAAGTAGGTTCTGGACCACATTTCTTATAGCCATCAGTCTTCTTTTCTTTACATTGAACATTACAATTTCCCTCAGTCTTTTCTCATAGTCCCTGAATCATCCTTGTATTTCTCTTCTTTTTTAAATAATATGGGTGTTATATAAAATACAAAGAAAAGAAAGTAAAATAGGAAATTAAGGGAAAGAAAAGGAGTGGGGAAAAGGGGTGTGAGATAAGAGGGTGTACTGTATTTCTCTTCTAATCCTATAATATATATCAATATATCTATATGTTTCTGGTAATTTTAAAGAACAACACAGTTAAAAATAAAAAACATTGCAATTAACATTTCTTTTTGTGGGGAAGAATAATTATGCTATTGTAAAGAATGGTTTGACATAATGGGTAAAGGATCCATTATTATCCATTATAATACATTATTAAATTATAATACATTATGATCCATTATTACACATAGACTCCATTATTAGCAGATAGAGTTGGCACATACATTTGGAGTGGGTAAGCCAGAAGGCTTTTGATGCAGTCCTGCCCAAGGGTGGGATTCAACCGATGTTACTACCGGTTCAGTGACTACGTTTTGCATGTGCATGTCACACAAAAAAGCAAGAAATAAAGGACAGGTAGGAGCCCGGGCAGGCAGTTGGGCCAAACAGCAGCAAACACAGAACCAGTTCGGTGTCTGCTGCTCTTCATAGCTACCAGTTCTATAGAGCCGGGCAGACCCGGTAGCATCCCACCCCTGGTCCTGCCCTAAATCAGGCACACCCATACACCAAGGAGTTTAGTTATAAGACTTTGATTTGGGATTGTACAACCACAAACTAAGACAGGCAGGGCAGGCGTGCAAGCACCCAAAGCAACCAAGTGCTAATTCTTAGGTGACTTATTTATTTATTTATTTATTTATTTATTTATTTATTTATTTATTTGTCAAGCAAGTATTAGATAACAGGTATAAGTATAAGCATGGTTATGAATACATGAAGTGGATATGAATAAAAAAAGAAACAATAGGACAGGGACGGTAGGCATGTTGGTGCTCTTATGCACACCCCTACAGACCTCTTTTTTTATTATTCATATTTATATCCCGCCCTTCTCCGGAGACTCAGGGCAGCTCACAATTTTTGGGATACAACCCAATGCGCTCAGCAATAGCCTTATTCCATTGTATATGCCTGCTTATTACTAAGTGGCATTTTTACAAAGTCAGCTTATTGCCCCCAACAATCTTGGGTCCTCACTTTACCTACCCTGAGAGGATGGAAGGCTGAGTCAACCTTGAGCCTGGTGGGATTCGAGCCTGCAATAATTACAGGCAGCTGGAACTAAGTGCTAGGCTATTAACAGCCTGCACCACCAAGGCCCTTAGGAAAGGAGTGAGTCAATAGTAGACAGTCTAAGGTTAAAGTTTTTGGTGTTTGGGGAAGAAACCACAGAGTCAGGTAGAGTATTCCAGACATTGACCACTCTGTTGCTAAAGTCGTATTTCCTGCAATCAAGTTTGGTGCAGTTTACCTTGAGCTTGTATCTATTGTGTGCTCTTGTATTGTTGTGGTTGAAGCTGAAGTATTCATTGACAGGTAGGACATTGCAGTAGATAATTTTATGTATTATACTTAAATCGGACCAAAGGTGGTTTAGTCCTAGGTTGTCTAGGTCTAAAATTTCAAGTCTGGTGGCATAAGGTATTCTGCTACGAGTAGAGGAGTGGAGAACTCTTCTCGTGAAATATTTCTGGACTTTCTTGACTGTATTAATATCCGTTATGTAATGCGAATTCCAGACTGATGAGCTGTATTCAAGTATTGGTCTAGCAAATGTTTTGTATGCTCTAGTTAGTAGTGTGATATTACCGGAGAAAAAGCTACACAGGATTAGGTTAACAACTCTTAATGCCTTTTTGGCTATGTAGTTACAGTGGGCTCTAGCACTTAGATCATTAGAGATGCATGCACAGAGTTCCAAACATCCAGAGAATCAAGGGAGAAGCACAGGTTGTAGTCAGGTCATGGAGTCCAAGAGTCCAGGCATGGATGATTAGGCAGGCTTGATTCAAAAGAAAAGCAGTTTCCACAGACAATAGGATCTAGAGACAAATGCATACTTCCAGCAAATGAAGTGATTGTTTCTGGCAATTTTGCTAGCAGCAATGATTCTTAGATGTGACTGGTGTAGCCAATCAAAAAATGACCTTGATGGTTGAGAAGCTGTACCACAGTGTCATGGATTCAGTCTGAAGAAAAGGGCACAATACTGAGAAGAACCACGTTTATTGCTTTACAAGAAAGACAGACTCTGAACAATGGAATCGCAAAGAACTGCTGCAGAAATTGAAGGCTACAAGGGGGAAATCCTAGGGATTTGATTGGCTGACCAGTCTGGGAAGCTAGGCAGATCTATGTCAGAGTTCCTAGAACTCATAGAAAGCAGAGTTGGAGGATCCCATCATTAAAGGACATGGAAAGTTGAGGTTGTCAGCTGATACAGGGTAAAAAGTTTAGTTTCTCTGAGTTGCAATTCCCTTGTAACACCAGCTCTTAGGCTGTGTTGTGAGCTAGTGAGAAGGCTTCTTGGTTTAGATGGGATTAGAGGGGGGCTTTATGGGGCAGGGAGGTTCAATTTGGGTATGATGGAATTGGGCAAAGAGAGGAACATTTCTGCTATCCATCTCTAGGACTTGGGGTGGGGGTTGTCCTCATCATTTGATGCTCCCAGGTGCCTGCATGATCCTGGCTCTGTCAGTGCTAGATGCCTGGTTGATAGTCTCTTCCTGAGGCTGTTGTTCATTCAAGATCTCCAGAGTGTGTTTGTCCACCAAGCAGTGTCTTTCAGCATGGACTATTTCATATCTGAGCTGACTGTGATCATGCAAGGATGTGGTTAAACTGTAAAACTAATTGTTATAAAATATTTACTTCTAATGTATGAAACTAGGGCAACCATTGTTGTCTGCAAACCGGGTTTAGCCTGGCACAGATGCCAATCAGGGCCAGACAGGAGAGGCGGTTCAAGGAACTTTTATGGAAGTACTTCAGCAAAAGGGTCTCAGCAGCCAAAGGAGCCAACACCCCGAACCATGTACGAGTACAAAATTCTATACAGTTATGGCTAAGGAAGTTAACACCCTAAGAATCACTCATTGGTTCCTTGACACATGGTTTCTTTTGATTGGTTTCTTCTACAGGTAGTCCTCGACCTATGACCACAACTGAGCCCAAAATTTCTGTGGTTAAGTGAGACATTTGTGAAGTGAGTTTTGCCCCATTTTACAACCTTTCTTGCCAGAGTTGTTAGGTGAATCGCTGCAGTTGATTAGTTAGTAACCTGGCTGTTAAATGAATCTGGCTTCCCCATTGACTTTGCTTGTCAGAAGGTCAGAAAAGGTGATCACAGGATATTGGGACACAGCAACGGTCATAAATATCTGAATTTTGATCACATAATCATGGGGATACTGCAAAAAAACAGTCATAACTCACTTTTTTCAGAGCTTTTGTAACTTTGAACGGTCATTAAACAAACTGTTGAGGACTACCTGTACTTCACTCTCCTTCTTCACACATTGCATAGTTATGCGAATAATCCTTCTTATCAAAAGGGATGTGTGTTTTACTATTATAATAAGCTATAGCATGAGTGTTAAACTCGTGGTGTCATGTTTCCATCATGTGACTTTTGCGACATTTGTCCCCTTCGTGGAACGGGGGTGGGCATGGCCTGCTCATGATGCATCTGGCCCACGGGCTGCCAGTTTGACACCTCTGAGCAACAGGTTACCAAAATCTATGTCTACATGCCTTGGCTAGCATCCTTTTAACAATGTCCCTTCCAAGTTGTTACTTTCTGTAACTTGTTATTATTATTATTATTTATTGGATTTCTATGCCACCCCATCTCCCGAAGGACTCGGGGCGGTGTACAATCATAAAAACAATATAAATATAAATACTATACAATTTAAAAAGAGATTAAACATGAAATCCAATAATCTGAATTAAAATAACACTATTCAATTAAAACCCCCATCCCCCTCCTCAGTCCAGGTCGGCGAGTTGGAACAACCATGTTTTCAGGCCCCACCGGAAGGACTGGAGGTCGGGAGCCACCCGAAGCTTCAGGGGCAGCTGGTTCCATAGGGTGGGTGCTCCCATAGAGAAGGGTCTACCCCTGGGGGTCACCAGCCGACACTGTCTGGCCGATGGCACCCCAAGGAGGCCCTGTCTGTGAGAGTGCACGGGACGTTGGGAACCCGTTATTGTCAGCAGGGTCTCCCTCAAGTATCCCAGTCCTAGGCCATACAGGGCTTTATAGGTCAGCACCAGCACCTTGAATCTCACCCAGAGGGCAACCGGTAACCAATGCAGCACACGCAGGAGGGATGTAACATGGGAGTATCGGGATACTCCCATCACAACCTGCGCTGCCGCATTCTGCACAAGTTGAAGCCTCCAGGTGGTCCTCAAGGGCAGCCCCATGTAGACAGCGTTACAGTAGTCCAGCTGGGAAGTGATGAGCACATGAGTGACCATGCATAAGGCATCTCGATCCAGATAGGGGCACAACTGACGCACCAGGCGAACCTGGGCGAATGGCCCCCTGGTCATGGCTCCCTGGCCACGGCTCCCACCTGCTCCTCTAAACTTTCCATAGTATATCTCGAGGACGGGTTATGGAGCCCAGAGAGTTGGCATAGTGCGGGTAGGGGCTGGGGTGGTGGTTCTGGGAAGGGTAGAAGGGGGGCTCCAGGCCCTCATTAGTTAAATTTTTGATTCGATTTTTAAGGGGGTTAGGGAAGGGAGGGGGTTTTATAGGAGCTCAGTCCAGCCTGAAGCAGGGTTGTGGGGGGGTGTTGAAAGGGGCCTGTGGGACCCCGGGTGGGATAGTGGGATCTGCAATTCCCAGGGTGGCTGGAATGGGCAGGAGCCGATGAGGTGGGGGGCTGTATCATGTTAGGGGAGCGCACCCCCGCTATATCCGAGCTGTGGCGCGCTCCGACCCCTTAACCTCTTCTCTATCCCTGGGGGTTTCGGGATCTAGGACCCCTGGGCTCTGGCTGGTGTACTTTAATGCCAGGTCCGTGGCTAATAAGGCACCTCTCCTCCGGGAAGTGATTGAGGAGGAGGCCACGGACCTGGCCTGCATCACTGAGACCTGGTTAGGGCCAGAGGAGGGAGTCCCTCTGGTTGACATATGCCCTCCAGGTTTTCAGGTGTCGCACCGGTCACGACCCCAGGGAAGGGGTGGTGGGGTGGCTATTGTTATCCAGGAGACCCTGTTTCCAAGGGAGACCCCTGCTCCGGAGATAGGCGGGTGTGAGTCCCTCCTTTTGAGGTGTGGGCCTGCAGGTCAGATGGGCGTGCTGCTTACATACCTGTCCCCCAGCTATGTATCGGCCGCCCTGCCTGGGCTCCTCGATGCCATTTGGGGGTGGTAGTGGAGTTCCCAGAGCTTGTGGTTCTGGGCGACTTCAACCTGCCCTCCCTGGGGGTGGCGTCGGGCTTAGCCCAGGAATTCATGGCCTCCATGGAGGCCATGGGTCTGACCCAGATAATAGATGGCCCAACTCACAAGGGGGGCAACATGCTCGACCTGGTTTTTGTCTTTGAGCAGTGGCGGAGTGGTCTGGGGGTTGGTGATATAATTATCCATCCCGTTCCATGGTCAGACCATTATCTCCTACGTCTGGTCTTCCATCAAGCTACCCCACACCGCTGGGATGAGGAGCCACGTAGATGGTTCCGCCCCAGGCGCCTGATGGACCCTGAGAGGTTCCAGGCAGAACTGGGGTTTTTTCCTACATCCCTTACTCACAGCCCTGCCAAGGTCCTTGTGGCTGCCTGGCAACAGTCGGCCGCGGGGGCCCTCGACAGGGTTGTCCCCATGTGTCCCCTTACTTGGCGCTGATCCCGGCTGGCTCCCTGGTATACCAAGGAGCTCCGGGAGATGAAGCATCGTAGAAGGGGACTAGAGAGCAGGTGGAGGGTGACCCGCTCTGGATCGGACTGAGCCCAGTTAAGAGCCCATATTAGGACTTACCTGGTGGCCGTGAGGGCGGCGAGAAGGTCTTATTTCTCTGCCCTCATAGCATCCGCAGATAACCGCCCAGCCGCCCTGTTCGGGGTCGCCCACTCCCTCTTGCAGCCAGGGGAGGTGGCAGACCCCTTGTGGGGCAGAGCTGAGGAATTTGGTCAGTATCTGCAAGACATGATCGCTTGGATCCGGGAAGGGTTACGTTCGGACTTGCAGTGGTCTGAAGATGAGGATGCGAGTGGTCTGGCTAATGTGATCTGGATTGAGTTCGATCCTGTTTCTGAGGATGAAGTGGACAGGATTATGCGGTGGCTGTGTTCCACCACATGTTTGTTGGACCCGTGCCCTTCCTGGATGGTTTATGCGGCTGGCTCCGGGCAGTGGTCAACGCTTCGTTAAGGGAGGGGCTGTTCCCTGCCGTCTTGAAAGAGGTGGTGGTGAGGCCCCTCCTGAAGAAGCCTGCCTTGGACCGAGCCGTGTTGAACAACTTTTGTCCGGTTTCCAACCTTCGCTTCCTAGCGAAGGTTATTGAGAGTGTGGTGGTGCAGCAATTGCCACTTTTCCTGGAGGAAGCGGACTACCTGGATCCATACCAATCGGGCTTCAGGCCCGGGTACAGCACAGAGACAGCATTGGTCGCGCTGATTGATGATCTCTCTAGGGCATGGGACAGGGGTTTTTCCTCTGTCCTGGTCCTGTTAGATCTCTCAGCGGCTTTTGATACCATCGACCATGGTATCCTATTGCGGCGTCTCGGGGGGTTGGGAGTGGGAGGCACTGTTTTGCGGTGGTTCTCCTCCTACCTCTCGGGACATTCGCAATCAGTGTTGGCAGGGGGGCAGAGGTCGACTCCGAGGTCTCTCACTTGTGGGGTGCCTCAGGGGTCAGTCCTCTCGCCCCTCTTGTTCAACATATATATGAAGCCGCTGGGTGAGATAATCTGTGGCTTTGGGGTGAGGTATCATCAGTATGCTGATGATACCCACTTATACATCTCCACCCCAGGCCACATCAATGATGCTCTCTCCGTGATGTCCCATTGCCTGGATGCGGTGCGGATCTGGATGGACAGGAACATGCTCCGACTCAATCCGGCCAAGACAGAGTGGTTGTGCATACCGGCATCTCAGGCCAATGTGGAGGTTCCATCTTTGGTCATGGGGGAGGAGGTGTTGCCCCCCGTGGACAGGGCACGGAATCTGGGGGTCCTCCTGGACCCACAGCTCAAGTTGGAGGAGCAGGTGGGGGCCATGGCCAGGAGGGCATTTGCCCAGATCCGGCTGGTTTTCCAGTTACGCCCATATTTGGACCGAGATGCCCTGCGCACGATCACTCAGGCACTCATTATCTCTTGGCTCGACTACTGTAACGCTCTCTACTTAGGACTGCCCTTGCATACCACCCGGAAACTTCAGCTGGTGCAGAATGTGGCCACGCGGGTAGTGATGAGAGCTTCCCAGTACTCCCATATTACACCCCTCCTGCGCGACCTGCATTGGTTGCCAGTTGTTTTCTGGGTGAGATTCAAGGTCCTTGTAATAACATTCAAAGTCCTACAAGGCATGGGTCCAGGATATTTACGAGAACAACTCCTGCCAGCATCAAATACCAACCGCCCTGTGCGAGCGCACAGACGGGGGCTCCTCGGGGTGCCATCGGAGACTCAATGTCGTTTGGCGGTGACCCGGGGGAGGGCCTACTCTGTGGCGGCTCCCACTTTGTGGAATCAGCTTCCGCCGGAGCTCCGGCTAGCCCCTGATCTTCGCTCCTTCCGCCACAATCTAAAGACCTGGCTATTTATGCAGTCCGGGTTGTGCTGACCTCCTGGGTGGGGCACTGATGGGTGTTTTAGTTCTGGGGTTTTAAATTTGTATATTTGGCTTGTTCTGTTTAATATGGTTTTAAATAATTATTTATTGTTGGGTTTTTAGTTGTGAGCCACCCCGAGTCCTTTGGAGAGGGAGTGGCATACAAGTCAAATAAATAAATAAATAAATAAATAAATAAATAAATAAATAAATAAATAAATAAATAAATAAAATAAACTGAGCCATGCATCCAGGAGGACACCCAAGTTGCGAGCCCTATCTATGGGGGCAACACCTCTTCCCCCATAGCCAAAGATGGAATATTGTTGTTAGGCAGTAATGTCCCACCATTCCTTACTGGTCTTGTTATACTCGTTGCAGCTGCAACTTTCTGCCTTGGCAATTCCTTTAACAAGCGTCCCTAGTTTCAGCTTGACACCTTCACCATAAAGGAAGAAAGTAGCTTAAATGTCATGGATAGTAGAATAAAAGCCTTGTTAGCCACAAGGCAACTTCTGCCAGAAATAAATCTTTAAAAAAAATACCAACAATTACTCTCAGAAAGGCTGTAAATACCTGGTAATTTCCATAGTTAACTGCTGCATGTTGCCACGATGTTTGATTGCAGTTTAATCTTATGGAAGCTTCATGTACATTAAGTGGGGTGGGGGAGGGTGTCTTCCATTATTTGAGGAACACCATTTTCTTGTGCTAAAAAAATAAAACTTTTACTGTACCAAACAGTTTGCTTCCTTGACTCTCCAGGTTAACAGATCCAGAGAAATCCGATTACCTTACAGTCTGGAAAAGCAAGGGGCCTGGCCATCTGCCCAGATCCATGATATGGATTTTTCCATATCATTATTATATAAAAATTAAGTAGGAATAAAATATATATCCATTTTATAATACAATAATTGCAATTGTAATATAATATGTAATCTAAATTATAATATAATATAGATGCTAATGTATTACACACACAAAATAGGTGAGGAAAAATAAAATATAATAAAATAAAAAGTAAAATTCCACATTAAACTACCTAAAACAACAAGAAAAAATAACTTTTTTAACTTGGTGGGGGGGAAATCCTAAACTAAAAAAATCAAAATAACAAAGCAAAGCATCTGAATAGCTGACAACCCTTTTTCTAAATATACATCAGTAGTGGGATTCAAATTTTTTTACTACCAGTTCTGTGGGTGTGGCTGGGTGGGCATGGCAGGGGAAGGAGACTGTAAAATCTCCAGTCAGAGGTGGTATTTGCTGGTTCTCCAAACTACCGGTTCTCCAGAACTGGTCAGAACCTGCTGAATACCACCTCTGATATACATGTAGACAGAAATCCATTTATAGACAGACAGATAGAAACCAAATTACTAAGATTACATGACTTTTTTCACTTTTTTCCCAAATAATGTTTTTAAACATTGTATTGAACCTAAACTACCATTATTTATTTATTTATTTATTTATTTATTTATTTATTTATTCGACTTATATGCCGCCCCCTCTCCAAAAAGGACTCGGGGTGGCTCACAGCTAAAAATACAACGATAAATAAATTAATTAAAAGTATATTAAACAAGTTAAGCCGAATTGAAAATTAAAACCCATAGTTAAAATAGGACCAACCCCAGAGAATCAGCACAGCCCAGATTGTAAAAAGAGCCAAGTCTTCAAATCGTGGCGGAAGGTGCGAAGATCAGGGGCCAGGCGGAGCTCCAGCGGAAGAAGATTCCACAGAGTGGGAGTCGCCACAGAGTAGGCTCTCCCCTGGGTTGCCACCAAGCGACATTGAGTCGCAGACGGCACCCCGAGGAGACCCCGTCTGTGAGCCCATACAGGGCGGTTAGTATTTGATGTTGGGAGGAGCCGTTCTCGTAAATAACCTGGACCCATGCCATGCTGGACTTTGAATGTTAATACCAGAACCTTGAATCTCACCCGGAGGGCAACCGAAAGCCAATGCAGGTCGCGCAGGAGAGGTGTAACATGGGAGTATCGGGAAGCTCCCATCACTACCCGCGCAGCCGCATTCTGCACCAGCTGAAGCCTCCGAGTGGTACGCAAGGGCAGTCCTAGGTAGAGAGCATTACAGTAGTCGAGTCGGGAAATAACGCGCCTGAGTGACTGTGCGCAGGGCATCTCGTCCAGGAATGGGCAACTGGCGAACCAGCCGGATCTGGGCAAAGGCCCCCCTGGCCACGGCCCCCACCTGCTCCTCCAATTTGAGCCGTGAGTCCAGGAGGACCCCCAGGTTCCGTGCCCTGTCCACGGGGGGCAACACCTCCTCCCCCATGACCAAAGATGGAACATCCAAACTGGACCGAGATGTCAGTATGCACAGCCACTCTGTCTTGGCTGGATTGAGTCGAAGCATGTCCCTGGCCATCCAGATCCGTACCGCCTCCAGACAACGGGACATCATGGAGAGAGCATCACTGATGTGGCCTGGGGTGGAGATGTATAACTGCGTATCATCAGCATACTGATGATAACTCACCCCAAAGCCACGGATGATCTCACCCAGCGGCTTCATATAAATGTTGAACAGGAGGGGCGAGAGGACCAAGCCCTGGGGCACCCCACAAGTGAGATACCTCGGAGTCGACCTCTGCCCCCCTGCCAACACTGTTTGCGAATGTCCCAAGAGGAAGGAGGAGAACCACTGTAAAACAGTGCCTCCCACTCCCAACCCCCCGAGCCGCTGCAACAGGATACCATGGTCAATGGTATCAAAAGCCACTGAGAGATCTAACAGGACCAGGACAGAGGAAAAACCCCTGTCCCGAGCCCTAGAGAGATCATCAATCAGCGCGACCAATGCTGTCTCCGTGCTGTACCCGGGCCGGAAGCCCGATTGGTACGGATCCAGGTAGTCCGCTTCCTCCAGGAAAAGTGGCAATTGCTGAGCCACCACACTAAATCATAATAAATCATACTGTCCAATCCTGTCAGCTATATTGGTAGAAAACAAATTCAAAGCTGATGGTTGATAAGCTTTGTTAAGCCAATTTTTAAAGTTAGGGATATGGATATTGTTCCATTACACAATCACTCTTTTGGCTACAATCAAGGCTTGATATATCCAAAATTCTTCATAGATTGAAAGATTATAGATTAGGGGAGATATCATTTAACAACTATTGACATCTTTAACCCTTAAGTACCTTTGAAGGATTCAGAATAGCAGGGATATCTAACCAATAGACCAATCTAGACAAGCTCATTGTCAGCATTCCAGCAAACCTCCAGTCCAATCAGTAACTCCAAGACAAACATATCTCAAAAATACCTTTATTAGAATAGCACCTGGCACATCTGTGGAATCCCGAATCTAAAAGTTTTTGGGCTTTCCACAATCTCTCAAACTAGAAATCCATCCCCCACCCCCTGGTCATCATCACATCACATGGCCCAATCACGATCCATCCAAAAGTAAGATCCTTATTTCATCCTGGGCCATACTAAATGACCTTGAACTAATAGAAGAATTTTATTTTGTCTACTTAGAGCTACTTAATCGAAATCATCCCCCCTCCCACTTTCTCAGGCTATGTGGCAGCATGGAATATGGCTTCCAAAGCTGACACTCATACTATATGTACCAAAGTTCTTTCAAATTACTACTTCTCCCACATTAAAAAAAATGAGAGCCTGAGGGATGCAATAGACTCTAAAGAGAAGAGGTTCCCCTGCCCCTTGAATTGGCCAGTTTTGAAGTCTAAGAAATATGCCTACAATTCTTTGCAACTTTGAACCATAGATGGGTAGCATATGAAAACTATCTTCCCTTTCCCCTCCCCCTCTATTCCCCCCCCTCCAACTGAACATTAGCTTTCAGATAAAGAAGCAAAATGAAAAGATGCTCTATTTGTAACAACAGAGCCTTGGTGGTGCAGGCTGGTAAATGCCTAGCACTTAAGTTCCAGCTGCCTGCAATTAGTGCAGGCTCGAATCCCACCAGGCTCAAGGTTGACTCAGCCTTCCATCCTCTCGGGGTAGGTAAATTGAGGACCCAAGGTTGTTGGGGGCAATAAGCTGACTTTGTAAAAATGCCGCTTAGTAATAAGCAGGCATATACAATGGAATGAAGGCTATTGCTGAGCGCATTGGGTTGTGCTCCAAAAATTGTAAGCCACCCTGAGTCTCCGGAGAAGGGCGGCATATAAATATGAATTTTTAAAAATGTAAAATATGTTACATACATTGTTCTGGTGTGCAGTGCTCTATAGCGTCATTTTGAGGGAAGGAGTTGAAACAGTTTATGTCCGGGATATGAGGGATCTTTAAATATTTTCACAGCCCTCTTTTTGACTCGTGCAATATACAGCAGGGATGGGATTTAACCGGTGTTACTACCAGTTCGGTGATTACGTTTTGCACATATTAATAATTAATAATTAATTGCAGGAGTTTCTACACTGTGAAATCATCTTTGCTACTTTGAAGTCTGAAGGAGTAGAGATAATGTATCTGCACAGGGTAGAATAAAGTCGCTGCCTGGGCATGTTTGTACTGTAGTTAAAGAACACTGTAATATTGAAAGCCTACATTTCCTGTTTAAATATATTCAGAATTGTGCAATTCTTGTTGTCTTATTACTTTTCTCACATAGCTCTTTTGCAATGTAGTACTGTGACACAGAGGTACAAAGCTTATTTTAATCAGACATTAAGACACATATCTGGTTTGAATTATTTGTTTTTTATTTCATTTGATGCTGTCTGTCCTCAACAAGTCTTGCTTCATAACTTTGAGTAGTAGCTTTAGCTATGGTGTTATCAGAGAAAAATAAGGTATTTAACGAACAAGTAGTCTTTCATTTAGTTTATTAATTTATTATTTAATAATATTAATTAATTAATTTAATCATTTCTGATTTAAAAAGTTTGAAATGATCCTCATTCTAAATAAATAAAATAAATTGGTATAATGCAATATTGAATACATATATACATATATATATATATACATATATACATATATGTTTTTGTAGATTTTCACGGGTAAAGGTATGTAGGTCTTGGTGTATTCGGGTCTTGTCCTGTGTAAGATTGAGAATACCTTGGCGATGTTTCGACGAGATCCCACTCGCCATCTTCACATTGTAACAACCCATTACATCATGGAACTCAGGAGGTTACAACACAAAACCTCAGGATGTTACAACACAGCCAACAACCCAGGAGATTACAGTGCAAGACCCAGGATGTCACAACAATAGAACTCAGAAGGTCATCACACAGCCCATTACCCAGATCGTTACAACACAGAAGGCTGATAGACACAGCCAGTACTTCAACCGCACAGGTTCTTACGAAAAAGCCAACCAATCTGCAAACATCAACTCCATCAACCAATCAAGAAATAACAACACAGCCAACCAGCCCACTTACAACAGAGCCAGCACACCACACCTCCCCACCAGTATTTATAGAGAGACGGCAGCTCCGATCATGCTTTGCTCGCACAAGCACGAAGCCAAAGGTACGAGCCTGAAGATGGTGAGTGGGACCTTGTCGAAACGTCTCCAAGATACTCTCAATCTTACACGGGAAAAGACCTGAACACACCAAGACCTGCATACCTGTACTTGTAAAAATCTATGAAAACAAATATATACATATATGCATATATACATATACATATATATACACTGCTCAAAAAAATAAAGGGAACACTTAAACAATACAATGTAACTCCAAGTCAATCACACTTCTGTGAAATCAAACTGTCCACTTAGGTAGCAACACTGATTAACAATCAATTCCACATGCTGTTGTGCAAATGGAAGAGACAACAGGTGGAAATTATAGGCAATTAGCAAGACATCCCCAATAAAGGTGTGGTTCTGCAGCTGGTGACCACAGACCACTTCTCAGTTTCTATGCTTTCTGGCTGATGGTTTGGTCACTTTTGAATGCTGGCGGTGCGTTCACTCTAGTGGTAGCATGAGACGGAGTCTACAACCCACACAAGTGGCTTAGGTAGTGCAGTCATCCAGGATGGCACATCAATGCGAGCTGTGGCAAGGTTTGCTGTGTCTGTCAGCTTAGTGTCCAGAGCATGGAGGTGCTACCAGGAGACAGGCCAGTACAACAGCAGACATGGAAGAGGCCGTAGGAGGGCAACAACCCAGCAGCAGGACTGCTACCTCTGCCTTTGTGCAAGGAGGAACAGGAGGAGCACTGCCAGAGTCCTGCACAATGACCTCCAGCAGGCCACAAATTTATTTATTTATTTATTTATTTATTTATTTATTTATTTATTTATTGATCTTATATGCTGCCCTATCTCCCAAGGGACTCAGGGCGGCTCACATAAAAACACCCAATACAAAAGTTAAAAGAATTAAAAGATAATTAAACTAATTAGACCAGATACAGTGTTTAAAACCCAATCAACACAATATTTAAAACTAACCACCCCCCTCAGTCCAGGCCGATGTGTTCGAATAACCAAGTTTTTAGGCTGCGGTGGAAGGAGCGGAGGTCAGGGGCCAATCGTAGCTCCAGGGGAAGCTGGTTCCACAAAGTGGGCACCCCCACATGGAAGGCCCTCCCCCTAGGGACTGCCAGCCGACAATGTTTGGCTGACGGTACCCCAAGGAGGCCCTGTCTGTGAGCGTGCACCGGGCGATGGGTATTCAATGCTGGCAGGAGACGTTCCCGCAGGTACCCCAGCCCTAAGCCATGTAGGGCTTTATAGGTAAGTACCAGCACCTTGAATCTCATGTGGAGGGCAACTGGCAACCAATGCAACTCTTACAGGAGGGGTGTAACATGGGAATATCGGGATACCCCCATCACAACCCACACAGCCGCATTCTGCACCAGCTGAAGCCTCCGCGTGGTCCACAAGGGCAGCCCCATGTAAACAGCATTGCATTGGGAGGAAAAAGAAAAAAATACTGGTTCAGCCGAAGCAGTAGTTGTTTTTTACTACCAGTTTGGCCAGAAGGTAGCATTTTTTACCACCAGTTAGCCCAAACTAGGCCGAAGGAATAGTCATTTTTACTCACCAGTTGAAGCCTCAATACAAGTTTGGATTTTGTTATGCTGCCTGAGGAATCTCTGAGGAGAGTAGAATATCCCTCCAACTGCACACAGAGACTCTCACAGTTTAAAACTTGTGTCAACTTGTTCGCCACCCCTGGTCTAGATGCATGCTCTGACAATCAGGTGAATAATGTGAACAATTCATGAGCTGAAAACTGTTCATTGATGCATATTTCAGTGAAATGATATTGTAAATAGCAATGTGACAACTCATATTCAGAGAAATTATCATAGTGAACAGGCCTTAGGTGTAAAAACATGATTCTGTGTAGTGAAAATCAAAAAGTTGGAAAAAGCAGACAATGTAAAATACAGGTATTCCTCAACTTACAGCCATTTGTTTAGGGACCGTTTAAAGCAGGGATGTCAAACTCAAGGCTCGTGGGCCGGATCCAGCCAGTGGGGCCAGCCTGGAAATAGCAAAGGACCAGCCCACGGTGCCTCTGCTAGCAAACACAGGCTGGGGGGACACGGCTGGCCTCCATGCAGCCAGTTTGCAGACTGGATGACCTCCTGCAGCACCCTGGCAGCCAAAATGGGCCTTGGGGGTTGCAGGCAGCCACCTGTGGCCCCCTGGCTTGTTTTCACTAGCAGGAGCACTGCAGGTCGGTCCTGAAAAAATGTGACATGACCATTTTTTACACTTACGACTGTTACAGCATTGATCAAAATTTGGATGCTGGACAAACC
This sequence comes from Naja naja, assembly GCA_009733165.1. Classification (NCBI taxonomy): domain Eukaryota; kingdom Metazoa; phylum Chordata; class Lepidosauria; order Squamata; family Elapidae; genus Naja; species Naja naja. Next base: position 254,703,641 of record CM019148.1, on the reverse strand, counting down.
ATCGTGTATTTATGACCTTCTGACATTTATGAAACAAACAAAATGTTAAAAAGTTATGATATTTATGTAGTTACTTACCAAGCACATCTAAATTTTATTAAAGTAACCAAAATATTTTTATAATCCACCAAGGCATGTCACAATTTTTGAGCATCCCTAATATTTGAAAATTGAAAGTTGAAAAATTTGACATGCTGTATAAAAAAATCTGACAAGCAAAGTCAAAAAATCTGACAAGCAAAGTCAATGGGGAAGTTAGATTTCCCCATTGTTACATTGTTACATTGTTATGGTTCACTGAACAACTGTGGCAAAAAGTATCGTAAAAAGTGGCAAAACTCATTTAACAACTGTCTTGCTTAGCAATGAAAGTTTTGGACTCAATTTTGGTCGTAAGTTGAGGATTATCTAAAACCAAAATTTGGCTCGAGAGAAGAATATGTATATGTGCAGGAGCAAGCAGGCTAAAGAGATAAGGAAGTCACCTTCAAAATCAATTGAGAATTGGAGGATAGCTACCAGAGATAAGAATTAATGCCTTCGAATTGTGATGCTGGAGAAGCTCTTGAGAGTCTCTTGGACTGCAAGGAAATCAAATCAGTCAATCCTAAAGGAAATCAACCCTGAATGCTCTTTGGAGGACAGATGCTGAAGCTGAAACTCAAATGCTTTGGCCACCTAATGACAAGAGAGGACTCGTTGGAAAAGATTCTGAAGTTGGGAAAGACTGAAGGCAAAAGGAGATGTGGGTAGCAGAGGATGAGATAGTTAGATAGTGTAATTGACACAAAGAATATGAGTTTGGAAAAACTCCAGGAGATGGTGGAGGAAAGAGGACTTTGGCATGCTGTGGTACATGAGGTCAGGAAGAGTTGCACACAATTAACAACCAAAGAACAACAGAGACAAGAACGTTAATTGCAGTGCAACAAGTTACATTTGACCCAGCGGTCTAATTGTCCATAGAAGAACAGTTGAAGCAATGCAAAGATATGTGATGCAGTGGTGGGATTCAAATTTTTTTACTACCTATTCTGTGGGCATGGCTTGGTGGGCATGGCAGGGGAAGGATACTGTAAAATCTCCAGTCAGAGGTGGTATTTGCTGGTTCTCCGATCTACTCAAAATTTCCACTACCAATTCTCCAGAACTGGTCAGAACCTGCTGAATACCACCCCTGATGTGATGGAATACTGCTATTGAAGACTGGTTGATAGACCTCAATCTGTGCACACAATTATAACTTAATCAGTGGAACGCCTCACCTCCAGAAATGGAATTGTGGATGGTTCATCCCTGGAGATTTTCAAGAATACATTTGTCTGGAATGGTATAAGGTCCCTTGCTTGAGCAGAGGGTTAGAGTAGAAGACTTCCAAAGTTTCTACCAACGTTCTTATTCTATGTCCTATGTTCTAATCTGTGGAGCAGTCTTATCTTCCACAAGCCCATGCATTATCTGGCTAGGTTTGTAGCATAGAAAGTGTACATAACTATATGTGGGTGGGTATAATGCTATAGGCATTAATTATTCCTATAGTTAGATAATAACTTTTACATTAATAATAACATTTTAAAGTCTAATAGAGACCCATCATGCTGTGTTCTTCAGAGTATTTATTTACCACCTAGAAAAACCAAGATTGCAACAAACAAGCAGATCATGAAGTAACTTCCCAATATGTGGCTGGCCTCACCCTTTCTGGCTCATTCCTAAAGGATAAACATGCCAGCCAGAGGCAAGAAAAGAACCCAGACCAGTCCCAATAACAGCAGTAGGCATCATAAATCCAACAAGGCAGATAAATGTGAGAACCCCACCTTTTCATGAGATCTGCCTTTTGTCTGAAGAAATTCTGTATTGCAACAGCTAAATGACATTTCCATCAAGATGGCAGATTCCAAGAAGCCCTTTATCGCAGACTCTATGTCGCAATCAGGAAGTTAAAACTGCAGCAGAAACTGGCCATGTTGGCATTCAAGCAGCCTGTCCTGCAACATCAACAGAACATTCAGAAGCAGTTGGTGCAGGGCAGTGGTGGGATTCAACTTTTTTAATACTGGTTCTGTTGGTGCAGTTTGGTGGGCGTGGCAGAGGAAGGATACTGTAAAATCTCCAGTCAGACGTGGTATTTGTCGGTTCTCCGAACTACTCAAAATTTCCACTACTGGTTCTCCAGAACTGGTCAGAACCTGCTGAATGCCACCTCTGGTGCAGGGCTATTGCTGTCATATACTACAGAAAAAGTAACTCTAGAAATCCATTAGAATGCCCATTCTAGACCAATTAGCCACCTCAACACTCTCAAAAAGCTCTCTGCAAGATATGTACAGTGGAAATTCCGGGCCTGGTTGGAACAAGAAAACAAATTTGAGGGGAGCAGAGCATTTTAGGGAAGGCCAGTTCACTATTGGTCAGTGTCTTATACTCTAGCATCTCATTGAAAAATGCTCCTCCTGCAAGACAACCTCCTTTGTGCTGCTTTCATAGACTTGCAAAAGTAAGTCTGTTACTATAAACTTATAATAATAGTATTAGCATTCATGACTTTGGTTTCCTAGATTAATCTACTTGAAGGGCTTATAAATTCCTTAAGTACAAAAGGACTGTTACTCCACCATTATGTCATGCCCTCTCGTCAGCTGCCCTTGAACAATATTATGGGAAGATTCTCTACTGGGAGAGACAATGCCTCTATGATTCTGGACACAGAAACAACAAAAGATGGGCTTCTCCAGTGCCTGTTCTACAGAGATATTCATTCTAATTTCTTTACACCATTACTACATAAATATCCAGAACACATAAGACAATTGTACTCCACCCTGTTGTTTTCAGATTCCTATCCTGCTGCAACATATAATCTTGCCAGGTTTGTTGAAACAATATTCCAAACACATCAGATAATGATCTGTATTAAGGGCTCAACTTTGAACTTGCTCTATTAACTCTTCTTCTTCTATATATTATTTATGCTCCTATGCATCCATCTAACGTTTCTATTCTTTATTTTAGATTCTATTTTTGTATCTATATATTTAGTTTTCAAGGTATGTATGATTTATATTTTTTTAGATTTTTATAAGTTTATTATTATTATTATTATTATTATTATTATTATTATTATTTTATTGGACTTATAGGCCGCCCTCTCTCCCGAGGGACTCAGGGTGGCTTACAATAAAAAACGAGAATACAAATATTAAAAATACAATTAAACTAATCAAATAAGCCCAATAAAAATTTAAAACCCAATTAAAAATTAAAATCGATAAAACCCCACCCCACCCCATTCAGTCCAGGCTGGCCTGTTGAAACAACCAAGTCTTTAGGTCGCAGCGAAGGGAATGGAGGTCAGGGGCCAGCCGGAGCTCCAAGGGGAGTTGATTCCATAGGGTGGGTGCTCCCACAGAGAAGGCCCTACCCCTGGGCACCGTCAACCAACAATGTCTGGCTGATGGCACCCCCAGGAGGCCCTGCCTGTGGGAGCGTAAAGGGCGATTGGAGGTTGACACTGGCAGGAGACGCTCCTGCAAGTACCCCGGACCCAAGCCATGTAGGACTTTATATATGATGACTAATACCTTGAATCTCACCCAGAGGGCAACCGGCAGCCAATGCAGGTCACGCAGGAGGGGTGTAACATGGAAGTATCGGGACACTCCCATCACTACCCGCGCGGCCGCATTCTGCACCAGTTGAAGCCTCCAGATGGTCTGCAAGGGCAGTCCCATGTAAAGACCATTACAGTAGTCGATTTGGGAAGTCATGAGTGCATGAGTAACCGCCCGTAGGGAATCTCGGTCCAAATTGGCACACCAGATGAATCTGGGCAAATGCCCCCCGGTCACAGCTCCCACCTGCTCCTCCAAATTAAGCTGTGGATCCAGGAGGACACCCAAATTGCGAACCCTATCCATGGGGGGCAACACCTCTCCCCCCATGGCCAATGATCTTGGATTGTCTGAGATGTCGGTATGCACAGCCACACAGTCTTGGCCAGGTTGAGTCGGAGCCTGTTCTTCCCCAACCAGATCCGCCCTGCATCCAGGCAACGAGACATCATGGAGAGAGCATCACCGATTTGGTTCGGAGTGGAGATGAACAACTGGGTATCATCAGCATATTGATGATACCTCACCCTGAATGATCTCGCCCAGTGGCTTCATATAGATGTTGAACAGGAGAGGTGAAAGGACCGAGCCCTGAGGCACCCCACAAACTAGGGGCCTCGGACTCAACCTCTGCCCCCCTGCCAACACCGATTGCGAATGACCCAAGAGGTAGGAGGAGAACCACCATAAGACGGTGCCCCCCAGCCCAACCCCTCGAGGTGCCACAGTAGGATACCATGGTCAATGGTATCAAAAGTCACTGAGAGATCTAACAGGAACAGGACAGAGGAATAACCCCTATCCTGTGCCCTCCAGAGATCATCCACCAGTGCAACCAACGCCGTCTCTGTGCTGTACCCGGGCCTGAAACCTGATTGGTATGGGTCAAGATAATCGGTTTCCTCCAGGAACACCGGGAGCTGTCGGGCCACCAGTCTCTCAACAAGCTTCGCAACAAAGCAAAGGTTGGAGACAGGATGGAAGTTGTTCAAAATAGCTGGGTCCAAGGCAGCCTTCTTGAGGAGGGGCCTCACCATCACCTCCTTCAAGGTGGGGGGAACGGATCCCTCACTCAAAGAAGCATTAATTACTGCCTGGAGCCAGCTTCATGTAACCTCCCGGGTGGCATAAACCAGCCAGGAGGGACATGGGTCCAATAAATACATGGCAGCACTCAGCTTCCCCATGATCCTGTCCACCTCATCTGGAGTCACAGGATCAAACTCCTCCCAGATGGAATCCATAAGACCCATTGTCACACTCCCATCAGACTCTGACCAGTTGGAGTCCAAGCCAGTCTGGATCTGAGCGATCTTGTCCGTCAGATGCTGACCAAACTCCTCGGCACATCCCCGCAGAGGGTCCTCCCCCCCTCTGATTAAGGAGGGAATGGGTGACCCTGAATAGGGTGGCCAGGCGATTATCTGTGGACACAATGAGAGCAGAGAAGTGGGCACACTTCGCCACTCCCATCGCAGCAAGATAAGACCTTGTATAGAATCTTAACTGCGCTTGGTCAGATTCGGACCTGCTGGACCTCCAACAGCTCTCTAGGCCTCTCCTCTGGTGTTTCATTTCCTGGAGCTCTGCAGAAAACCAGGGAGCCAGCTGGGATCTGCATTGGATCAGAGGCCGCAAAGGAACAACTCAGTCAAGTGCCTCGAGGCAGCCTCTTCCAGGCGTCCATCAGGGACTCAACCAAGCTGTGGGCCAAGGAGGCAGGAATCAATCCAAGTGCCATCTGGAACCTCTCAGGGTCCATTAGGCGCCTGGGGCGGAACCACCTCATCTGTTCCACCTCCCAGTGATGAGGGGTGGCATATTGGAAGGCCAACCTTAGGAGATAATGATCGGTCCATGACAGGGGTTGAATAGTTGAAGATCCCCCACCCAGATCATTACACCACTGCCCCGAGACAAAAACAAGGTCGAGCGTGTGTCCCCTCTCGTGGGTCGGACCCTGTATTATTTGTGTCAGGTCCATGGCTGCCATGGAAGCCATGAACTCCTGATCCATCCTCGACGTCCCCCCAGAGAAGGCAAGTTGAAATCCCCCAACACAATAAGCTTGGGGAACTCAACTGCCACCCCAGACAGGACGTCGAGTAGATCAGGCAGGGCCATTGTCATGCAGCTGTGAGAAAGGTATGCCAGCAACAGGCCCAACTGACCCCCAGGGTCCCACCTTAGGAGGAGAGACTCACACCCGCCAATCTGCAGGACAGTGGCCTCCCCTGGACACAGTGCCTCCCTGATGACAACAGCCACCCCCCCCACCCCTACCCTGGGCCCGAGGTTGGTGCAGCACACAGAAACCTGGTGGGCACAATTCTGCCAGAGGGACCCCTCCCTCTGGGCCCAGCCAGGTTTCCATGATGCAAGCCAGGTCCGCACCTTCCTCCTCGATCAGTTCCCGGACGAGGGGAGCTTTGTTCACCACGGACCTGGCATTCAAATAGACCAACCTGAGCCCAGGGCCCTGATCCTCCAAGTCCCCGGGGAAGCAGGCAGAAACAGGAGGGTCAGAGCGCACCACCACTCGAAGACCGTGGGGTGTGCTTCCAAGGACCGACATGGCCCCCCGTTCATACCTCTGCTACTATTCCCAGTCACTGTGGGGATCACACACCCCACCCTCTCCTCCAGAGACCCAGACAGCCCCGACCCTACCCCCCCCCGCCGTGTCCCATTCCCGATCTGGACTGAGAATGCTCCGGTAGAGACCCCCCAGGCTCCAACCGGGCCATACATCCCACCCCCTCCCCTCTCCCTAACCCTTTAAATGAATTAAATAAAAAGTTCCTCAATGAACCCTTAAAACCCTTCCTATTACAAAAGTTAAAACCCCTCCCCTTTGCGCAATTTAAAAGAAAAGTATAGCCTATTATTATGCAAAAATTTCAACTGAAAGGTATGCTAGGCCAGCAGGTTTTTACTGAGAGTTAATATTATGGCATAATATACATATAATGCCAGGGGCAAATTTGAATCTCTTTTGTATACTATTTAGTTTTAAAACTAAATATATATATCCAAAATTACCATAATTATACTCTTCCCCTTCTCCTCTAAAAATGTGAACTCTTATGCTCTTAAAGTCAAAAACAGTGAGGAATGTGTTTAAATGTTCCATGCATTTTCTGAATATTTATTTAGTGGTCCATGACAGACGAGTTGAGAAAGTACCCAGGATGCTAAAGTGACAGTAGTTAACTTCTTCTAATTCGAGGTCTTTAGCCTCTCATATGATGGAGAATCCGGCCATTCTATTTTTTAAAAAAATTCTTTACGTGATAGAAAATATTCTTCAGAATGTTTTTGTTTAATATCCATCGCTTTCTCTATGCTTTTGGCATTTTCATCTAAACCTGAAAATCTATCCCAAAGTAGTATATTGACTACCTCCAAACTGAGGTACTACCTCAACAATCACTCTGTGTTCTCTATCCATGTGAACAAATACAAGAAAGGATTACTACTGACTTCTTCTACACTATATGAAATGATGCCTTTGTCAAAAACTAAAGTAATTGTTCATCTCCATCACCTTTCAACACAGCTGCCATACATGAGAGGCATCTGCTTGCTTTAGCTGGGTCAGTTGGATGATCTTCCTGCCTTGGATGGCTCTGCTGGGTTTGCAGAGTCTAGGCAAATGTTCCTTGTGAGCTTGACTCATCCCTCTCAGGATTAATGCTTTCCCAACACCACCAACACCATTAACATAATGATGAGGCAGCATAGCAAGATTTGGGGGTGGGGGGAGATAAGCCCAGAGAGAGAAACAGACAAGAGACAAAACCAAAACCAAAACCAAAAACAGAGCTGAAACCTGCAATAAATAAAATGGCTTTCCCCTGTACCTGGGGTATTGCTGGCGAGATTAAAGAAGAAAGGAATCCAGCTTTGGAATAGAAAATTTACCAAAGAGAAAAAAGCAGGTATTGTCAGGTATTGGGAAAGGTGTGACTAGGGTGGTTTTTTCTCTCCCTCACAGCATCAGAATGAAAATAACTGTTTTCACTTCAAACCAGAAAGCAAAAACACTGGTGGGCACTTTCCTGTCAAGGCCCAGTTCTCCCAGCTAGTGCCACCATCACTGCCTTTTCTCTTCAGTGTGGCCCTTTTACCTTTCCAATGTTTGTAATGTTGCTAGATTCCCCCAGGGTTGAGGAACACCCTTCAGCTGCCAGGTTTTTCAGCTCTGTTTCATTTCTTTTACTCAGTCAGGCTTCCTTCGTCCATCTTTTCTACCTTTTCTATCTCTAACCTCTACCCCTCCCCACACCTCACTTTCCCATTGGAGCACTGCTGACTTCCTGGCCTTGGGAAGGCTCACAAGGGTTTGCCATTAGCCCAGTAGTTTCTCCTCCAGTGGAAAAGCTTCTCTAATCCTTCACCTCATGCAAACATTGCCTGTATCTCATACACATTGAGTACAGTGTACAAACCGCCCAGAGTCACCTTGTAGGTGAGATGGATATCATAAAAAATAATTAATAAATAAAATAAAAAACAGTGGATAATTGGTAGTTTAAAATAAAAAGTTGGACTGGACAATACAAGTGTTGAAAGAAAATGGAAACCTAAAATTTCTACATTGGTGACAGCTCCTAGTTAAACTTAGTTGATCTCAGAAAAAAGTCCACATAAGGTTGTGCCTTAAACAGGGGATGGAGATCACCCACATATCCCAGGTCTGTAAAATAAGCTGGAAAGCTGAACAAGCATTTCAGAAAGAAAATCACTTCTGTACTGTTGCCAAGAATGTGTCATCAAGTAGTTATCACCAAAATTGAATGGTAAATATTCAATTTGAATTATCAACTTGAATATTTACTACTTTAATTAAGGCTTAAAATACTTTCATACACTTTTCTAATATCAAAGTGGCTCATTCAGAGTAATTCATACTACTTCAGAGGTGGAAACAGATAATGGTTAAATGCAGTTTCTTTGGATGGGTTCTAAATGGGAATGAATATCTTGTTTTACTATATTTCCCCCCTTCTGCTCATACTGAATTTGTATTGTGTTCTCGATCTATTAGAATTTTAACATTTCCATTATTTTCTCCTAGTGCACTAGTTGATTTTGAATCATTCCTGTTATTTGATCTACCCATCTTTTCAACTAAAAAAAATCCTTGTAATTTGGAAGAATGGAGTTTCTCTGAAAAAGCAAGTTCTAATGGCCTTTATTTTTTTCTCCAATATAATCTCTCTGGCTTTCTTGCCATACTGTTTATCAATATCTCAAATAGAATACTTCTATTCTCACTAAACCAGTTAGCTCCAGCAGTTTTAATATAAGGAACCTAGCCATTACATAATTATATTTGTGGTAGATTTAAATTTTGAGAAATAATATGTAAAGCAACATGCAGATATAAATTACACACATGCTCTATGGATCAGAAATGTAAACAACATGAATATGTAGATGGCTTTGGCCTGGCTTACTTTGAATGTCTGGCACTGAAATTTTCCCATAATTTCAATCAGAGCACCCATGGCCATGTCAGCAGCTTTTGTTACCAGCTGATTATTTTCCCTTGCCCAATAAGATACAGGATTGTTTTCCTCTTATGTCTTTTCCTGGGTGAAGTCATAATTTATTTAAAAAGTCATTAATGTGAGAGAAGAGGAAAATAAGGTTTTCTGCTTACCAGTTAACTTGTGAAGCAACTCAGATAAGGCAACTGATTTCCTTTTTTCCCCCACATTAACAGTGTTCGTGTCATTATTGATACATACCTCTCCTTTTATACATAAATATCAGCTCTTATTTCTATCCTCCACCCATTTGTACCACCTATCTCAAACCGCATAATAGTCCGAATCATCTTTGCCTCTTAATTCCATTGTGAGCTTATCCAGTTCCGCACAATCCATTATTTTTTGTGTCAAGTCTTCATCAGATGGTATCTTTTCCTTCTTCCATCCCTGTGCGAAGGCTATTCTTGCTGCAGTTATGATATGTATAATGATGTATTGGATGACCTTGCTCAATTTTCCCTTGATTATTCCTAATAAGAATGTTTCCGGTTTGAGTTCTAATTTGTGCTCTGTAATTTCTAATAACCATCTTTGTATCCTCATCCAATATTTTTTAACCTCTGGACACTGCCACCACATATGGAAGAACGTTCCTTCTTTGTGTTTACACTTCCAACATTCTGCTTTTTTATTTGGATACATTTTGGCCAGTCTTGCCCGGGCTAGATGCCACCTACAAAACATTTTATATTGATTTTCTTTAAATGCTGTTGACAATGTCAATTTACAGTTATCAATCCACACTTTTTCCCAATCCTCCAAATTTATATTATGCCCTACATTTTTTTGCCCAGGCAATCATTGATCCCTTTACTATTTCCTCTTCTAATTCTACTTCCAACAAATAATTATATATTCTTGTTATAAATTTTATCTCCTTGCCTATCAAAATTTGGTCCAGTTGTTGTAAGTTCTTTTCTATCCCTTGTTCTTCTAAGTCCTTCCTAAATTTTGTCTGAATTTGTAAATATGATCACCAATCTATAATTATGTCTTGTTCTTTTAATTTATCAATTGTTTTTAACTTCCCAATTATCTAATAATTCTTCATATCTGACCATTTGCCTTGTATCTCTCATATTTGGATGTAATATCGCTTCCATTGGTGAGACCCATTTTGGTATCTTCATATAATATTTTCTTTTAACCTTTTCCCAAGTTTGCAGTAGTGATTCTCTTATCAAATGTCTATGGAAGTATGAATGTGTCTTGTTTTTTTTGTCCCATAAGAAGGCATGCCACCCTGCTTGGAGGTTGTGGCCCTCAACTGCCAAAATTCTTTTGTTTTTCAAATTTATCCATTCCTTCAACTGATTTCCTAACTGATAGAGAAATTGTAGTTGCAAGTATAATTTTCTACATTGATAAACTAGGAGTTTAGTCTTATTAGTATGCAAGGGCAGATCTGCAAATCTACACAGTGGTTCATATATCGTTTTAAGTCATACAGTATTTTGTTTGGCTTCCATGACGCCAACCAATAGTGGCATCTTCAACAAAGGGTAGAGTAAAAATAATTCAGTAATTTATTTACTCTCTGTTCTTAGCCAGATTTTAGTTGCTTCCTTTTCCTGATTGATTACAGCTGTAATAATCATTACAGATAGTCCGATGGTCTTGTTTAATGACCATTTATAGTTGCAATGGTGATGAAAAAGTAACTTTGCAACTAATCCTTAGATTTATGATCTTCTGAGCTGAAGTAAAATTAATTTCACTTAGCAATTGCTTCATTTAACAACCAAGCTGTCAGTCCAAGTGCTTGCTAAACAAGGACTACCTGTAACCAATTGGAAATAAATGGTCTGTTGCTGTCTGAATGAGCTCACATGAATTTGTAAGCCTCCCTACTCTTAGAGCTAGAAAGGAAATTTAAGCTTATGTTCTAAGACATGGTGGGCCATTGAAATTTAATTCATTAGTAGGCCAGAATAATATATTGTAATTTATTGTCCTTCCTTACCAATTGAGAAAGGAAAATTACAAGGAAGCCTTTCATGTGGAAATGAGAAATGGACATACATAAAACTGAGATTTCTGTTGATTCATTCATGTAACAATCCATACTTCTCCTTATTTTCCAGATTATATTTTTCTTTTTTCTGGGCAGCTGAACACATTTCTACAACAAAGCACTGGAAGATACTTTTTTTTCAAGAAAAATAATGGGGCTAGAAGCTGTATTTGGGTGGGAATTAGTCATATTCACCCAGTATTTCCTAGAGCAACATTCCCCTCCTTTTCTCCTTAAACTTGTAGCATTCACTGTTAATCAATCACTTATGACCATGATTTTAAATTCTGATTGGCAAATTGATGCCTGATCAGTTTAGTTTTGAAGCTAACAAAATGCAAGGGTTTTTTTTGTATTGAAACTTTTCTAGTTGATGGTATAAATTAGCTCTCTGAATCATTTTGACCTATAAGGAGAGTTGACTTCATGGCTTTTCTTCCAAAAGGGTGCCTCAGCCAACTGACAGAATCTTTGCCATTTTTAACATCAGACTAAGCCTAACTGCTTCACCAAAGACCCAGGTATTAATATTTGTGCTTTCCTGTTAAGTTTGGAGAAAGCCTCTTTGTGGAAGTATCTTGACCTCAGTATGAAAACTGATGCCTCATTGTACCATATTCATCTTAAATGCAGAATTAAGTTGGATATGCACTGATGGAGATTTGAGGCCTGCCTGGAAAAAAAGGAAGCACTGAACAGTCCTGAATGGTCTGTTAGTCCCCCACTTAGAACAATGGCGACGGTCTTATAGCTGCCCTATTTTTTTCACATCACCATGTATGACTTGTATCCTGCACGAGTCAAAGAGGGCTGTGAAAATATTTACAGAGCCCTCACATAACAGATAACAGATAATCAGAGTTGGAAGGGACCTTGTAGGTCATCTAGTCCAACCCCCCCCCAAGCGGGAGACCCTACACCATTTCTGACAAATGGCAGTCCAATCTCTTCTTGAAAGCATCCAGAGATGAAGCTCCCACAACTTCCGAGGGCAAGCTGTTCCATTGGTTGATGGTTCTGTCAGAAAGTTTCTCCTTATTTCCGGGTTAAATCTCTCCTTGTTTAGCTTCCATCCATTATTCCTTGTCTGGCCTATAGGTGCTTTAGAAAATAGCTTGACCCCTTCCTCTCTGTGGCAGCCCCTCAAATATTGGAAGACTGCTATCATGTCTCCCCTGGTCCTTCTCTTTACTAGACAAGCCATGCCCAGTTCCTGTAACCGTTCTTCATATGCTTTAGTCTGCAGTCCCCTAATCATCCTGATTGCTCTTCTCTGTACTTTTTCTAGAGTCTCAACATCTTTTTTATAATGTGGTGAACAGAACTGGATGCAGTACTCTAGGTGTGGTTTTACTAAGGCTTTATAGAGTGGTATTAGTACTTCCCTTGATCTTGATTGTATCCCTGTTAATACAACTTAAGATTGCATTAGCTTTTTTGGCTGCTGCTGTACACTGCTGGCTCATATTTAGCTGGTTGTCCACTAAGACTCCAAGATCCTTCTCACAGTTACTGCTATTAAGCCTGGTTTCACCCAGTCTATATGTGTACTTTTGGTTTTTCTTGCCTAAGTGTAGGGCTTTACTTTTCTCTACATTTCATTTTGTTAGATATGGCCCAGTGTTCTAGTCTGTCAAGATCCCTCTGGATCTTGAGCCTGTCTTCGTTGGTGTTAGCTATTCCTGCCAGCTTAGTATCATCTCCAAATTTGATAAGTTCCCCTTCTATTCCCTCATCCAAATCGTTAATGAAGGTATTGAAGAGTACTGGGCCTAAGACAGAACTTTGTGGCACACCACTGCTTACTTCCCTCCATGTAGACTTAGACCCATTAAGGACTACTCATTGAGTACGGTTTGTCAGCCAGTTGCGAGTCCATCTAGTGGTGGTGCTATGTATTCCACTTTTTTCTAGCTTACTAAGAAGTAAGTTGTGGTCTACTTTGTCAAATGCCTTGCTGAAATCAAAATATTTTATGTCCACAGTATTTTGCTGGTCTACTAATTTAGTCACTGTGTTGAAGAATGAAATAAGATTGGTTTGGCATGATCTGTTCTTAACAAACCCGTGCTGACTGCTAGTTATTACTTTACTTGTTTCTAGATGTTGGCAGATCTGGTTTTTTATTATCTTTTCCAGTATCTTCCCAGGTATTGATGTTAGGCTGATTGGTCTGTAGTTTCCTGGGTCTGTTTTTTTCCCCTTTTTTGAAGATGGGAACTACATCAGCTCTTTTCCAGTCCTCTGGTAGTTCTCCGGTGCTCCAGGATTTTTGAAAAATATGGTGCAGTGGTTCTGAGGTGACCTCTGCCAGCTCCTTTAAAACTCTGGGATGTAATCCATCAGGCCCTAGTGATTTGTGTTCCTAGATATAAACCGTTTCAACTCCTACCCTCAAAACGAGGCTATAGAGCATTGTACACCAGAATGAGTTTATTTTCCCCGAACACCATCAATCTGCTAAATAATTCCCTCAACACTGTTCAACTGCACAACTATTACTATTAATCTTCTCATCACTCCTTATCACCCATCCCCTCCCACTTGTGACTGTATGACTGTAACTTTGTCATTTGTAGCCTTACGATTTATAGACTGTTTCCTAGTATAATTTGATTGCTTATTGTACCCTATGACTATTAAGTGTTGTACCTTATGATTCTTGACTCTTGATGAATGTATCTTTTTTGTACACTGAGAGCATCTGCACCAAGACAAATTCCTTGTGTGTCCAATCACACTTGGCCAGTAAAGAATTCTATTCTATTCTGTGACAATGTCCAACCTATGTTCGAAACATATTATCCTGGTTTTATTACAAGGGAAAAGCAGACTTAGTAGAACCACATTTATTTTTATCCAGACACATTTATTATGAAATCAAATAACACAGATGAAGCAAACCTGAGGCTTTTAATTATCTCCTTCTGATTTAATTCCATTCCCACACCAAGTCCTTTCCTTTACGTGGTCAGTATTGTTAAATCTCCATTGCAAGAGTTTAGGGATCATTATCAGATCTGAAGATTTCTAACTCCAGTTAATTATTATAATGGCAGAACATTCAGAGATGTCGTGATGGAAGTAGTACTTGTGTTGCAAGTGCAATATATAATACACAGTCACATGAGTTTGCTGTTCCACTTCTTTCAGTTGTGTTTCATATATCCTCAATGAAAAAAATGAGTGTGTAATAGATTAATGTAATGGATTAATGTAATAAGGTTAACCAACAAACCTCAACATTTCCCTAATGCCTTAGAAATGTGTAGTAAAGCTTCTCCTCCTACACTTTTGGTAGGTGACGTAGCTTTATTTGTATTTAATTTTCCACTGAGCTTGTCATAGGCAATGCACTTTATCTGAGAGAAAATTACAATATTCACCATTGAGAGGTCAGAGAATTGGGAGAACGGAACACCATCTACACAGTTGTCTTCATGCAGAATTAAATGTTCAAAAAACCCATGACTATTCTGTCACTTTGCTAAAGACTGGCATTCAATGATTACATTCTCACCTCATTCTGCCTTCTCAAGAGTAATGCTCAGTTCAGGGGGATGAAGCGTCTATCTGAAACATAGCTAAGACTTCTGCTTAGATAAAATCAAGTTTCCAATAAGGCAAAACAATTTTTACTTCTAAGAAGCTGTTCAACTTTCTGTAAGAAAATTGTTGATGTTCCACACAAAGAAGTATTGTACTTCTCAGCAATTTATACTGTAATAGTTAACATTTATACTCAGTAGGTCCTTCTTTCTGAAAAAACCAAGCTAAAAACTGGTTTAGTCTTAGAATATTTTTTTTACTTTTTTTGAGTCAGTAGTTTATTTTTTTAAAGGTTTTTTTGGAGGAGGATTATTATATTGTAAAATAAATTTCTCTAGAAAGGAGAACGGCATAGAAATATTAGACTTCTAATGTATTTTAAAGAAATGGCAAGAGGGACAAGCTCATGATTTGCTCCATCAATTGAAGCTGTGTTGAAAGAAGCCTATTGTTGAAGTTCTTGAATTTACAGTTCTCGAGAACAATGAGGATTGCAGCATGTAAAACACAATGCACTGATAGGCTTCAGTTGAGATTGAATGTTTTCTCCAGTTCATCTACACCTACTAGCTATGAGAAGCAAAGAAAGGTCTATTAAAGGTAGACTCAAATCTCTTCATAAGTAGTAAACCTATGGTAGAGCTGCCCCACAAATGACAAGACTTCTCCTAAGGTAGATGAGCTGGACAAGAACAAGATGGCATACTTTGCCCTCTTCACTCCATAAAATGATTCTAAGGCCTCTCCAGATTTTGTTTTTTCCGAATTTTATGCTAAATCATAAGTTACCCAAAATGGTTTGGCAGTACATCTGGAACATGTGATTTTGATTGGATTTCATGTGTTCTCTCATTAAAATAGGATTTCTTTTGCCTCACTATGCTTTAACACCTGTATACAACCATGCAAACAATTCTTTTAGATTCAATTTAAAACTATGTCTTGACATTGTACAATAAACCCTAATTTAGGTAATATCTAATCCTGAAACCCTTACTTATAATTTTTATCTGAATTCAACTCAAGCCCTTTTTCCATCAAGAGAAATGTAAATTTACAATTTTGTTCTTGAATCATAAGGTTATCTCTCATGAATTTAAAAAAAAAACATTTGTTAAAGTAACAGAACATTTTGTTAAGCATAAAAGTACATTAAAAGTACATTTTGTTTAAGCATAATATAAAACAAGATGTAGTAATGAAAATGGAGATTTATTATATACTTTTAAAAAATTAAAATGGCTTATTTTTCCAAAACACAATTTCCCTCCCCCTCCCCCTGGCAGGGTTAAACGTTATAAATCAAATGCTAAAACTAGTGATGAAAATTTCAATTGTAAAGTATACATAAAACTTTCTTAAGGTTCTGACTTCGACTTTTTTACCCACTGCCACATTATCGTTACTGCCATTTTTCAACTAGTATTACTTTTTAAACCTCAAATAGTCAACTTTTAAAATAATTGTTGTCATTGAAGTCAAAAATCTTTTTGGGCCAAAGACAAACTATAAACAAGGCTGAATGAGAAGCTAATGCGTCACCTCTACAGCTATCCCATCTGACAAGTATTTAAGTGAATAGATTATTGAATAGCAACTGTAAAATGTAAAGCAGATATTTCTATTAACACTATTGCAATCTTATAAAATTTTATTTTTATTTTATTTTATGTACATTTAGCAGGTTGCCAGCATATAATGAAATCTGCAACTCAAAATTAAGCCATTTCATCACACTATTGTTAATAACAGATTAAACACAATGCACGGCATGACTAAGATTTCACAACACTCAAGATGACAGGAGATGTAAGCTAAGAGTCCCTAAACCAGAATATTTGGACACCATTGATTAGCAGTTTCCCTATCATCATATGAATACAGCAGTATTGTTGTTAATTGGTGCCAACAAATTGTTTCACTTTTTGAGTATCCTAAAACAACTGTATGTTACAGAAAAGACCCTGAATTTACTGCTTAATATATTTTGTCCAAGGAAAGATGGAGTGTGAAGAATTAGCATTGTTCTAGAACTTTATTTCCCTTTCTTAAATTTTGATGTTGCTGAACCACTACTCTTGGCCTTCTTTTTGGCTGATCCCTTAGGTTCTGACTCCTTACGCTTAGCTGAGGTAATAGAACCAGTCACTTTGAAAAAATCATCCAGCCGGCCCTGAGTGCTTCCTTGACGGCTCTTGTTTAATCTCTTGATCCCATTACGAATTCTTTCTTCATTGAATTGCTTCTCTCCACACATGAAGCTAACAAGCCCTTCCTCATCAGGCTCATTCCACTTCAGCTCCACTTCTTCTGGGTTTACAACTTCAGGCTCCAAGAAGAGTTTTTGGGCCTCCTTATGCAGCCAGTTCTCAGGCACGGGATACTTCTTAGCATCTAGTTGCTGAATAATCTTCTCTATGTTTTTGTGCTGCCTGATGAGTTCCACTGCACGCTTGGGTCCAATTCCACGGATGCTTTCACAGTAATCACAACCTAGTAATATACACAAGTCCACAAATTCTTTCAGGCTCAAGCTCATATCCTGGAGAATACGGTTTAGATGAAATTCCTGAATGGGCAGTTTCTTTGCCTCACTCGCGGTAAGATGTCGCATTAGCACAGGGCTGCCAAAGGTCAAGCAATCCATATCCTCAGTAGCAGCTGCGTAGACCTTGTTTCCTTTCACCAGCGCAGCACAGCTAGCTTCAGCTTCACCAGGGGCATCTACATATGGGATACCCATCAAGGTCAGAAGTTTTTTACACTCATCATTATGCTGTTTAGTCACTTTAACTAGCCTTTTGCTGAACTTCTCTATGTTTTCCTCCTCACCCATCTCTTTGGCCTCTTGAAGCTGCTTTTCTGCTTCAGTCCGCCGCTCAGTACGCTTAGCCAATTCACCCGATTTCAACTGGGGAGGTTTGCCATCGAAGACATAGACAGGCTTGATGCCATTTTCCACCATGCGGATAGTGCGGTAGAACATACCCATCAGGTGGCTTGTAGTCTCACCTTCTTCATTCTGCAGCATGTCAGCTCCCTGCCGTACAGCAATTAGGAATTGGTAAATACTCATAGAGGCATCAATGGCCACTCTCCGCCCAAAGTAACTCTTGATGTCATTTTCTCGAATGGCAGCAGGAGCCATATCTGCAATCAGCTTGGCCAAACCATGGATTCCCATCTCGACTGGTCAATCGAAGAATCCAAGGCAATATAATACAGGAGAAAACCTAGGAAGTAAAGTAACAGATAAAAATTTAAATGACAACAAGCAAGTCAGTAGTTGAATAAGAGTGTACTGATAATAAATCTTTTATCAATATCACATAGATTAATAATCTTAAGTGACATTTCAAAGAATTTTAGGAAGAAGTTACATTTCCCTTATGGTCTCTGTGGGTTTATTTCTTTTTGTTTCCATTCTTTTTTTTCATCACTTCTCATTTTCACCCTTTATTTTTATCTATTGCTGTGTGTTTTCTTGTTTTTAACTTTTATTCATAATCACCCAGAGTTGTTGGAAATCAAGCAGCATACTGATAACTCTATTCCCAAGAAAAATGTAATTATTTGCAATGGGGTGCACTATGAAAACTTGCAGTCAGTTCATGCCAAGTGAATGGCTACAGATAGTATAGCCACATTTTAAGATAATGTATTTCTAATAAGGGCTATAAGGAATCCTCTTCCAAATGACAAGACCATCATGGGGCGTGAAAAATTACTGCTGACTCTTCATGGTCAGCCACAACTCAAAGACTTTAGAAACTAAGAAAACGGAGAAGACCTCACTTTTTATTAGCATAGGGTACCACATTAGGAAACAAAACCTAGCTTGTCGTTGGTTAAGATTCCTGCTCGTCCGAAGGCCAATGCCTGCAAGGCGAATCGGCCTCTAGGAAATTCAGAGTTCCACGCACATAAAAGCAGATGGGAGAACCATTCAAGCTTGCAGTCGATACTTTTCCGTATTGATCCCAAGTACTTAGCCGCTCATCCAACGGTAAGCCTTTGGCCTCTTGCTAATTAATGAATGTCTCTTCAGACATTCAGTTTTGCAATCCCACCATCCCGCGCTGCAATTAGAAAACTCAACTGGAGTGACAGCAATAATAAATGACAACATCCACCACGCTACCTGGCCGAGAGCCCTCCTTTTTCGATTTTGTGCACAGCTGCAAAAGCAGTCCCGCGGTTTTCTTCTACCCACGAGCGCACCAGCAGGCTCCACCGCCTTTGTCTGGCACACCACCTCCGTCCGCCGCGCGTGATCTAAATCGCGTCTCTCTCGCCAACCCGGTGCTCCGACACTCCTCTCTCTTCGCGCCTTCTAAATCCCGCGCTCAGACCCGCAAGAGACGCGACCGCGCAGTGATCTCTGGGAGATGTGGTTCTGACGACAGCTTTGTGCGCTCCCCTGCAATTAGAGGGCCAAGCGGATCTTAACTCCCAGCAAGCTTTGGGCCGGAGAGACTGACGACAGACAGCGCTCCGGAGACGGAAGGGCGGAGCGAGGATGGCAGGAAAGGACGGACGTGTCCTTCTGTGACGGGAGCCGTCGCCGACGCAGCCATGGTAAGTGGCGGGGGAAGGGACCGTCGGCGGCGGCTCTTTGCATGGTGGATTTTTTTCCAGCTGCGGCCGTTGGTGATTGGCGGACCCAGTTCCGGGGCGCCTGTAACCACGAGAAACCTTTTCGAGGGGGCCCTTTAGAGGAATGTTAATGGTGTTGGCTCTTTTTGCAAAAGACAGAAAGAGGCTGTCCCGCAGAAGCTGGACCTCCCATGGTCCTCCCTTTACATTCCCGTGGGGAGAGGGTTGAGGGTGTATGAAGGCCCAGAGGCTCAAGCTGAGCGCTGGCAGGCTTCAAGATAAGGAAAAGGCGGGGAGAGGTGGTAGGGGCATCAACAGATAATGGATTGTTGTGGTTATCTCTCTCCCCCTCTTCATCCATCTATCCATCCATCCATCCATCCTCCATTATCTATCCTTCCTCTCTCCCTCCCTCCCTCCCCCCATCTCCCTCCCTCCCTACCATCTACCTCATTTTTTAATATATAATTCAAGGTGTTGCAAACGTACCTAATGCTCCCACCTCCTATTTCCCCCAAAACACAAACCCTATGAGGTAGATTGGGCTGAGAATGACTGGCCCAAAGCCACCTAGCTGGCTTTCATGTCTAGGAGAGGGAATCCCAACTCTCACAATCTCCTGTTTTCTAGGCCAGCTTCACTGGCTCTCGCTATTGTGTCCATCCTTCTCAACATCCATGAGAGGCAGGAGGAGGAAATAGTTCCTTTGCCTCATGCTGCAGTTCTCTCAATAAGATATATATTAAAAATAATAATTAAATGTTCATAGTCTTATATTCTTTTTCTTGTCTCACTCCCACCCCACCCCCTTTTTTTCTTTATTTCAGGAACTTGAAACAATGAGCAGATACACCAGTCCGGTGAATCCGGCTGTGTTTCCACATCTCACTGTGGTGCTCCTGGCCATTGGCATGTTCTTCACAGCTTGGTTCTTTGTGTATCCTTACAATTGCAGAGATATATTTTGATTATTTGCAAATATATAAGGTGGTCAGCAGTCCTGTGGAGAGCCCCATATTTTTATTTAGTCTGTTTAATGTAAAAATCAATACCACAGATTTTTGCTCTTGGCCAGGGGTCTCCAACTTGGCAACTTTAAGATTTGTGGACTTCAATTCCTAAAATTCCCCAGCCAGCATAGCTAGCTGAGGAATTCTAGGAGTTGAAGTCTACAGTCTTAAAGTTGCCAAGTTTGAAGACTTCTGTTCTTGTCAAATGCAGTAAAAAAGTCTTAACAAGCTTATCAGGGTTTTACTCTTCCTATTGTATATTTTGCTACTGAGTATTAAGATGTAGTGATTTATAGAGAGTCTGAACAAACAAAAGAAATGTATATTTCATCAACAGTTATCAAACAAGTAATTTTCAATTGAAAAAGTATCACCTCCCTAGTTCAGTCAATTCAGTTAAAAGGATAATTAAAGTTGGTTGCTTAAATATTTTATTAAATAGTAAGGGCTGATTCAGATATCCATGCTTTATTATTCTTACATTCTTTAGCTTCCATCATTGTAAGGAAGGATTTTGTAAGGATTTTGTTGAGGGGCAAGTGCTCCCACAGCACCCGCAAGGTTCGTGATGAAACTTGCACAAGTGGGGCCAACAAGCATCCATGATGAGGTGCGTGACTGAGGCTGTGCCACTCATGCGGCCCAATGGCAATTATCCACAGCCCACAGGTTGACCCCTGTTTTAGAGGTATGTCATGTTCTACTCAAAGTAAGTTCTTAACACTGGATTTCCATCAACTGATGGTGATATAATCCTGAAATGAAGATTTGAAATAATTTTCAGAAGGCAGAGTATCATGCAGAATAATTTCAAGGTACAGCATAATATCACTTGGGAAGTCACAACTCTTAAATATAATATATACCAGAATTCAGGGACTCTCCTCTTGGCTAAAGTTGGTGATCATGATTCCATCATTAGAAAAGCACTTAGATAAAAATGAAATTCATGGAAATTTCTGGTTTGCCAGAAAGCACCTGGATGACTCGATATTAGGATCTCATAAATGGAGGTCACATGTTTTCCTGTTCTTTTAAGCACATAAATATGATTATTACTGCTTTTGCTGAACATAAATACTTTATAGCATCATAACATGCTTTTATGCCAGGAGTGGAGATACTCAGTTGCCAATAGACAAAAAATTATTTCATACAGTTTGAAACAAAAAACATTACATTCAGGATTTGTGCCACATGCTCAGTTTAAAATTGTATTACAAGCATTATTATGAAACATTAGAAATGTGATTGTTTCTCAAGGGTTGGAAAGCAGTTCTAAGTAGTAAAAACATCTTAACAAAAAAAAATGAACATTTAAACTTGGCTAATGAGAATTGTGACATTTTGATAAAGAAAACTTGACTTCATCAAATGCATGCAAGATAGCATGGCTGAGATAAATATTTCTAACAGCTTTGTTTCTTAATGGGTACCATAATAACTGAAGCTGAGAATAGTTCCTAAACTATTTCTGTTCCTTCAATTCATTCCATTCTGTTTAACCTAACTGAAGAAAGTGATGTATTAGTCTCTCCTCTATTTTTGGCAAGGAAAGGATTGTCTGCTTAATTTCTGTATTATGAGCTATGTTAAAGATAGGCGATCTGTACAGTTGTCATTCCATTATTTATAGGATACAAGTGTTTTTTTTCCAATTTGCATTCATATGTTTTCTGTAAACCTGTCTGGTTATATCTTTAATAATTATCTCAGTTATGAAGTGACATCCACCAAGTATACCCGGGACATTTACAAAGAACTACTCATCTCTCTAGTAGCATCACTCTTCATGGGCTTTGGAGTTCTCTTCTTATTGCTGTGGGTTGGGATCTATGTGTGACAGTAGTTTGGAGCTATTTCAGGTGAGACATGTTAAATGCTATGCTGGGGCCTTCTGACAATAAGGATCTAGTTAATAAGTGTATAGAACAAACTCAGATGAAACTTTTAAAAAGTATATTTAAAGATGCAGTGTAAATACAAATAGTCCTCGACTTACACCCATTCATTTAGCGACCATGTGAAATTACAGCAACACTGATAAAATGATTTACAACTGGTCTTCATATTTACAACCATCACATGGTCATATCAAAATTGGCAGGCAGCATGTATTTACAACAGTTGCAGCATCTAGAGCAGTGGTTCCCAAACTTTTTCAGTCCACTGCCCCCCTTGGTGCTACACACTCATCTTCAGTGCCTCCCACCCAGGGGTGGGATTCAAATTTCTTAAAAACCGGCCTAATTTGTGGGTGTGCCTTGGTGGTTACATGACTGGGTGGGGGTGGGTTGGTGGCCATGTGACTGGGTGGGCATGGCCAGGTGACCATGTGACTGGCAAACCAAATACAAGTGGTCCTCGCTTAATGGCCAGTTGCTTAGCAAGTGTTCTAATTTATGACTGACCTCCCCAGTACTACTTGACCTGTTTTTGGAGTTTTGACAGCCATGCACACACACACACACACAAACTCTCCCTTCTAACTGTTGGAGGATTCTTTTCTCCTCCCTCCTTTTTTCTCTCTCCTTTCCTTTCTTTCTTTCTTTCCTTCCTTCCATCCCCCCTTTCTTTATCCCTTTTCTTCCTTTCTCTTCCTCTTTCTCTCTCTCTCTCTCTCTCTCTCTCTCTCTCTTTCCTTCTCCTTTCTCTCCTCTAACTGAGACCCACCTGAAACACACACACACACACTCTCTTCCACAAGGTCACCCGGCAGCGTCGCTCATGACGAGTCACCCAGAGTCCCAGGGACCGGCGCGATTGTCTGTTCACACCCGGTCCCACTTGGCCTGGAAAAGCCGGCAGGCAACCCTTCCAGGTCCAACAAAGGGGCCGCAGGTGGGACTTCCACCCCTCCCACTTTTGGGGAAAGGGCTGGGAACTTCAAGCGAGGCTACAGCCTCACCCACCGCAGGAGCTGCGGGAGAAGTGAACTGCAGGAAAGGTGAACCAGCCAACCCTGACTGGCTCACCAGTCAGGGAAGACCTGTTGTTACCTGGCTCCCTGCCAGCCTGCATCTCATCAGCTGCTGGGGTTCGTGGGTCATGGCTGATGAGGGGGATTGCAGGAGGCAACCAGGAAGCACAAGGCTTACGCCACCTGCATTGGCCCTCCGCCAGCCGCCCCTCTGAGCATTTTAGCTAAGTGCGGGCCGCTGCTATGCAAGCTCCATGGGTGGAAGATCCACTCTCATGAGGCTTGACTCGCATCATTCTCACAGCGACGGCCTGCATTCAGCCAAAGTACACAGGCTGGCAGGGGGCAGAGGGAAGGAGCGGCAGGCAGGAGGCATAGCATTGTGTTCCCTGGTTGCCCCCCCACCCTACCCTTGCCCCTAGCAGGCAAGGGCCAGCAGCTGTGGAGAATCCAGGCGGGACCCAAGCGGCAACGGGTCAGCCCTTGCTTGCCTTCCTCTCGGCCACCAGCAAGCCAGGCAAGGGGGGTGGGGGGAAACTGAATTGCGTCCTGCGAGGAGCCCACCTCCAGCACTTCTCTGCCATCCCACTTGCCTTTTAGTGCCCTTAGTGCCCCCCTGCTGCCCCCTTGCCTCTTAGCGCCCCCTTAAGTCATCCCACCCCCCCAGGGGGTGGTACCGCCCACTTTGGGAACCAGTGAGCTAGAGGTTATATGATCTCAATTTGCGATCTTCCCAGTCAGCTTTCAAGAAGCAAAGTCAATGGGAAAAGTCAATGATTCACTTAACAACCCAAGTGATTCGCTTAACAACTGATGTAAAACTATGCACGACACATTTAACCACTTTGCTTAGCAATAGAAATTATAGTCCCAGTTGTGGTTGAAAAGTCATAAGAACTACCTGTAATGCTAAACATGTTCCAGCAGACTAAAATGAACTAAGATACAGGGATAAAACTAAAAAACTTTCAGCATCCAAAAATAAGTATCAAGAACAGTCCTTTACTTTTTATCTTGCCATGGTCTCCTGAGTTTTCAAAAAGACTTAATTTTGAATAGATGTTTGTAGGCTTACACTAGGCGTGTCAAACTTGCAGCCTGCGGGTTGGATGTGTCATGCACAGGTCACACCCACCCCAGCTTCATAAAGGGAAAAAAAGTGATATATCATGTGACAAACGTGACACCACAAGTTTGACATCCGTGGCTTACTCTGTTAGTATGAGAATATTAAATTTCAAATTAACAATAAGAAAGCTTGAAATACTTTAAAACAACCTAACAATATACATTATTTTTAACTGGGCAACATTTTAAAATAAAATAAAAGCAAAATGAATATTGTTAATAAAGTTTTAACATAAATGCTGGTGTGTATATATTTTAGAGGCAGCCATTAGAAACAACATACAGCTTTTGGAAATATCACTTATTCCACATATACATTAATTATACAAAAGCAAGTTTTTAAATGCTAAACCTTTTGCAGAAGATATCAGTATATTACCAAAGAATTTGCTTCATTGAAAAGTATGAACAGTCAATATTTCATAGAATCGGAATTAGAAGGCAGCTCAGTACAAGTTTTGCTAAATCATTTGGAAGATTGCTACTGGGGCTCTCAGTGAAGAGGAATATACAGTATACCTCTTCCAGAGACAGCCTATTCCACTGACAGCTCTTAGCATCAGGAACTTCCTCCAAATATCTAACCTAAATTTACTTCCTTGTAGTATCAAACAATTGGAAATGTTTCTGTGGTAACTGCTATTCTCAAATCTTTGGCAGTTAATGTGCATCTTTTTTCTCAGCATGTTTCTTGCAACCCTGTTGACCAAATGCAGCAAAACGTTTGATGGTTCTGTGATCGCACCCCAATTTCAAGAGTGCTGCATCCCTCTGAAAGACTTTTTACAATTTTTGATTTTTCACAGTCAGTTAAATCTCTTTTGCTTGAGGAAAAGCAACTGTCTAATAATTATACACACCTTGATATAGGGTGTTGATCTCCTTAGGCCACACCCTCCCTCAATACACAAATACACATCACCTGATCTCCTTATATCCCATAAGCATTCAGGTTTATACAGCTTGGAGGTGGAAAATGATATGGTCAAAATACTCACTTGCCTAATAATTGTGCGCACGGTGTAGTGACATGGAAAGCAGTAAGAAATAGTATGATCCAATTTTGTTCTTTTTTTTTTCTTTCCATTTCAGGTTCCAGAAGCCTTTCTGCACCTCCTTTTTACTTTTTTATTGAACAATGTGGCTTATCACAGTTCTGGACTATAATTCTAACATGTGAGAATTCTAACGTCAGATCAATAAAGCTGAATCTGTGATAAGCTGAATGTTGTGCTATACTCTTGAGGTATTGGAGGGTTCTTTTTTTTTGCTATCCGTGTAGATCCATTTATTTGTCATTGGCTGGTCAACCATATTTAGCCTTGGGTTTATATATATTCTCAGTGGGAGAAATAGATATCGCTTCCTAGGAGCAGATGGTCGTCAAGTGGCATGCTGTTGAAATCTGACCTCAAGGCAAGATGCCAAGAATGAGAAACTGAGGTGATCATTTTACGGTTTATTGATGCATCCTATTCACTGTACCGTTTTTTGGATAGGTGGAATAAATGTGGGATGACCCAGGGATGGCACAGTGTCAACACAGTCAGCTGACAGTTCAAACTGCCCCTTTATTGCTCCAAATGTTCCCCCCAAAGCTCCCATGTTTCTGGCAAATCCCAGAGCAAAGTGATGACACACACGCACACCTCCAGCAGCCTCTGGCTGCAAGTAGTCCAGTGCAACGCTGTGAGCACAACAGCTACAAAACAAGAAATCCAGCAGAGCAAGAGAATAAGTCAATTAGTCCAGGAAGCAAAGGAACAAGGCAATTAATCCAGGAAGCAAGAAATAAAACAAGCCCGGGAAACTGCCAACGTCTGCAATGCGCACAACACTCCATGAATTCAGCATTTGTTCCCAACAAATGCCTCTCCCCACAGCATTTCCTTCAGTCTCAGTCCCCAGGTGTGCTTGTGGAGAAGAGCAGGGCACTCTCCTCCCAAGTAGTTGGGTCAGCCTGTGGTGTTCCCTTCTCACCACTCTCCGTGCTCGATCAGGAATGGGTAGTCCTTGTTCATTGCCTGAGCTGTCTCTCATGTTCACTGTTTAGCCTCGCTTGGTCATCCTGTCCCATTCCTCCCTGCCTACAAACCCTGCTGTTGCTTTAACCAGTTGCATATGTAGTTGCATGAACCTACATATTCCAGAGTGCCCCACTGCTCCGATGGTGGGCCTTTACCTGATTAAGTGAACTATTTTGACAAAGGTATTTGTCCTTAAGGTGCTGCCAAATTTATTTTTGCTGCAATAAACAATAGCACTAGCACTTAGACACAGTGCTTTGCAGCCCTAAGTGGTTTACAGAATCGGCATACTGCCCGCAACAATATGAGTCCTCATTTACCAACCTTGGAAGGATCCTTTTGGGAACAACATGGAGATGGTAGTTCACCTAATGATCTTTTTGATAGTCACATGCATTACTTCAGTTGCAAAGTCCACAAATAATATTTTTACCTCTATGTTATGGCTATCTTGTTACTGCTTAATAATTTCTTCTGCATCTTACTTTGAAAAGGTAGTTAACAAATAGAAAGTTTCACATTTTTAGCTCACATAAATGAATCAGTTCATTTGTGCTGTGATTAAAAGATTGGCCTAGAAACCAGAATTCTAGGCTTTCCTTCCCTTGGGCATAAAAGCCACCTGGATGACTTTGGGACAGTCATTCTCCAACCCAACCCACTTCATAGGGTGGTGGTTGTGGAGAAAATAGGAGAGGACATTAGGTACTTTGACCATTTCAATTGAGTGTTTGTATGAGAGAGAAATAAATGACGCCATCATCCAGGCCATGGTTGTTCCAAATGTGCTTTTTCAAGAGGCAACTGTACTTCTTGTTTTTCTTTGAAGATGTTTAGCTTCTCATCCAAGAGGCTTCTTCAGCTCTGACCAGATGGTGGGGACTGGAGGAAGGATTTATATTTCTTGCAGACAGCTGGTCATTTGCATTCTTTATTTCTTTTATAAAAATGCAGATAGGAACATTAATCTAAAACATGATTATTTTTTGTCATCTGCAAATATTTCCTGTAGCATATGGGCAATACCAAATTGTTTTTTCTTGATCTGCATCCTTAATTAATTGCACTGTGTGTAACAATTCAGTCTACTGAAGTGGAAGAATAAGTGATAAGCCAATCTTGGGTACAAAGTAGTATACTTGGGTATTTATTTATAGAGGTACATTTCTTAAGAATTAGGCTCTAGAGAAGCAAACAAAAGTAGAGGAATCCTGACCACCAGAACTCCAAAACAAGAACAAAATATAAATACAAATTGGAAAAGCAGGTGGTAGAAGAAAAAGCAACTTCACTTATTCTCCACCAAACTAAAATAATAATAAAACATAAACAGTACTCACTAAGTATATGACTTTGAAATTGTAGACAATATACAGTGATTAAAGCTGTGGTAGCAACTTTTAAACAAAACAATTAGTGCTTTATATTCCTTAAGGCTCACAGTGATGGCATAAAATATTTATATACAGGCTTTAAGCTTCAACAATAATAAAAGTACAAAAAGTGTATGGATTTTCCTTTTGAGAAATCATTCCTAACCTTCAGAGTAGCCAAACTTTAAAAGCTGGCTCCATGTCCACCCTAATTTTTTCTTCCTGTTCCTAAAGCGGCACAGTTAGAATTTCAGCTCTTAGAAAGGTGAGCTACCAACTAAGCAGGAAGCACCATCTCTTAACCTGTCTCTATCAGACAGGAACAGATACAGTTGTTAATCACTATTTTGCTTTTGAGAAGTCTGTAAATAATGCAAATGGAAAGGAATGTTCTGAGACGAGTAAAGATTGTGTGGTCAAAAGGTCCAGTTTATGTGATTATGCTAATAACTGAGGCATTAATTTGCTATGATTTTTTGGCTAATTTTTCTCTCTCCCTCACTTGATACTTTGAAGCATTTTGAGACAAAAGAGATATTATAGATGCAGTGTTACAGCATTTTAAAACAATGAAACCTGTAATATAAAGAGCAATACTTGTTATAAAAGATTATGCATACCAGAAAAAACTTTGATGTGAATTTGCCAATAAAAATATTTGATATATGTGTATGTGTGCTTGTGTATATGAACACTCACACACATACATATATACCGTACATGCATACTTATATATAAACACAGATACCTTCTCTCCAATTCCATTGGATCGACTGGGAGAAGAAAGTGATTGGTTATTTTATTTCTGATGTCATTTTGTCTTTGCTGCCTCATCCTGATTAGGATAGATAACAAACAGTGGTGGGTTAGCTATTTATATCAGTACTGAGGAGTAGGCAAAGGGATAGTCAGGAAAATGTGAATGTCCTCATCAGATTGTTTTTAAATGAATAGCTCTTAACTAAGGGTTTAAAGATTTCTTAACTGCTTGTAATAAAGGGAGTATTTTGGCACCTTGCTGCTGAGAAGAGCCATACTAGAGCTAAGATGGAATCAAAAGGAACAACGGATTCTTCCATTTCTATGAGTTACTACTTGCATTACTTTAACTAAATGGGCACCATTGCAGGACTTCTTCCCATCTGGCTGGAATAACATTGGAAGATTCCACTATGTCAGAAGCTGGAAGAGTTTAACTTTGGCATGGAAAAAGTGTCAGGATTGATGCAAGCCTCTAGAATGACAGCAGTTCTTACACCATAAAAGAAAGATTTTATTTGGCCTATGGTTTCATCATTTACTCTTGCTATTCTGAGCACAAGTATTGTATAGAGGAAAAAGACTCCAACCAAATCCTGTTAAAATGTACCATATTTTCCTCTATTCTCCTTTACATTGGCTCTGTTACAATTATATCCAAACTAAGGCACTGAGGAGAAGGAAGAGGAGGAGGAGAAAAAAAGAATATAGAGGGAAAGAGGAAAACAGAATAGTGGGTGACGAGAGAAGCTAATTCTATCAAGGAGAAGTACAGGCAATGGCTGTCTTCATAATAACTGAAGCTCAATTCTGCACTGAAACACCAAGCAGTGCAATCCTTCAATAAGCATTGCTTAGCAGTGCATCCTTGTGGAAGTTTAATGAACTCAAATTCATTTCTTTCTGTTACTCATCAGTGAATGATGAGTACAGGACTGCAGTTTAAAATGTTTTTTTTTTTTTGGCCAGGGAGCCATACCTAAAGTATATATTATCTTCAATGTTTAAAACCTATAGTAATGACATCAATAAATTACAATTCCAGTTTGAGTTAATATTAGCTATCTGAAATTAAGTGCCAAATACTGTATGTATTAAAGATTTTCTACCTCATGCCTGTTTGCCCCTTAGATCTCTGTATACAAAAACTGATCATGTTAATTCTTTCTTGTGCAACAGTGCTAGCTGGTGGCAAGTACTTGTAATGACAGCCATGCCAGTCTTTACGTGTCTGTTTTCTCTGAGGTGGACCTAACTAAAACTTTTCTGTCTTCTCCTCCCTATATCATCGTGTGTCATCACTGCTCCCAATGAATAGGAATACCCAACTGCTGTTTTTCTTGAGGAGCTATTCTTGGGCACACAACATACAGCATCCCAAAGAAAGATATCAATCATTAACAATGAATTAATTTTATATTGCATCCATAAGTACTACTCGCTTTAAAGCATCCTGAAGAACAATTAGACCAGTACATTATTTTGTGAACAGGTTAAAGGTAAACATTTCCCCTGTCCAGTTGTGTCCGACTCTAGGAGACAGTGCTCATCTATGTTTCCTACAGTAGCTGAGGGAGTCAGCATTTCCGTGGTCATGTGGCCAGCATGACTGAGGCGCACAGATTGCTGTTACCTTCCCCACCAAAATGGCACCTATTTATCTATTTGAATTTTTGCTTTTGAACTGCTAGGTTAGCATACATATTAATACATTTATTAGAAGTGTTCTGATAAAACTATTTTTAGTTAACATTTTTCTCTGGGAAGTGCCATTTTTAGCATAGATATACAATGCAATGTCAAATATGCAACACTGATAATAGCCTAAAAATATGCCTATCTGGTAATAGATAAATTAATAATGAGGCAGTCCCACCAAGAAAGGCAGGCAACACTACTGTATGTTTTCACAAACACACCAATGCTTAAAAAAATATCAATAGCCAAGGTTTACTTTAGTAATTTTAAACTACAGTAATCCAATTTAAAAGCTTGCAGTGCTGGATGGCTGGAATATGCCAAAGGCAGGAATGCTTCTTTTCATATATTCTTTATACAGTAATTTCATTCTGGTTGAGAGAGCTGAACCAGCAGCTTCTTAATTTCCCCATCAGATTACCTCCTTGTTCTCTATGCAACTGTTGTTGCTTCTACATAAATCTTATTTAACTATTTTAGAAAGAAATGGCCAGTGCCTTAACCAACCTAACTCGTTTGTCTTCGAATTGAGGGCAAAAGGCTGATACCTTGACATTGTGCTTGCACATCTGACTTATCCCAGCACCTAATTTAAAATCTTGGCTCAGGTTGGCACTCAGAGTGAACTCAACTTTGGTTTCCTATGAGGCACAAGCCAATCAATAATTGACTTGAAAGTTGGCAGCTGCTTCTTTTCTCTTTTTGGTGAAAACCCCCCAGAAGTGGTTTAGCAAATTAAAATCTTGTAACAGTAAATTACCTGAAATACAAAGGATATTCAAAGCCTAGAATGAAGAAAATTATTTTGTTTTGTTACCTCACAGAGACCCCTGTGATCCCTTAGGGATTAAAAAAAATCAGTGTAGTTATTTTTAGCACTGGGTACATTCTTTCTGGTGGCCTCCTTTTCCTGGTTTCTGGCACAAGGGTTAATACTATAAGTTTTTCCATATTCTCTTTGGGATGAATGTATTTTTGGCAGCGGCAGATAATGGGATGTAAAAGTTTCAGTCAATGCTATTATGATACCAGCATTGTGGTCCAGTTGTAGAGCCCAGAGGCTATTTTCTCAAGTATATTTGAAGAAGAGAGCTATCTTCTTGAGAAGCATCTTCATCCAGTCCTGAAAAGAAGGCACTTTGGGTGCAAACCTGGCCTGCCTGAGAATGGCTTTTGCAGGGCGCAAGAGGTTTTTATCTGCCAAATACAAATTTATAATAAGACAAATGCAGGAAGAAGAGAGAGGTAAACCCCATAACTTTTCCATTGGTTATTGCAATTGAAAACAACCTATCAGCCCTGAATTCCAGTGTCACCAGGATTTCTGCCAAGCATAGCTTTAAAGAGAAGCATCTGACTACCAGCTAGAAAGTTGAAAATTCCAGTGTACGACTTGCAACACATCTAGATAGAATTCCTTTTCAGACAGATCCAGTGTTTCCATTTTAGAATAGGACTTCTAACATCATTGGTAAGAAAGTTACCTTAGAAAGCTGCTTCATTGACTTTCTGGGCACCAAGATTTGTTTCCAGTCAAGCCATATCTTTCAGTTCTGAGATGCCAAATAGACTGAACACAAGCATGGTCAAGCCTAAAAATTTAAAATCCAGTGTATTCACAAGCCAGAGAAATTCTAGCATCCTACAGCAAATCAAGAAAAGAAAATGCCTCTGTATTTCCTTGTTTTGCTTGTGGCACTTTTCCTTCCCAAAGTATGACATTCTAAGATTAACATCCCTCTGGTAGGAAGGAAACCAAAGTAACTCAGACTCAAAGGAAGGGATTATCAATTAGAAGCAACTAGTCAGGGCGTGGTGTTCTTTGAAGAGAGTATTCAGTCAAATGAGTCTTGGAGCCCATCGTTTTTCTGCTTCGGTCAAAAGGGTGCAGGTGTTCCCGAGACTCATTCACAGAGCCAATAAAATTGGAAATAGTAGTCATTAAAGAGAGAGCCCATCTGCTCCACAGGGGTACTGCAGTTAGCTTGGCCCTGTGAGGAGGGAATGGGGAAAATATTAGGTTCAAGGGAAATGAAGGTGGTTTTTTTTTTACTGAGAGGAACTCTTAATCTTCTTGAGGGAATCATGAATAGCCATCATTAACAGAAACCATTTACATTCTGGGAAGCAAACATGGAGAGTTGGTTGGATCACTAGGCTCAAAATTATTACTACTTTGGGAAGAAATGTAAATGAGTTCAAATTTAGAGTCAAAGTAAAAAGTAAGCTCATACTTTGAATAGGTCCCCTTGGATCACTAAAACTCTTCTCCGATTTTATGAAGGAAGGCTAATTTTCTGTGTGTTTTCAAGGCATAGAAGCTTTTTTTTGTAAAAAAAAGTTTTTATTTTTAAGACAAACATATGAACAAAACATAAAAACATAAAACCATTTTCCATTTTATATACATACAGTGTGTCAGTTGGTTGCAAATCTTTTGTGCTATCTTTTTGTCGTCATCACTCACAATTTACATAAACTTTCACATTGTCAAGCTAACATATGCTTATATATTTATCAGAAGGCATAGAAGCTTTTTTACTGATGTATTGTGTCAGTAAATCTAACTTCCCCAACAAGCCCCAGACTTAAATCTGTTCCCTAAAAAGTTCAAGTCTCTCCTGTGCTCTCCTACAGGTAGTTGCATTAGAATAGTGTTTCTCAATCTTGGCAACTTTAAAATATGTGGGTTTCAATTCCATGCTGGCTGGAGAGTTCTGAGAGTTGTAGTTCACATATCTAATAGTTGCCAGGTTGAGAAACACTGCACTAGTGCAAAAATAGCAATCCCAATACTGTGGTAAGAAATTTCATAGCGTTCTTAAATGGTCTCAAATAACCCTGCACAGGAACATAGTTTTCTTTACTGAAGATTAATCCTAAAATGAAATAAGCATGCCTATGAAATCTAGACATTCTCTTTCCCATGGATACAGAATCATTTCTTATCTATACCGGACTTATCAGGAGGGAATTTAAATATGGGATACTCACATCATCCTTGTAAACATTGCTACATGTGGATATAATTCATACATTCATTTGTCTCATTTAACAGGAGTTTGCAACTCAGTGCTCGGTTTAATGTGATGCCAGAAGAAGATTTGTTACCAAAGGGCAAATTCATCGCCTTAGCTGTATGTATTTTTTTTCACTCTAAGAATTAATATGCCTTACAAATGTATGCTAGAGAGGACATGGCAAACATTGATACTCACAGGCCTAGCTAATCGGAAGTGGTAAGTGAATTCTTGGAATGGCATCATGACCACAGGCCAACGGTACGTTGCTCCCTAGAAAAAGAAGAACATCCAATACCTGGGATGAAAGAAAGCTATTGTTGCTGTTTTTTAATGTTGCCCCATTTCCCAGATTGTCAAGGTGAATTGCATCTCCTTTGCACTCTGCTCCCACATTTTAGCAAGAAACTGATGTTAGAGAACAGCAGTCAGCCAGCATGCAGACAGCATGCATACACAAAATGTAA
The DNA here is from genome assembly GCA_009733165.1 of Naja naja. NCBI lineage: Eukaryota > Metazoa > Chordata > Lepidosauria > Squamata > Elapidae > Naja > Naja naja. The sequence goes on along the minus strand of CM019148.1, from coordinate 254,669,908 downwards.
AATCACCGAACCGGTAGTTACACTGGTCGGATCCCACCCCTGCAGTCAGCAATATGTATTTATGAATAACCCAAGAATTTTATGTGCCAAACACATCCCCAAAACTGAGTTTAACTTATCTGCAAGTATATACAGTAATACTTTTTAAAAGTACCTGTATAACTCATATATACTTGCATCTAAGCCCACCCATGGATAAGTTAACCCTTTTTAATCAAAATATGATGAAATATGGATAATCCATGGCTTATCCATATATAAACTAACCAAAAATTAAAACATATGAACATTTCAAGGTTCAGCTTATTTTCAGATGGCTTTATATGCCCAAACTCTTAAGCTTTTGTTTGAAAGGGACAAGGGGAGAGAAGAGAAATGAAAGGAGATGAGAGGAATCAGTGTTATGGTCAGTTTTTTGAAAAACGTTACTAAATAGTGATTTTCAAAAAATAAAGGCAACATCTGTTCCAAATAAAACTAAGATCGGTCTAAGTACACAACAAATTGAAAGTATGAACTTTATTTTCTATTATAGATGTAACCTAAAAAAAGCTAGATGCAAATACATTATCCAGCAGATAAAATATTTTGTGAGATATCTTTTTCTAAAAAAAAACCAAATCATACCTGAATATCTGTTGCATTAGACAAGCTGTCTAGGTCATTTTCAGTGTGCAGACATGGACTGTTGGATGTGAGATTACAAAGATAGCCAGATACAGCTGAGGAAGCACTGAGAGGAAGGAAAGAAACAGAAAGCAACAAGGATGAACAGGTCATTTTCAAATATCAGCCTTCTCTTGGCATTTTTAACAATATAAATGCCACTATTTACAGTATATTGGCTTATGCATTCATGTTCTTATTTCACTGTAAAATACTCTTTCTCACTCTGCACATTCACCCACCAAAAATATACAATTGTATACCATTATACCAGGCTTGGACTTGAAATGGAAGAAGAAATGCACTGTAGCACTGGGATGCATTCCCTCACCTTCTTTCCTCCTTTGAAATATCTCTCCAGAGTCTTTTCAGAGGTGCTATTGTTTTGCAGGCAGGAAGAAAAGACTGAAAGTCTTTGTTGTGTTACAGCAGAAAGCAAAATATTTGTGGCTCCAAGGAATAATGGAGCTACATTTTGCAAAGTTATTTTGAACAAATCTAAATTCTGAAAGTAATAACTGACAAGCCACTTCTCTAATTTCCTCTTTGCTTTCTATGAAACAGTTTTTAGATACAACCTGTTAAGTTTGCATGAAGAGACAGACATGGATGGATTTTGGCATTGTGACAGGTTTTGGGATGGTTCCTGTCATGTTGGCTTGTTACACATGGGGTTGATTCTTGCTTGCTGAATATCCTCATAATCCTCCCCTTCCCCCCTAGAAGAGGTATTAGGTATGGGAACTAGAGAGCAGCAATTGCGATGTTCCTGAGGTAATCTGGATCTAAGCTGATCAATGTGCCTGCTCCAGAGGACACCATCCTCTGTACCCTGTAAGACCTAGGGCCTGTGATTTGGGTTATCTCAGCAGGAATCCATAATGGTTCACCCATAAGGTTCTTAGCATAAACAGACTCACCCACAGTGAATGTGTGAATTTTGCTAGTGGAATCTAGTGGTGCGTTGGATGCGTAAGTGGGATGAAGGCGGTCAAGGGGAGACCAGAGTTTCCTACCCATCAACATCTCTGCCGGGGATAAGTTAGTTGATGGGTTGGGAGTGATATGCTCGACACTGAGTAGTTTTTCAACTTTCTCAGTGATGTCCCCAGGACCCAATTGCTGAAGTTTTTCCTTAGTAAAGCATACCATGCGTTCAGCCCGGCCATTAGCTGAAGGGTGCCCAGGGGCAGTCAGGGCATGTCTGATACTCTGCTGTGCTAAATATGATTCAAAAAGGTTGGACGTAAATTGAGGACCATTGTCAGAAACTAGGATATCAGGTAACCCATGAGTTGCAAAAAGCTTTTTGAGCTGTTTGATGACAGCTTCAGCTGTGGTAGATGCCATAGGAATAACCTCTAGCCATAAGGAAGGTGTGCCCTCTGGTAGGGCCAGCAAAGTCAATGTGAATCCTAGACCAGGGGCCCCTAGGACATTCCCATTCCTGTGTGGGGCGAGAGGTGGGGCAGGCCGGACTTCCTGGCAGTTGGGACAGGATGCAACCCAGTGTTCAACCATTTTGTCAATACCTGGCCACCATTCATAACTCCTGGCCAATCCCTTCATTCTGACAATACCCGGATGACCCTCATGTAACATTTCCAAAATCTCTTTTTGTAGTTTTGCAGGAATAACCACCCTGTTATCCCACAAAATACATCCTCTTAATACAGATAATTCAGTTTGCCTGGATTTAAAAGGTTGGGCAAGTTGAGGTAGATCTTGAAGTGGCCAACCTTTCTTAATCCAGCCTATAACAGGAGCCAATAAAGTGTCTTTGGCAGTCTCTCTGGCAATTTCAGCAGCGTGTACTGGAAGCTTGGCAACAGTTTCTAGAAAAAAGGTGTAAGTCTCAGGAGCAAAGTCCTCAGTGTGAGAAGGAAGTGGGCAGTGACTCAAAGCATCTGCATGCCCAATGTCTTTCCAGGCCTGTGGATGAGTTTGTATGAATAAGCAGCAAGAAATTCAGTCCATCTCAGCATTCTTGGTGACAGGATTGTGGGCGTTGGTTTGTCCCCTGCCACAATGCCTAACAGAGGTTTGTGATCTGTGACAATAGTAAATGTTCTCCCATATAAATACTCATGGAATTTCTTGACAACTGCAACAATTGCCAAGGCTTCCTTGTCCAGTTGGCTGTAATTTCTCTCTGCTTTAGTCAAAGTGTGAGTAAAATGCAATAGGGACTTCCCTCCCGCTGGGAAGCATGTGGCTCAACCCCCTCCCCCAAAAGGGGATGCATCACAAGTCAGTACAACTGGCAAATTTTCAGAGAACTGTATCAGTACAGCATCAGAAGTGATTTGTCTCTTAATAGTGTTAAAGGCAGCTTGTTCTTTTCTGCCCCAGACCCATGCAGACTTTTTGTCTAGTAATCTGTGTAGTGGTTCTGCAATGGTTGCCTTCTGAGGTAGAAACATGTGATAGAAGTTAATGAGTCCCAGGAAAGCTTGCAAGTCTGTTTTGCATTTTGGCCTGGGGGATTCTTTGATTGCCTGAACCTTGGCATCTGTGGGATGGATACCATGCTTGTCAATCATATAGCCCAAGAACTCTACCTTGTCAGTTCTAAGAGTGCATTTTTCTTCTTTGACTTTTAACCCCGCTTTTTTGAATCTGGTTAGGACTTCTCTGAGTCTCTCGTGTAACTGAGTGTCATTTTCAGCAGAGATTAACACATCATCAAAGTAAGGTACTACCCCTGGCAGTCCTTGGAGCATCCTTTCCATAAGGCTTTGGAAGATGCCTGGTGCCACACTTACTCCAAATTGCAACCTTTTGCATTTGAAAGCACCTCTGTGGGTTACAATGGTTTGGGCCTCTGCAGTGGCATCATCAACTGTTAACTGTTGATATGCCTGGGCCAGATCCAATTTGGCAAAGACTGTGCCCCCGCCAAGAGAATGTAATAAATGATGCACCACTGGAACTGGATATGCGCTCTGTTGTAGCGCATGGTTCAATGTCCCCTTGTAGTCTCCACAGATTCTCACTGACCCATCAGCCTTGACTGGTGTGACTATGGGTGTCTCCCACCTGGAGTGGTCAGTGGGCTCTAAAACCCCTTGAGCTATTAATTTATCTAATTGTGCATCAATTTTTTCCTTTAAGGCAAATGGGACCCTTCTGGGCTTTAAACGGATTGGTGGCACCTTGGGATCTAGATTGAAAGTGATAGGGGTCCCCAAGTACTTGCCTAATCCGTCGCTGAAGACCTCTGGAAACTCAGACTTCAAGGCCTCCTCCCATTCAGTGTTGCTCACGTGATTGATGCCAGTCACCTCAATGCCTAATGGATTGAACCACTCAAGTCCCAGCAAGCTTGGGCGATCCTTGTCCACGATGGTCAGGGGCAGGCGTTTGGTGTGGCCTTTGAACTTCACATTGAATTCTCTTGTTCCAACTACTGGAATCTTGTTCCCTTGGTAGTCTTTAAGAGTCAGCGCCGGCTTCTTGAAATGATTCTTCTGAATGTTTGGGAGTAGTCTGTGAATAGTGTCCCATGACACCATAGACAGATATGAGCCTGAGTCCACTTCCATTTGGCAAGGCCTTCCTTCAGTAAGTACCTTAACATGCACTTTTCTGTTATTGATAGAAGATGAATGACCGATAGTTACTGTCTGATGAGTTTCATTCTTCCCCTTTGTTTCTGTGCTGCGCCCCATTTTCTCACTGAGATTGTTGGGCTTGAATTCTTTGTCTTTGTGTGCAGGAAATTTCCTTCTGTTGGGTGGAGTTCTGGATGATTTGCAGACTCTTGCTAGATGTCCTCTTTTTTCACAACGGAGGCAAATGGTGTCTAAAACTTGCATTCAGTTCGGGGTGGCTTCCCCCACAACCTCTGCAGTAGAAATCTTGCCTCTTTCTTTCCAGGTCTTTATTTTTCCGCTCCATTCTGAGTCTGTAAATTCCCTCTTCCACCTCACTACAATCTGACTCAGAATCTAGGTCATCACAATGGTTTGTGATAGACTTTTCCCCATTAGAATGGCTCGTGGCCCTGTTCATCTTCCTCATGGCTGCTGCTGAGGACTTGGTGGCTTCTGCTGAAGAGGCTTCTTCTATTGCTTCTTTGAGTGTGATCTTAGATTTCATTAATAACTTGCTCTGTAATACCTTGTCTTTAAGGCCCAGAACGAATCGATCACGCATGGCCTCTTCTAAACTGTTAAATTCACATGCACCCCCAATCTCTCTTAAACTTGCCACAAAATCATTTACGTTTTTGTTCTCCCCTTGATCACGATGGTAAAACTCGTGTCTCTTAATGAGGCACGATACTTGTGGCGTAATGGGCTCTTAACAGCTTTTCTAAATCAGGCCAGTCCATTACCTTCACGTCTGCAGCTCCCGCCAATGCCTTCGCCATCTTGAAAACTGCCAGACCGCAGTACGTAAGAAAGACTGCCCTCTTCTGCTTTCGAAATGTTGGCTAGATCGTTTCCTTCCAGATACATTTGGAAACGATCTGCATACGACTCCCAGTCTTCTGCCGTCGGATTGAACGGGGCTGGGGGGGTGTTCAGCGCAGTCATCTCGCTCTTCTTCTGTTCCACGTTGCCTTCTCTTCAGGGAAAATCCCACCTTTGTCGCCAGTGTTAAGTTTGCATGAAGAGACAGACGCGGAGTGCTTCAAGCTCTTTTGTTTTATTAGTGACTACAGCTCAGAACGGACCCAATTTGGCTGGGCTGCGGCTACTACTTATAGCCAGCAGCCGCAGTTGACAGCCAATCAGAGTGCAGGGTTTTCCCACACTTTTAAACCAATCATTTCTGACATTTTACAAGAACAGTTCAAACTAAACCAATGACTTTAAACCTACATACATAACACAACCCAACAAACAATAGCATGAAGACTCCTTGATCCAAATTACTCTAATTTTCCAGGTCTAAATGTACAGATGAATATCACAGTGGAGTAAGATGCACCAAGGAACAAAATGGTCTTTTAAGAGTACAGGAGATGCATTGCATTAAAGTAGCAACACTGGTCCATCATCAAATTAGACAATATGGGGTGTTTCAGAGGCTGCTGACCTAAAACTCTTAATGACCTATGTCCTGACAGTAGTTTTTGAGTTTTTGTGTGTGTATTTCATTTGCTGCCTATCTTACTATAGGGCTACTCTAGGCAGCTTACAATAATCAGCAGCATCTGCTGCAATGGAATATTGGAGTGGAATGAAGGAGGTTTTGCAGCAGCCCAACTGGAGATGTCAGAGACCAAACCTTTTGTTGTTGTTGTTGTTGTTGTTGTTTAGGGACAAAATTTTTGTGCTCTGCCACTGAGCTACAAAACCCTTCCCTTTCGACAGACAGATTTTCTTTTGTATCCTGCTTAATTTTCTATCTTTAGCATGTCAGGATATGAAATACATGGCATCCTCCCAGAGTAGCACTGATAGACTTTAATTTTTGACTGTGGCCATTTTAGGGTTATTGCAACAAATGGTTCTGTGATTATGAGATGAGAAGTGGCACAGAAATATAGGTAAAAGAATCACCACAAGGAAGTATGTGCCTTTCTGTGAAATCTCCAGTCCTATGAGGGAGGGAAAATAAGGATTCTTAAACGGCGTAACCAGATTTGATTGTCAAGCCTCGCCAAAAGCCTGTCCCCCATCTTCCTCATGATCCAGTACTATTTTTCTATGAATTATATTGAGAATAGTACTCTCAATTTATGAAATGATAGCAGATATCACATCTTTTCTTTATCAATTATATAATTTTGGAATTCTCCTTTCTCAGTCTGATTTCCCATTGACTGTTTTAGCTTTTGCATTTTCTACAATATTCTTTGCCAGAACTGTGCTTTCCCAAAAGTTCTTACTTACTTCATTTCCAAAGTAAGATTTGTGTTAACTGATGTAAATTTGCTGATGGGAATGCGATAAGTGATATTTCCAGTCCTGTAGGAACAAACAAAAAAAGGATATATATCACACGTTTTTGCTTATCTTCATATTTTCCTGCTGCGCTTTGTATGTACTCACTCAAATACAATTCCATCATTCATCACTGGTAATATGGCAACCAAGATGCATGGAAAAATCCTAAATTGGTGTATTTAGTTATCTGGATGACACAGTTTCCTTCCTAGGAATCTGACCCATTAAGAATCCCTGTCTGATGTATGCAAAAACTTGCAAAAGCAATGAAATGCTTACAGTGGAATACTGGAATATGAAATTAACTGAATTTCCAAAAATAGCACAGCTGAGCAGGTTGGTCAGAGAAAAAACAATAAAGACATTTTTGAAAGATGAAACTGTATGTGGACTTTTTGTTGAAAATGACTTGATGATTATAGGATTTGGAAGTTAAAAAGGGATGAAGAGTTGGACAAACTTTAAAATGATTATTACTTGACTGAAAAAAGGACAGAAGGTCATAAATATTTTCCTTCCTCCCTCCCTCCCTCCCTCCCTCCCTCCCTCTCTCTCTCTCTCATGCTCTATTTCTTATTTTCTATCTTTGTTCTGGTTTGTTTTATATTTTTGCTACACTGATAAATTCAGATAAACATATATTACAAAAAGAACTCCCAGTCTAACAAAGCTGATGGCTGCCATGCTCCCACTTACCTGCAATCGTCCCCTGTAGCACAGGCTTGGGGTAAGATGACCACATTCGCCTCCAACAATGAGACAAACTGGAGCACAGGAGCTGTTTCTAAAGGACAGAAAGGATGAAGATGGAGCAGAAGCTTATTCTGTGTAGGAAGTTCCACAAAAATGCCAATCATTCCAAAGGAAGAGGTTTAGGACTGTGATCTTCTAACTAATGCAACCATATACTGTATATTTCTGCCTAAGCCAAGCCTAAGGGAAATCAGACTGTTTGGAATGGGATTCATAAACCATGCCTGCTAAGGATGCATGTGTGCCATCACCCCACAAAGCTTTACATGCAGCATAGGGCACAACAGGAACAGGCAGTGTAGCCGAGGAAGACCTGGCACAGATGGAAAAATAACAGGTGTTCTCCAGTTTGGATATGATTATACATCAACAGCTTTTCCCATCCTGTAGCCTCTAGATGTCCTAGGATGACCGTTCCCATAGTCCCAGTCATCAGAGTTTGAAAAGAAACTACACTAGCAAATGGCTGGTAGTAATGGGATGTTCTGGAGGAGAGTACAGAAGGAATAAAGATGAGCAAGATATATTAAGGAGGTGCTTGCAGATAGTTAAAACATACGTGAAGAATCTGTAGCTCAGTAATTAAAACATATGTGAAGAATCTGTAGCTCAAGAGCAGGGGAGTTTCAGAGGCCTTGGCTGGTTCATTGCAACCCAAATCTTTCCTGCTTGCCCATCACAGGTGCTTTTGAGTCATTCCTGATTCTGGATGATTGCCTGGACTGATCCCTGCAGTTTTCTTGGCAAGTTATTTTTTTTTCAGAAGAGGTTTGCCCTTGCCTGCTTCTTAAGACTGAGAGTGTGTGACTGGCCCAAGGTCACCCAGCTTCTATGTGCCTAAAGCAGGTTTTTCTGTTTTCTAGCCTGATGCCTTAACCACTGCACCAAAGTGGTTCTCTCCTACATGCTCACATGCCAATGATTAGTCAACTGGGGAGAGGCAGGTTGCAATAGGGAAGATGAGATGGATTGCATGTGGGAATTAGGGGTAGACACAAGGGTAAGAAAATAATTGAAGATTCTTTGTTTCTGCTTGACAGTGGTGGATGATGCACATACAGGTTCAGGCACACATGCAAGAGACAAGGAGGACTGGACTGCTGCTGCTGCTCTTGGTCACACCACTATGAGGTCTCTAAACCAGGGGTCTCCAACCTTGGCAACTTTAAGACTATTCCTGCATGCTGTTTTGGGGGGCAAAAATGTTTCCTTCTTCCAACAGACAATCCCTGTTTGCTTATTTATTTGATTTATAAGTCTTCCCCTCTCATCTCTGGACCATATACCAGGCTACAAACAACATCTTAACTACTCAAGTCCCAATGCCCAAGATCACAAACAATAATGAAACCCTATAAACAAGCAGCAGCAACTGGCAGATCTTGACAACCTCCTGGCCCAAATGGCCTGGGGAACAGCCAGGTCTTTAATGCCTTATGAAAGGCTGAAAGGGCTGAGACCATCTGAAATTCTGGAGGGATGACATTCCATAAGGCAGCCACAGAAAAACACAAATCCTGGGTCCAACAAGAAGACATTATTTAACATGCCACCCCTGCTAGATCTGGTGGGATGAGCAGAGATGGTGACAGTGTCTCTATTTCCAAGTAATCAGAGAAAATAGGAAAGATGTCTACCATTAGGTTTGGTGCTTGCGATGCCAGGCTCCTTAGCATCTGGTTGGCTGACGCTCCGCCGCTGCCGTGATGCCTGATCAGAAGGAACGCTGTTGTATGTGAGGGGGAGGTTGGCAATATATTTGGACTTGCCCTGGATGTTGGTGAAGAGGGAGGAGGGGCTGGCATTGAGACCCCCAAAGCCCCGTGATCGGTCAGCAGTCTTTGGCCACTTTGTGTGGGAAGCTGTCTTGCCAGTGATCCCCCTCGATTTGGCTTTGATGTTTGTCACTGGTAGGAGTGACACGAAGCTTTGGTCTATGAAGGCAGAGCAACAAAATAAAAATTAATAAAGCTAATTTGAGAAGGGACCAGCAATGGACAGATATCTAAGAGCTGAAGGTGTGACAACTAAAGCAGCATAATTCTCAGAGATGATAAATCTATGACTAGCTTCTAACACTGGAGGCTCAGTTAGACAAACTTTAATTTTTAATACAGATGAAAATTCCCCTAGGAGAGTTTCCACGCATTCTAATGGTTTAGTCAGATGTACTGTACATTCTCAGGGAAAATCTTGCAGGAGTTTCTTAAGATAGATATAATTCCATATAAAAACATTTTTGTAGAAAATGAATCTGTAAGAACTGGTTTGCACTAGGCAACTGATAGAAAAGCCAGAATTATTGTTTAAATCTCTACACACGTTGCATTTATCCCTTTCCATAGGAGTACCAAAATCATACAAACTATTGTCTCATATTTAAATATTCTTGACCATTGTATTCTGGAAATTCAGAAAAAAAATTCAACAATTAGGTATAAGTAGGAAAGCCAGAATTATTGTTTAAATCTCTACACACGTTAAATTTATCCCTTTCTGTAAGAGTACCAAAATCATACAAACTATTCTCTCATATTTAAATATTGTTGACCATTGTATTCTGGAAATTCGAAAAAAAAGCAACAATTAGGTATAAGTAGCAAAGCAAAATAAATTTCCTAACAGAATGATCTTGAAACAAAATGATTAAAACCCCCAAGAGTAATGTTTTGAAACTGATTCAGTTTTATGTAAATAATTATTCTAATATGGCTTCATCACCCAGATCTTCTTTGCTGCCTTCTATTAGGTGAGAAGTAAAAAGTTCACAGAAAAACATTAATTTACCTGATGAGAAAAGCTCTTGGCATTGAATGTTGCTCAAAACCATTGACAGTCTTGCTCTAATTTCTTCTTTTTTGCTACATGAAATTAAGGCAGCTGATCTTTTTTTTTTTTAAAAGGCAACAATACTTGTTTAAAGAATTGATTCTGTGAATGTAGATTATTTACTCCTGGACTATCAGGAGTACAGATACCTTCTAATAACCAAAGGTATCCAAAAACTAGTAGAAAAATTACTATTATACAACCACATCCTCGTTTTAGGCATGTACATTTAACTACTGTAGAGAGTTTGTGGAAGTAGCTATGGTGTGTAATATAGCAAATAAGTATCTATTTGGCAGTTAAATGATCCATTTAACACCACGGTATAGCAGAGAACTACCTACAGCATTTGGGGAAATAGTGTAATTAGTGATTGCTTATTTGTACCCTATGACTATCATTAAGTGTTGTACCTTATTTTTTGATGAATGTATCTTTTCTTTTTATGTACACCGAAAGCATGTGCACCAAGACAAATTCTTTGTGTGTCTAATCAACTTGGCGAATAAAAAATTCATCCATTCATTCAACTAAATGGTGCAGAACAACATTCACACATACAATGAACTAAACCAATAAAACATTTGGTAATCTAGACTGTCTTCCCTTGCCCCCAAAACTTGGTTCTACTTCTGCAGATTCAGGACATAATACATGAATATGAATTACTGCTGCAGCTACAGCACCAGTTGGGGAGGGTGGGGAATGCTCAGGTGCTCTGCCTTTAATTGTCTTGACCAAGAGATGGAACAATATCCCAGAATGTTGATGCATAGATTCAGATCTGAAAGTTCGACAACTGCATATGTTATTTTGAAATGTCCTATTATCCTTGGAGGATGTAGTTAATCTCTCTTCTAATTACAATTTGTTCAGAGCAATTCCAGGAAGCAAGTGTTTGCTTCTTATGAAATGAGCAAAACTGTGGCCAAATTCTGCAATGACAGTTACAAATCTCTGATTCTGAGTATAACACAGGCATGCTTAGCTTGTGCTGTAAGTGGATTTTTAGCTTAGGTATTTTCCATTCTAATGTTCTTTCCCAGGTTTTTGGATTATAACTGCAAAAGCTTAAATAAACAAATAGGACCAAATGGTTTTACCTATCCGGTTGGTGGAGACTGTAGTGGTCCCAGAAGGTCCAGGAGTAGACATGTTGTTGGGAACAGAAGAGCAACAGGTAGAAAAACAAGGTGGGTTGAAACAGACTACTATGTTATAGGCAGGCAAGGCAGGGGACAAGGCAGGTACATGGGTTGTGGCTGTAGGAAAAGAACAACAGAATCAAGATCAGTTGTGTCAAATCCAAAACCAGCATCAATTATAGCTTCCTGCACTAAATACATAATTCACAAAATTATCTTTTAATTTAACTTTTCTCTCAATCTGGATGAATTCCCTCTTACAATCATATGGATTGACTTGTCCACACTAGAAAACCAATCTTTTGGTGAACAGCTTTAAAGAGAGCTTTATGTTAGTAAATCTTTAGTGCATCAGTACTGTTTTCTTGTCTGCATCCTAAGGGAAATTGATCACATCTCCCACATTTGGATCTCATGTATTTGCATAAGAGGACTCCGATGTGCAGAGATTCTAAAATCAGTCTCATGCCATGTGACCTTACACTATTGTTTGTATTCAACAATACTGTTGAACAATACTTAGTCAGACCACACCAGTGGTGGGATTCAAAAACTTTTACTACCGGTTCTGTGGGTGTGGCTTGGTGGGCATGGCCATGTGACTGGGTGGGCGTGGCTTTTTTTGCAGCCCCCACCTGTTTTGGGGAGCTTCCTAGCCTCAGAGGAGCCTCTGGGGGGCGTTTTTGCTCCCCTAAAGCTCTCTAAGGCACAGGAAGAAAAGGAACAGAGCATGGGAGGGGCAGCACCCCTCCACACTCTGTTTTGGGAGCTTCCTGGCCTCAGAAGAGCTTCTGGGGAGCGTTTTTGCTCCCCTAGGGCTCCTCTGGGGCTCTGGAAGGCAAAAAATGGGGGGGGAGCTGAGCTCCTCCCTCCATTTTTTGCCTTCCTGGGCCTCTCCAAGGGGAATCCCAGCACAGCTGATCGTATCAACAGCTGATTGTCAGGATGGGAAAAAAAAGAAATATCTTAGGCGAATGTCAGGCAGGTGGGTGGGAGGAGCGAGCATCGGGAGGGAGGGTGACCGGGTGGCGGGGCATGGCCAGCCAGAACTTATTACCGGTTCAGTGACCCATGCCAAATTCTTGCTACCGGTTCACCTGATCCGGTGTGAACCGGCTGAATACCACCACTGGACCACACCTAGAGTACTGCATCCAGTTTTGGTCACCAAACTATTAAAAAGTTGTTGAGGCTCTAGACAAAGTGCAGAGAAGAGCAACCAGGATGATTAGGGGACTGCAGACTAAAACATATGAGGAACGGTTGCAGGAACTGGGCATGGCTAGTCTAGTGAAGAGAAGGACCAGGGGAGACATGATAGCAGTCTTCCAATATTTGAGCTGCTGCCACAGAGATGAAGGGGTCAAGCTATTTTCTAAAGCACCTGTAGGCCAGACAAGGAATAATGGGTGGAAACTGAACAAAGAGAGATTTAATCTGGAAATAAGGAGAAACTTTCTGATAGTGAGAACAATCAACCAATGGAATAGCTTGCCCTCAGAAGTTGTGGGAGCGTCATCACTTGAGACTTTCAAGAAGAGATTGGACTGCCATTTATCAGAAATGGTGTAGGGTCTCCTGTTTAGGCAGGGGTTGGATTAGATGACCAAAAAGGTCCCTTCCAACTCTGATTATCTGTAATCTGTATCTATAATAATTCTATAATACTGAGACAATTTATTTCAAATTGCAGTAAAACTAGTCTTTAAAAAAAAAACTCTAGCTTGTGAGTGATCTATAACTGGTTCACTGGCAGCATTGGCAGACGGCTGAGGTCTTGGAGAGCAAGGACTTGGATGAGGGGCCTGCGTGTGATGCAGGGATGGGTTCAGGACTATCAGAGAGTGGAGTGCTGCCTTCAGAGCTTGTGGAGGCTGGCAGCAGTGATGCAGAGGACCCCAAGGAGCCTGTGCCCCATGCGCATGTGTGCATGTGTGCAGGGAAGAGCAGCTGCAGCAGCACAGGCGACTTGGGAGTAAGGCTGTAAGGTGATGGCCCCTCCCTTAAGGGATAAAAGCCAGCCCTCAGAGGTGGGATTCTTTGCAGGAAGCAAAGAAGTTCTTGCACTTCAAGTCTTGTGGAAGTTCGGACTATCCTGGTTTGTGTTTGGAGACTTTTGGTTTTGAATATTTTCTTGTAATTTACTCTAGTGTCCTTGGCAGCCTTGCACAACCTTGGCAAGGCTTGTTCTTATCTGGGACAATTCGTTTTTAATAGTGTTTTACTGTGAATGAATGGAATTCACAGAGAAGCATTAAAAAGGTTTTGCTTTTATCTCTGTTTGGTGTTTGTTTGCTTTGAATGAGGCTTGGGACAAAACAATAACTCTACAAGTAATCCTTGCTTAATGACTGTCCTTTTTAGTGACCACTGATATTACAACCATGCTAAAAAGTAACTTTACAACCAGTTCTTGCATTATGGCTGTCTCATTTCAAGGTCAGCAGAAAAGAAAACAAATTGTATTCAAATTACTTTTAAGGCATTCAGATTGAAATAATGGTTTGAAATTGCTTATAGTTGATTAAACTGCACCCGGGGATGGGAACAACGGGTACCTACCATTCTCTGAAGGGGAAGCATTGTCAGGAGGTTTTGATGGTGCAGTAGTGGAAAACGTCATCTTATTTTTATCTATGTTCTGACTGGACCTAAAATGGAAGAAAAATGCAGGCATGAAGTTTTGACGTAAAATAGATATGGATGTATAGCGAAGGTAAGAGATGCAATAAGATAAAAGGCTGCGCATGAGGTCACGTTTGAAATCAGAAGACAACTTAAACCATTGCAAAAATAAAAAGGGGTCAGAAAACGGGATGGAAAGTAGAATTATTGTTCTGAATGAATAGAGATCAATATATGAGCATAGTTTGATAAAGTAACAAAGGGCGAATGGGCTAACATTGCTTTAAATCAGTTCTAAACCCACCCCTTTCCACTAGAAAACAGAAAATTCTGATAACAGAAAACCCTTGGGATGAGATTGCTAGCATAATTAAGAATCTGATAAATGGTCCTGGTTCCAACCAAAACAATCCTCCCTGGTCTGCTAGCTGTTCATGTTTTCTACCTGATGACACCTGTTTACATTATTCAGCATTTAGCCACATAAGCCTATAACTGCACATCACATTTTGCTAGCACAGAAATGGTCCGAGGAATCTGAGAGCTGTTTACTTTCCTAGTACAGTCCTACATCCTTTACATTCCATTAAATATTGCCTTGTTAGCTGCATCAATGGAGGATGATATCAGCCTATGAATTTAGGGTGAGAACTTTACAAGCACCCTATTTTCAGTCTGACTGCAACCCAACTCTATTTAGCGAAATTCAATTAGTTAAAAATGAGGATGATTTCTTGCAATTAAGAACCGCACTTTCAATCTTCCTATTTTTCACGTTATGAAAAATGTCATGAATGTTTTTGCACATTCAAACTAATTGTGACTTTAACATATTATTTAAGCTTGGTTTCAGTATATCAATTCGAAAACTCTTTGTCCCTGTTCGCCTTTGTTGAGGAGAAGCAACACTAAAATGCAGACAAGATATGAAAAGAAAGGAGAATGCATAAAAATACAAGGCGGCAGATTTGAAAGAATAGGACAAATGTATTGCAGCATATTGAAAAAGTAGGACCATACCATGGACAGAGAGCAACTGGGACGCCAGGACCTCTGTGCTGAAAAAGAGCCAGAAGGCAAGAAGTAGGCACAGCAAAAGAGCTACAAGGCACCAAAACAAGAGGAAAGGAGGAACGGAACAACCAGGTAAGGGAAAGTGTAGCAAAGAGTATTTGATGGGAAGAGTTGACAGAGAGGGATTTGGGGAAATAAATAAATGGGAGCAAAAAAGAAGCAAGCAAAGGGGGAAAGAGAAAGGTCAATTTAGTAATTAACATTCCACTGTGAATTCAATACATTGTTTCAAACTGGAATACAGCTAGGACATATGGACAATTACATAAAACAGCACAGGTTCTAGAAACTGATTATGACCCAGACTGTTGGGGACAATAGGCTGACTCCATGAACCGTTTAGAAAGGGCTGTGAAGCACTGTGAAGCAGTATATAAGTCGTGCTATTGCTATTAATGACTATTTAGAAAAGAGCCTAAATACGATGTGCAACAGTGTACCTGTACACATGTCGTGGTGTTATTCTATAGCAAATATACTTTGTTATAGAATTTATAAATTGCAATAAATTCTAAGAAGTGGTCATGAAAAGATATATCCTAAACGCATACCTTAGTCTTAGTAGCTTGGCAGGGTAAGGTAGCATGTGGGATGCTGGCACTCAGCTGCTGATGCCTACCCTCAATTCCCTTTACCGTCTTATTCTTTTGTCATCCCAAAATGGTAAGGCTGGCCCCAAACATCTGCATCAAAAATTCCTTAAGAATTTTCCCTCAGCTCAAATGGGAGTCCAATTACTTTTCAAAGCATATGACCAGGAAGCGGGAACATACCCTTCAATATCCACAAGGTCTTCCTCACTGCGGTAGCTTAGCACATAGAGTGTAGACATGGACACCACACTATGAAAGAGAAAATATCAAATAAAGTTTCTAAAAATAGGGTTTCTGTGTTCCAGACAGAAAAGGAGCTCTACCCTAACAGGCCATATTTATTTGTTACTTATATTCACAAATGTAAGTGACTTTGATCGAAAAAGAGTTCCACTTCACAAATTTATTCCTATTCTCTCCTATCTCTTTTCCAGTATTCATAAAGCATATTTGCGGGAGACCCTGCTGCCAATAACGATTTCCCGATGTCCCGTGCGCTCCCACCGGCAGGGCCTCCTCAGAGTGCCGTCAGCCAGGCAATGTCGGCTGGCGGCTCCCAGGGGTAGGGCCTTCTCTGTGGGAGCACCCACCCTTTGGAACCAGCTGCCCCTGGAGCTCCGGGTGTCCCCTGACCTCCGATCTTTCCGCCGTGGCCTAAAAACATGGCTGTTCCAACTTGCCTACCCGGACTGATGTGGGGGGGAGTGTTTTTTAGTTGTAGTTTTAAATTTAAATGGATTATGAGATTTTTGGTTTAATAGTCTTTTAATATTTGTATAGTTTTGTTTTTAGTATTGTAAGCCGCCCTGAGTCCTCAGGGAGATAGGGCAGCATATAAATCTCATAAAATTAATTAATTAATTAATTAACTGACTATAACTGCCATTACTCTAGTGTAGCTCTTAAAATAGTTCTAACATTGCCATGACAAAGAACGCAAAGAAAAGTCTCAAATTTCCTCAAGAAAAACTGGAAAACTATACCCAAATCCAGGATAGTCCAATCTGCTTTCCAATTTTTCTCAGCTTAACTCATTGCTAAAACGTAACAGAATAACAGAGTTGGAAGGAACTTTGGGGGGCCTTCTATTCCACCCCACTGCTTAGGCAGGTGCCCTGTATCATTTCAGGCAAAAAGTTATCCAATCTCTTCTTAAAAACTTCCAGTGTTGAAGCACTCACAACTTCTGCAGGCAAATTGTTCCACTGATTTATTGTTCTAACTGCCAGGAAATTTCTCCTTAGTTCAAGTTGCTTCTTTCTTTGATTAGTTTCCATCCATTGCTTCTTGTTCTGTCTTCAGGTACTTTGGAGTATAGCTTGACTCCCTCTTCTCTGTGGCAGCCTCTTAGATATTGGAACACTGCTATCAATATATCACCTGTAGTCCTAGTCCTTGCTCAATTTTAGAAAAATGTATTGCCTTATCTTTAAAAATGCTGCTTTTTTAAAAGGTTCAGATTAGCTTTACTCTGAAGAGCTAATCAAACTTTTGCTCAGGACTCTAATTCTAAAGATTAAATATGGTGATCAACTATAGCAACCATTTCTAGCTTGGTATGTTTTTATTTCGTCATTAAAACATGGATATTTTGCTACATGGTATTTAAGTATGTAGAGTTTAGGTAGTGATGCACATTTCCATCTAATTCTCACTGACAAAAGCACCGTGGTGAAA
Organism: Naja naja; assembly: GCA_009733165.1. Lineage (NCBI taxonomy): Eukaryota > Metazoa > Chordata > Lepidosauria > Squamata > Elapidae > Naja > Naja naja. The sequence continues at coordinate 254,652,646 of CM019148.1, read as the reverse complement.
AGATGGCAGCGATCTTAGAGGAAATAAACTAATATAAATAAAATATGTCTGTTCACTCACTGGCTAACAGGCTCTCTCATACATTCTCAGTGCTGCACCAACCTAAGGAGTCACTCACCTGAATGCCATGATGACCACCAAGGCAATAATGGTACCTTGCAGAAAACGTTGACTGATGCAAGCTTGGTCTTTGACGCCTTGTGTGGGAGTCTGCACAAAATAAAGGCAAAGGGAAAAATCTTGTCAGATGTCTGCTTGACAAAGGGTAATTTTCAGTCTCATAGGTTGCTTGTCATCTTGTTACTAGCAAACTGTACTTTCTATGGAATCTTTGGAACTCTTATCTAAACCTTACCAAGGAAAAATAAATATTCACAAATCAATTAATGGAAAAAATTGAATAGGCTAAAGAATGGCAGAGCTACATGGAAGGTGAGTAGTTTAAAGCAGAGGTTACAAATCACTAAAACAGAAAGCTGTTGGATGCAGTGAATTTGAGCACCAGCTCATAAAAGAACTTTGCATCAAGGAGTGTATCACACATAATACAATTCTTAGCCACATCAACTAGGAATTTATATTCATAACTGATGAATACACAGTAATTTGCAATATGAATCCATATTAGTAGCTCCCTGGTTTTCTGTGGAGCTCCGGGAAATGAAGCAGCAGAAAAGAGGCCTAGAGAGCTGTTGGAGGTCCAGCAGGTCTGAATCTGACCGATCGCAGCTAAGAACCTATATTAGGTCTTATCTTGCTGCGATGAGAGCGGCGAAGTGTGCATACTTCTCCGCTCTCATCGCGTCCGCAGATAATCGCCCAGCCGCCCTGTTCAGGGTCTCCCATTCCCTCCTTAACCAGAGAGGGGGAAGACCCCCTGCAGGGATGTGCTGAGGAGCTTAGTCAGCATCTGACGGACAAGATCGCTCGGATCTGAACAGGCTTGGACTCTGACTGGGCAGAGTCCGATGGGAATATGGCGACTGGTCTTAGAAATGTTATCTGGGAGGCGTTTGACTCTGTGACTCCAAATGAGGTGGACAGAGTCATGGAGAAGCTGAGTGTTGCCATGTGTTTGTTGGACCCGTGTCCCTCCTGGCTGGTGTATGCCACCCGGGAGGTCACACGAGGCTGGCTCCAGGCAGTTAAAAATGCTTCTTTGAGTGAGGGTACCTTTCCTTCCACCTTGAAGGAGGCGGTGGTGAGGCCCCTCCTCAAGAAGCCTGCCTTGGACCCAGCTGATTTAAACAACTTTCGTCCGGTCTCCAACCTTCACTTTGTTGCGAAGGTTGTTGAGAGTGTGGTGGCATGTCAGCTCCTGGTGATTCTGGAGGAAACCAACTATCTAGACCCATACCAATCAGGTTTCAGGCCTGGGTACAGCACGGAAACGGCATTGGTCACACTGGTGGATGATCTCTGGAGGGCTTGGGACAGAGGTTATTCCTCTGTCCTGGTCCTGTTAGATCTTTCAGTGGCTTTCGATACCATCGACCATGGTATCTTGCTGCGATGCCTTGAGGGGTTGGGAGTGGGGGGCACCGTTTTATGGTGGTTCTCCTCCTACCTCTTGGGTTGTACGCAGGTAGTGTTGGCAGGGGGCAGAGATCGGCCCCAAGGCCCCTCCTTTGTGGGGTGCCTCAGGGGTCGGTTCTCTTGCCCCTCTTGTTCAACATCTACATGAAGCTGCTAGGCGAGATCATCCGTAGTTTTGGGGTGAGGTATCATCAGTATGCTGATGATACCCAGCTTTTCATCTCCACCCCTAACCAACCCAGTGACACCCTCGAAGTGATGTCCAGGTGCCTGGAAGCGGTGCAGGTCTGGATGGGGAGGAACAGACTCCGGCTCAACCCAGCTAAGACCGAGTAGCTGTATGTACCAGCATCTCGAGTTAGCCAGGATATTCCACCTCTAGCTATGGGGGGAGAGGTGTTGCCCACCATGGATAGGGTTTGCAACTTGGATGTCCTCCTGGATGCACAGCTCAGTTTGGAGGAGCAGGTGGGGGCTGTGGCCAGGGGGGCGTTTGCCCAGGTCCGCCTGGTGCGCCAGTCGCAACCCTTCCTGGATCGAGATGCCCTGCGCACAGTCACTCAGGCACTCATTATTTCCCGACTCGACTACTGTAATGCTCTCTACCTAGGACTGCCCTTGCGTGCCACTCGGAGGCTTCAGCTGGTGCAGAATGCGGCTGCGCGGGTAGTGATGGGAGCTTCCCGATACTCCCATGTTACACTCCTCCTGCGTAAGCTGCACTGGTTACTGGTTGCCCTCCGGGTGAGATTCAAGGTGCTGGTGTTAACCTATAAAGCCCTTCATGGCATTGGACCAGAGTATTTGCAGGAGACCCTGCTGCCAATAACAGCCTCCCAATGCCCCATGCGCTCCCACTGGCAGGGCCTCCTCAGGGTGCCATTAGCCATGCAATGCCGGCTGGCAGCTCCCAGGGGTAGGGCCTTCTCTGTGGGGGCACCCACCCTTTGGAACCAGCTGCCCCTGGAGCTTCGGGTGGCCCCTGACCTCCGATCTTTCCACTGTGGCCTAAAAACTTGGCTGTTCCAACTAGCCTACCCGGACTGATGGAGGGGGGGAGGGCCTTTTAGTGGTTGTTTTAAATTTAGTTAATTTATGAGATTTCTGATTTAATTACTTTTTAATATTTATATTGTGTCATTTTTTAGTAATGTAAGCCGCCCTGAGTCCTTAGGGAGATAGGGCGGCATACAAGTCTCATCAATAAATAAAATAAATAAATTTATTTATAATATGATATAATATGATATGATATAATATAATATAATGATAGCATATTAACATTTGTAGAACAGGTTGGCATTTACTCAACAGTGTAATAAACACATTGAACAAATATAATGTTGCTCAGAACTCAAACAAATCTTTTGCTTCCATCTCTTCAAGTGTCACAGAATTTGTACAGTAGGAGAATAAGAGAATCAGCTCCTGCATCTCCTACCAAAGACCAGAAATTTCCAATACCTCCTTTAATACAGAAAATCAGACAAAATAAATATTTTTGTAAAAAGTTACCTTGCCTGCCACTTTGGGGGGCCTCTTTTTATGCGGTATGCTTTCTGCACGGCTGAACTGACTTCCAGCTTGGCTGTATTAAAAAAACAAAGTTATACTGCATCCAAATAAGCATTTTTCTTCTTTTATTGCATTTTCCCCCTGCTTATTCTTCCATTTCTAACAGTTGTCAACAAACCAATATATACATACATACATACTAGAGATGGTATTCAGCAGGTTCTGACCAGTTCTGGAGAACCAGTAGTGGAAATTTTGAGTAGTTTGGAGAACCGGCAAATCCCACCTCTGACTGGAGATTTTATAGTATCCTTCCCCTGCCACGCTCACCAAGCCACGCCCACAGAACCAGTGGTAAAAAAAAATTGTATCCCCACACTGATACATACGTGTGTGTGTGTGTGTATGCACACACACAGAGAGAGTATATATACCACATACATACATACAAACAAACAAAATACATGCTTAGAGACCAAAATATACCGCAAATGGGGCTCTTACAAATGAGAGTACTTTATCCAAAACAGAAATAAGACTTAGAAGAATCACTTAACAGATTGTATTCTCAACTGCAGCAAAACATTTAGGGGTATAGAATGAATGGGAACGGGGGGAGAGTAGAAAGCCACCAAACCATGCATTTTCTTGCACAAGGCATCATTAAAAGTATGAACGTGTCTTCAGATTTGTTGCATTGTTTATCTCATTGTACCATCCTTCTTTGAAAATGTACTACTCTAGGCCTTTTCAAGAATGGGCTTAAAGATACAGATTTACATTCATATTTATCTTCAGACAGTCCATAAATGTTCCTGTTAAGTTTGCATGAAGAGTCAGAGGCGGAGTACTTCAGTGAAGAGTTTATTAGTGACTACAGCTCATAACAGACCCGATTTGGCTGGGCTGCGGCTGCTACTTATAGCCAGCAGCCGCAGTTGCCAGCCAATCAAGAGTGCAGGATTTTCCCGCACTTTTTAAACCAATCATTTCTGACATTTTACAAGAAGAGTTCAAACTAAACCAATGACATTCAAACCTGCATACATAACACCCCTCCCCACTAGGTTCAGTCCATACTCAAACCCCAACCTATCTAATCTATTCTTTTAAATAGGTGGGGCTCTTACGTGTACGTTGAGACCTTCGTGGTTCAGAAGTTTTAATGTTCTCACCCAGTGAGAGAGGAAATGTGTCTGTTGACATTTCCCTAGTTGGACTTCCAGTGAAAGAAGACCCTGTTTGATTGTTAGAATCTGGTCTCCTCCCAACCCATCTCCAAACCAATGTCAGCACCCAAGTCAGGTAGTGATGTGCAATCTTCCACTTGTAAGGATGGATTTTGGCATTGTGACAGGTTTTGGGATGGTTCCTGTCGTAATGGCTCGTTAACATGGGGTTGATTCTTGCTTGCTGATTATCCTCATGCTCCTCCCCTTCCCCCTAGAAAAGGCATTAGGTATGGGAACTAGAGAGGAACAATTGCGATGTTCCTGAAGTAATCTGGATCTAAGCTGATCAATGTGCCTGCTCCAGAGGACACCATCCTCTGTTTGCACCCTGTAAGAACGAGGGCCTGTGATTTGAGTTATTTCAGCAGGAATCCATGAAGGTTCACCCATAAGGTTCTTAGCATAAACAGAATCACCCACACTGAACATGCGAACTTTGCTAGTGGAATCTGGTGGTGCATTGGGTGCGTAAGTGGGGAATGGCGGTCAAGGGGAGACCTAAGTTTCCTACCCATCAACAACTCTGCTGGGGATAAGTTAGTTGACGAATTAGGAGTGATGTGCTGAACACTAAGAAGTTTTTCAACTTTCTCAGTGATGTCCCCAGGACCCAATTGCTGAAGCTTTTCCTTGGTAAAGCGTACCATGCGTTCAGCCCGGCCGTTGAGAAGGGTGCCCAGGGGCAGTCAGGGCATGTCTGATACCCTGTTGTGCTAGATAGGATTCAAAAAGGTTGGATTTAATTGAGGGCCATTGTCAGAGACAGGAACATCAGGTAACCCGTGGGTTACAAAAGCTTTTAAGCTGCTTGATGACAGCATCAGTTGTGGTGGATGCCATAGGGATGACCTCTAGCCATTTGGAATATGCATCTACTATAATAAGGAAGGTGTGCCCTCTGGTAGGGCCAGCGAAATCAATGTGAATCCTAGACCATGGGCCCCTAGGACATTCCCATTCCTGTGGGGGCGAGAGGTGGGGCAGGCCTGACTACCTGACAGTTGGGACAAGATGCAACCCAGTTTTCAACCATTTTGTCAATACCTGGCCACCATACATAACTCCTGGCCAATCCCTTCATCCTTACAATACCAGGATGACCCTCATGTAACATTTCCAATACCTCTCTTTGCAGTTTTGCAGGAATAACCACCCTGTTAACCCACAAAATACATCCTCTTAATACAGATAATTCAGTTTGCCTGGATTTAAAAGGTTGGGCAAGGTGAGGTAGATCTTGAAGAGGCCAACCTTTCTTAATCCAGCCTATAATAGGAGTCAATAAAGTGTCTTTGGCAGTTTCTCTGGCAATTTCAGCAGCGTGTACTGGAAGCTTGGCAACAGTTTCTAGGAAAAAGGTGTGTGCCTCAGGTTCAAAGTCCTCCTTGTGATAAGGAAGTGGGCAACGACTCAAGGCATCAGCATGTCCAATGTCCTTGCCAGGCTTGTGGATAAGTTGTATGAATAAGCAGCAAGAAATTCAGTCCACCTCAGCATTCTTGGTGACAGGATAGTGGGTGTAGGTTTGTCTCCTGCCACAATGCCTAACAAAGGTTTGTGATCTGTGACAATGGTAAATGTTCTCCCATATAAATACTCATGAAATTTCTTGACAGCTGCAACAATTGCCAATGCTTCCTTGTCCAATTGGCTGTAATTCCCCTCTGCTTGGTCAAGGTGTGAGAGTAAAATGCAATAGGGGCTTCCCTCCCACTGGGAAGCCTGTGGCTCAAACCCCCCCCACTCCAAAGGGGGATGCATCACAAGTCAGTACAACAGGTAAATTCTCAGAGAACTGTATCAGTACAGCATCAGACGTGATTAGTCTTTTAATACTGTTAAATGCTGATTGTTCTTTCCTGCCCCAGACCCAAACAGACTTTGTGTCAAGCAATCTGTGTAATGGTTCTGCAATGGTTGCCTTCTGAGGTAGGAACATGTGGTAAAAGTTAATAAGTCCAAGGAAGGCTTGCAAATCTGTTTTGCATTTTGGTCTAGGGGCTTCTTTGATTGCTTGAACCTTGGCATCTGTAGGGTGGATGCCATGCTTGTCAATCATATAGCCCAAGAACTCAACCTTGTCAGTTCTAAGAGTGCATTTTTCTTCCTTGACTTTTAACCCCGCTTTCTTGAATCTGGTAAGGACTTCTCTGAGTCTCTCTTGTAATTGAGTGTCATTTTCAGCAGAGATTAACACATCATCAAAGTAAGGCACTACCCTGGCAGTCCTTGGAGCATCCTTTCCATAAGGCTTTGGAAGATGCCTGGTGCCACGCTTACTCCAAACTGTAACCTTTTACATTTGAAGGCACCTCTATGAGTCACAATGGTTTGGGCCTCTGCAGTGGCATCATCAACTGTTAGTTGTTGATATGCCTGGGCCAGATCCAATTTGGCAAAGACTGTACCCCTGCCAAGTGAATGTAATAAATGATGCACCACTGGAACTGGATATGCGCTCTGTTGAAGCACATGGTTCAATGTCCCCTTATAGTTTCCACAGATTCTTACTGACCCATCAGCCTTGACTGGTGTGACTATGGGTGTCTCCCATCTGGAGTGGTCAGTGGGCTCTAAAACTCCTTGAGCTATTAGTTTATCTAACTGTGCATCAATTTTTTCCTTTAAGGCAAATGGGACCCTTCTGGGCTTTAAACGAATTGGGGGCACTTTGGGATCTAGGCTGAAAGTGATAGGGGTCCCCATATACTTGCCCAATCCATCGCTGAAGACCTCTGGAAACTTAGACTTCAAGGCCTCCTCCCATTCAGTGTTGCTCACGTGATTGATGCCAGTCACCTCGATGCCTAATGGATTGAACCACTCAAGTCCCAGCAAGCTTGGCGATCCTTGTCCACGATGGTCAGGGGCAAACGTTTGGTGTGGCCTTTGAACTTCACGTTGAATTTTCTTGTTCCAACTACTGGAATCTTGTTCCTTTGGTAGTCTTTAAGAGTCAGTGCTTGCTTCTGGAAATGTTTCTTCTGAATGTTTGGGAGTAGTCTGTGAATAGTGTCCCATGACACCATAGATAAATAGGAGCCTTCCATTTGGCAAGGCCTTCCTTCAATTAGTACCTTCACATGTACTTTTCTGCTTCTTAAGGGTGAAGAATGACCAATGGTGACTGTTTGATGAGTTTCATTCTTCCCATTTGCTTCTGTGTTGCGCCCCATTTTCTCACTGAAGTTGTTAGGCTTGAATTCTTTGTCAGGAAATTTTCTTCTGTGGGGTAGAGTTCTGGATGATTTGCAGACTCTTGCTAGGTGACCTCTTTTTTCACAACGGAGACAGATGGTATCAAGAAACTTGCATTCAGTGCGGGGGTGGCTTCCCCCACAACCTCTGCAGTAAAAATCTTGCCTCTTTCTCCCCAGGTCTTTCTTTTTCCTCTCCATTCTGAGTCTATAAATTCCTTCCTCCACCTCACTACAATCTGACTCAGAATCTGCTCGCAATGAGTTGTTGTGGACTTTTCCACATCAGGATGGCTTGAGGCCTTGTTAATTTTCTTTATGGCTGCTGCTGAGGACTTGGTGGCTTCTGCTGAGGAGGCCTCTTCTATGGCTTCCTTCAACGTGATCTTAGGTTTTAATAATAATTTGCTCTGAAGCACCTTGTCTTTGAGGCCTAGAACAAATCGATCGCGCATGGCCTCTTCCAAGTTGTTAAACTCGCATGCACCCCAATGTCTCTTAAACTTGCCACGAAGTCATTAACGTTTTCGCTTTCCCCTTGATCCCGACGGTAAAACTCGTGTCTCTTAATAAGGCACGATACTTGTGGGACATAATGGGCTCTTAAAAGCTTTTCTAAATCAGGCCATTCCATTACCTTCACGTCTGCAGCTCCTGCCAATGCCTTCGCCATCTTGAAAATGCCCGGACCGCAGTGCGTGAGAAAGACCGCCCTCTTCCGCTTCTCGGAAATGTCGGCGAGATCGTTTCCCTCCAAATACATTTGGAAACGATCTGCATACGAGTCCCAGTCTTCTGCCATTGGATCGAACGGGGCTGGGGGGGTGTTCAGCGCAGCCATCTCTCTCAGCTTGTTTTCTGCGTCATCTTCTCTTCAGGAAGGATCCCACCTTCGTCGCCAGTGTTAAGTTTGCATGAAGAGTCAGACGCGGAGTGCTTCAGTGAAGAGTTTATTAGTGACTACAGCTCATAACATACCTGATTTGGCTGGGCTGCGCTTGCTACTTATAGCCAGCAGCCGCCAGCCAATCAGAGTGCAGGGTTTTCCCGCACTTTTTAAACCAATCATCTCTGACATTTTACAAGAACAGTTCAAACTAAACCAATGACATTCAAACCTGCATACATAACAGTTCCCTATAGATCCCCTTCTGTATTCTCTTCTTCATGCCCCTGCTTTAACCATCAGTGCTCCATTTGAACACTCAGATTGTCTAGAGGCTTGAATTGTGCAATATTTTCCTCTTCTCAATAAGAATTAGAGAAATATCATGATGTTGTTCTTATTTATGGTAGAAGGAGAAAAAAAGTCCTTTCCTACTGTCTTGGAAAGTGAACTAAATCTTCAGCTTGGAAAAAACACCTGAACCTATTCCAAAACTCTACAAGCTTCTCTATTAGTTCAAATCTTAATATACCTACAAATGCCACTGTGCTCAATGTAGCTTCCTCCTAAGTCATAGGATTGCAACCTATATGTTATTTTTGTGATAGAGAATTAAATCTGTCAAGAGTCCTTTCCTCCAGGTGGCCACTCCATATTATGATCCAAAGCTGAATAAAAGTTATGTTTAAAACTCAGGTATATGTATTACCTGAACGCTCCAGAGCTTCCAGTTGACTTCATACTGTCCAACCTTTTGAGCTTGGCCAGTTTATGACTCCACCTCTCTAGTTCATCAATTCGGTTCTCCAGGTTGTCAGTCAATTTGCAGAGCTCCTTCACAGCCCCAACATTTTCCATAAAAATACGCTCCTGCAATGAGCAAAATCAAAGTTTGCTTTTATACAGAGGCCATCTGATGGGCTCAAATCCTTACCTTGTGATTTTGTCTTTTGTTTTAAAAGGGTGAGGATGTTTTGTATTTTTTTTTAATGAAACTTAACAGCTCAGGCTAAGCGACTTAATAGACACTTTCCTCATGGTGGACCATTTGCAAAAATCTTTTCATTATGCAAAACTTATAGAGAAAAATGTGGATACAGAACTTTGTGATGAGGCAACTTATGTAACAGTGACACACAAAAGTCCATCCTTGAGGAAAGGCCCTCAATCTCAAACTCTTCCCTCCCCTGCTTCTTTGATTTCTGAGTTTCTCATATTCACATGTTTCAAAGATGAAACTCCAACAATCTGGGTTGGTATTTTCATGTCTATAATACCATTAATTCACTGCTCACTCCCATTCTTCTCCTTCTGGAGAAAGATTGCTTTCTGACAGTACTTAAGAATCTTTTTTTAAAATAAATTTTATTAAGTTTTCAAAATTTAAAAACATAAAATAAAACTTTGCACGTTGTTATCAACATCAAGACATCTTTTGCATCTCTTTACATTTTCAGTATATTAATTTACTTATTCCTTTACCATTACATCTTACTCTTGCTATAAATCAATATCTTTTATCCTTACACATCAATCTTCTCTATGGTATATTTATATATTCCCTCATTCTTTTCTAATTGCCATTTTAGTTTCTTTTTATTTCTAAACCACTCATACCAGGCATCCCAGGCCCTACAATAAACAGTACTTAAAAATCTTATGTGCAGTTTAATGGATCTACATTCCACTCCAAATCATATTTAAGGCAGCTAATGCTAAGGGAAAGATAAATTAAACATAAACATCACAATAAAAACACAATCCACAACCAATCAAATTAAAATCCACTTCAATTGGCAACAAGCTTACCTGCCAAATACCTTTGTAAATTAAAAAAAACTTTGCTGCAAAGCATTCCAAAAACACATACAGGCCATTTTCTATATTCCACCAAGTATAGCTTTGATCATGGTGGAATTGGGAGGTCATCTTCTGTAGATTTTAAAAGCTGGGCAGACTTGACTTCTTGAGAAAGCAATATGTACAGCTTTAAAGGATTCAATCAAGCATCTTTTACGTGGTCCTCTCAATAATATTTAACAAAAAAAATTCTGGACCAGCTGAAATTTTCATACTTTTTCAGGTTCCAATTATAACACACGCCAGCTCTGAGATGGATTCGATTCTTGCTATTATTAGGGCAAGGAGTTTACCATTGATCATACCTGATATCTCTAGGAATGAATGCAATGCCATATGCCTTTTACCCATGTAAATGCTCTCTTGACCACTATCAAAAATTACATATCTAAGCTTTAAGACTGAAGGAAAGAGATAGCAAAAATTGGATTATCTATCTTCAAGAAACCAAAAATTGGATATCTATCTTCAAGACTGAAGGTAAGAAATACAATTAAAATATGAAAATGTATTTTTCAGATAACCACAGCTCTGTAGTGTAGTTTATAAAACCATTTTATGTACATTTACTGAAATGTGGAGTGGTCTCTTTCTGGGCCATATCAGTCTTCTATTTGTTAATTCACAAATCTATTCCATCTCTGCATTAGTACATCAATTTTTTAAATAAATATCACAAAAATATATTTTACTATATTTTCACAAAATAAACCCTTTAGAATACACTAAATGTGAAAATATTTATGATGATGATGATGATGATGACCCACCTTACCACAGGGCTACTCTGGGTGGCGTAGAATGTTAAAATATGTATACAATTTATTTTAATAGAATAAACATTCAATAGGTAAGGATATTTATGGGCTTATTTTATTCTATAATCTGCCATACATCTAGGTTAGGACAAGACATTCACTTGCATATCACATGGAAAAAAAGTTGGCATACTTTTCCACTGGATTGAATTCTTCTTCATCCTTATAAAAAATAAGCAGTTTTATTTGAAGTCAAGCTAAATGTAGGAGACACAGGAAGAACTAAGAGCTGTCCTTTCTTTTCTTCTGAGAGCTTTTTGCGAAACATAGACTGACTCCCTATCTTATGGTTCTCCACCAAATCACCTGCAATGATTTGAACCAGTTTGTTCTTGTCAGAAGCCTGCCTATTTTTTGTTTTTGTTTTCTCCTTCACATCAGCTCAAGCCAGCAAGTGTAGTTTTTGGCACTTTTTAAAACAAGCAAACAAAACATCTAAGATGCAACTTTAAAAAAATGGGGGAAAACATATATTTTCCAGATTTTGTATGGGTTTAGTTTTCTTCAGAATATTAAATCTACCTGTTGCTAGTTTATTTCCAAGAGTTTCACTCACCTTATTTACCACAAGGAAATTCTCAATAGTTTTCCCACTGGTAAAGACTATTTCCCCAGAATCTTTTACTGCTTCTGGAAGAATTTCCTTCACCTCTTGAGCAATAACACCTGTGCAGAAAAAAACAACAACATAAAACGTAATAGCTTTGAGCCCAATAAGTGTCATTATAAAAGATATTATAGATAATATAATATAATATCTAATATAATATAAGATATTATATTAGGTCAGACTGCCTTCTGTCTGACCTAAGCATAGTACATAAAATTATCCATTACAATGTCCTACTTGTCAATGATTACTTCAACTTCAACCTCAACAATACACGAGCACACAATAGATACAAACTCAGGGTAAACCGCACAAAACTCGATTGCAGGAAATACAACTTCAGCAACAGAGTGGTCAATGCCTGGAATACACTACCTGACTGTGGTTCCTTCCACTAACCTCAAACACTTTAATCTCAGACTGTCTACTGTTAACCTCACCCCATTCCTTAGAGGTCTGTAAGGGGCGTGCATAAGTGCACCAAAGTGCCTACTATCCCTGTCTTAATGTTCCCTTTTATTCATATCTATTTCATGTATTAATAATCATGTTTATACTTATATATATTATCACATGCTTGACTAAATAAATAAATAAATATTTACGTGGAAAAGTCACAATTCAAGGTATAATTCAAACAGATGTCTTATTTTATAAATGTTAGCATCAATTGCAGCAAAGTAGTTATTAAAAAAAATTCGCTTTAGAAACAGTTAAAAGGTTCAGTGTAAGCATAGCCTCTAGGAAAGCTCATTGTAACAGAAAGATAGTATTTGTGTGCCAGAGTGATTTTGGCATCAGGAACTCTTGCATGAAGCACACTACTTTCACCACACCCTTACACGCCTTCAACTAAGAGATGAGCTTAAGCAATAGCTTAGATTGCTATTGGTTAAAGTCAGTGGCCTGATGAATACACCTTCGTTATGAAAAATGCTACAGAAAATATCTGAACAGGTGACAGATCCTGGCTGGCCCTGGCTGGTGTTGGGAGCTAAGTTGGATGGGGTCTGGTTAATACTTGAATGGGATTCCTTCAAAAACACTGTACGCTTGATTGGGAAGTAAAAAGCACATCCCACATCCGTACGGATATATCTTTAAAGTCATCAGTTAAGCGTTCCTTGTAGGAACTGAGTTTTACCCATAAAGTATTTAGAATCTACCATGTGCCCCATAGTGGGAGAGGATGAGGGGGAGGAGGAAATAGACGGAACAAATATTAATCCACCATTGTGTGATCACACACCCTTATCTTGCAACATCCGCTCATAAGGTATTCCAACATCTATGTTCGAACAAAGGCATGAAAATGCACTCTGCATTTTAATAATTTGCTATGAAAAAAAAGGTGTAAGTATAGCAATTACAGTATATCTGATATTTAAATTAAGTAAAGAAAGAGTTATTAGGCCTGAGTTTTCACATCATGATGAATGATGCTTGGTAAATGATTTTCCTCTGTCTTGTATAGTGTTAAATACCTAGGCATTATACAAAAACACACTCTCTAAGTATAGAAACAATCTTCAGATAAAATGTCACATATAACTATAACATCACTGCCAAATCAGTAAGTAAGTATCATCAAAGAGAAGCCAAGAATATGAGGGTCCATGGAACAATTGTAATCAATAGTTTTAGACATACTTGCTACAGTAATGTAAATTAAGCTTGAGGTCAGAAAAATTACCTGTACCTGTCTCAGTTGTATTCTCCAAGCCAGAAGTGGCAGCAAACTCTGGCTTGTAATTATAGTGCACCAGCCGCATACGGGAGATTCTCTTCAGTTGTTCTGTGGTGTCTACCTAAAATTATAAGAAAAAGAAATCCATAAAAGTACTCTGCAGTCCTCAATACTCAGGCACCAAATAGTTATATCTAACCATATTTGACAGAAATAGAAAAGGTGTAGTGGAAGTTTGCATATACAGTAGATAATCACTTGCTGATTTCAGCTCAGTATTTATGTGTTCTCCATATTATTGAGTTTAACAGTGGAAGCAGCAGAATTTAGCCTTTTGAGTAAAGGACAGCACTTCAATTTTCTAAAAACCAAGGAGACTTAGTATTATTTCCACCCGAAGCAAAGCCTGTCCAGTTTTATAACTGGCTATAATGCTAAGTATCTGTGCTGACCTTTACAGAATAAAGTACTGTATATTCTATAAAAACCAGCAGGAATATAAATCATTTAAATATATTTAGAATATAAAAGTGAGAAATATAAAAGTGTGTGTGTGTGTATACACACATACTCTCTAAACTATTAGCCTGGAACTAATACTCTAAGCTTAGACTAAATACCTAAGCTCCCAAATCCACACATATCTTATCTAGTGTTCAGAAATTATTTTAAGTTAAAAAAGAAACAAACAAACTGGGAATTTGGAGGTGAAGCCAGGCCAAGTTATAACCTGAGATTCATAGCAATCTAGGAACTCTTCCTTCCATATAGAACACAAAGTATTAAAATCAAAAGTTTGCAATTGCATTTTACAAAGACAAGTTGATATATAGTTAAGGGTGTAGCAAATCCCATGTACAATAATGGTACCTTAACTAGAACTATAGTTACATATCCTGACACGAGGGAAGGCATAGGAAAAAAACAACAACACACCATAAGACAGAACACAGGATGTACCAAACAGTACAACTGCCTTTGTATGTTTGCCTCCTGAGTTGAGACTAGAATATCTGCTTATTCCAAGTGTTAGGCGAAGGTTGGCCTATTTCTATAATGTTCTCCTTTTTTTTTTGGCTTGCAATGAGGATTAGTTGCTCAGAGCTCATGAATGTTTCAGTCCAGAAATCTAAAGTGAAAGTGTGGATTTTCAAAGCAGATGCCCTACTGAATATAATTTGTGGAGTGAACACTTACCTCTTGGATATCATCTTTTACTCGGATGTCTGATGGGTGCATAAGAGATCCCATAACTTTTACATTGCCATGGACAACCAAGGCTTCATCAGGCCGGTCTGTGTTGATGCCAACTCGGCCATGGTGAAAGACAGTGTCAGGGAGCTGAGAGCGTTGCCAAAGTACATCACTGTCACTCTCAAATTGACCTGGGTTTGAAGCCTACAAAAAAGACATCCAGAGAAGAGTTGGGAATTAACTGTCAACAATTGCAAATGGCTGAGAAAAACAGAGAAGAAAAATCCAGTGGTTTTACAGCAGGGCACACTATAGGACCAAACAAAGCTCTTCCCTTGAAGAAATGGAAAAATATCCATTTGCATCAATAGCCCATTCGTTGATAGGGAGGTTAAACAAGAAAGAAACGGGAGTCAGCAGCCTTCCACAAGAGGCTTCTTGGCTCAAAGCTTTTGCAAGTTTATTACATGATATACTTTATGGACAATTGTGATATAAGGCAGCTACACTTTATGTGCACTCATGTGTTAAGGTGAAAGATAGGTTATACAATGTCATATAGAGTATTGTGGGAATTTCTCAATTTGCAGCACTTATGATTATCAGCATGGATAAGAACACATAACTCTCTGCCCATGTTAAGAGACAGAGATATAGTCTCAGTCAAAACCTACTTTATAATGTAATTGTTCCTTTAGCCTAACAGTAGACTGCTTATAACTAGGGAGGGCTGTGTGATTTAGTTTGCCAACTCAGCACAAGGAGCTTGAGTCAGTGTGTGTTTACAGAATCAGCAAGATAAACCTTCTTTCTTAGCTCATAACAGAAAGGTTATATTTGCAAATAGGCTTTTCTTAGTGGGAACAAAGTGTTCCATAGAGTAAAAAAGCATCTCCAGCTCAAAATAAATTCTTGCAGGATTGTGAAGGGAGAGCCTTTAAGAGATTTAGGTGACCCAGACTCTTCTAAGCAATTTGGAGAGACGAGAGAAGAAGGAAGAATCCATGTTTAAAACAAGGTGGCAGCAGATTGTGGCTTTTCAATGGCAGGAAAAGTTCTGCATATAGCAGAAGACAGGAACATTTAACAAGACAAGAACAGGAGCAGCAGGTTACACAGGAACATTTTCTTTCTCATTTCTTTTGCTCACCTGTGCTATTTCTTTTATATACATGTACATTTCCATCAAAAAACAGATTCCAAAGTTGGCCCTTAAATTCACACTATTGCCAACCCAACTTTCTTGCCTCCTGTGCTCCCTTCAACATTCATGACATTATTGTCATCCATATTAACTGAGAGACTAATTGAAATATTAGTCAGAGTTTACTAAAAAGAGCAATAGGATAAGCAAAGCAGCAGAAAATAAATACTCTATCCAGCTGATTCTAGTATTAGTTTTATTCTACATATCCCTGGCAATTAGACTTCTAGGGTACATGGCTTAAATGCTGTGTTTTCATGCAGAGTTGAACATCAAATAGGGATTCCTGGGATGTTTCAGTGGGATTTCAAATAGTAAAGATGTCAGTCCCAAGAGTGCTTTTTTCAGGAGGCAACTGGACTTTCTTGTTTTTTTAATCATTTTTAAAGACTTTTCGTTTCTCACCCAAGAAGCTGAAGAAGCTTCTTGGATGAAAAGAGAAACATCTTCAAAGAAAAATCAAGAAAGAAAGTTCAGCTGCCTTCTGAAAAAGCACCTTTGGGACAACCATGACCTGGATGACTGAAAATCTCTACAGACTTTTAAAGATGTCGGCGTTTCAAAAGAGATTTCAACTTTTTCATTGATGAGCAAAATATTTTGTCCTACATATATTGACTTAGTATGCAACAGTTGCTGAATAATTTATTGCCATTATAAACTGAGTTAATAATGATTTTATTTGTATGAAGCATTTCTATATAATTATTGGCCAAAAGAAAAACCTATGATGTTTTAAACAACTGAACCAATAACAAAAACAACTTTAAAATAAACCATACAAATTAAAAGAAGTACAACGAAATAAAATGGAACAAAGCTGAAAATGCTTTAATATAATTTACAAAGGCCGTGTTTTTACTTTTTCAGGGAAAAATTGGGAGAACACTGTTTCAACCTTCCACGTTTAGGAGTATTGGATCTCCAATAGAAAAAGAAGCTTCTTCATTCCTTATACTCTTACAATCCAAATGTCCTATTACTTTAATAAGATCTGTCTCACAGATTTCCAAGGATATTTTTTCCAGAAGGTACCTATGCCACAAAGCCACCTGGTGGCGTTTGGCAAGCTCCATTTTTTTCATTCTTCTGGGCAGAAGTAATTTGCTTCCGAGGACATCTGCTTCAAAGTATCATACATAAAGACTCAGAATGGTGCTTGAATGGCTCAGCTTTGAAGGGGAGAATGGTGGCTACAGATGGGTCTGGGAATGGGCACCGTTTAGGCTTTACTTCAGGCAGCAAAGTATCTTTGCTGTCAATGTAAAGATATATAATTATTCACATCTCTCTCACATTTACTAGCATCTGCTGGCTATCCTAAGATGTTTAGATTCTAATCTCTCTTAAGCAAGGAGGTGCCTTTATTTAAAAATCAACAAGGAACCCATCTCTGGAATCCTATCTTTAATATCTTTAATACACTATGAGAATAGTGTATTTCCATATGGACTAGATCTAATTATAGGATAAAGTTCAAGCTAGTTCTATATTAACATTATATTAATTTTGAAATCTTCAATTTTAGTTCCTTTTAATTATTACATACATTTTTATGATTTTACTGTTACACTGTTGTTGCTTTTTGCTTATATTTGCTTGCCATGCATAAAAAAAATCAAGCTAAAAAAAAACCCTAACGTGGAACTGTAAATTAGTGATATTATCTAACTATTATTAACATACAGACAATTACTAAAAATACACCATGCAGCAAATGCATCTCTTTCCAGGGAAGTGATATGGTACAATATTGCTTCTGATGCAATTGTGTATACATTGCACAATCTTACTGGTATGGAAATATATGCAATTCACAGGTGCTTCTAATGTATAACCAAACCACATATTTGTGCTAATGCAGACAGATCCTTACCCTAATTGATCAAATTGAATGCAGCTAAGCACCCTGGATATAATTCTGTCCTCATCTGTTTTACCCACTAATCTACAACAAAGGTCCCCCACCCCCACCACCCCGGAGACTGCATAAGTCAGCATGTTACTTACTTGTCTGCAGACTCCGGGGTCCCCGTCTGCCCTCTGTTTGTGTTTTACCCCCGAACCGGCCCTTTGCTAGAGGAAATGGACACAGCACTTAAAAAGGCAGCAGGGCGGAGACAGCCAACTACAAAGTCACAGCTTAGTGTCCTCCTTACTTGCTTACTAACTTTGGCAGTGAAAGAGCCACAGCTGACTTCTTCACTTGCCTTTCCCCAAGGTTATTCCATCTAAATCCGAAGAAACATTCCACTTGTTTATTCAGATTGCTAAACAGATTGCTAAGAAATTTGATTAGTTGGCCCTATTTGGGGGCATCAGTTTCACAAATATTCCAAAGCCAAAAGGGCAGAAATATCCCCACTTGAATAAAGTATGCCCCCTAGGTGAAATCAGTCATAATACTTCTACGAGTTTCCCTCATCTGTACTTAACATTACTTTTTGAGAAGTTTAAGGCATATGTCTGCAAAAGTGCAATCTCTGGAGCAGGTTTAACTGATGAACATCTGATCCATAAGACTTGCCTTGAGGTTTGTGTCACAGAACAGGAAAAACTGATAACTGGTGGTATTGGTTATCGCTAATACAATTACATTAACATAGACATCACTTGTAAAATCTATTATTTAATATTCCTAGTTACCCTCCAAAAATAAACCTTCTTTCCTTGCATGTAATATTTACTTTGAACCTATAAGCCTTGAAAGCACTGGAATTCCTTTAATATAAGTATTTGTCAAAGCCCTTCTTTTTGTGTAGAAGAGAGAGTCAGAGTTCAGAAAGCTAAACAAGATTAGGGTAGAGGGTATTGTGAATGAGAAAAGCAAAGAAAAGCAAAGAACACTGTGGAACAAGGGGCAGGCAGGCTGATATTGGGGTTAAGAACATGGAGGATCTCCTGTCAAGTGAAGTATAAAGCTCTTAAATGTTCACACTCATGGAAGGATATGTTGCAAGGGAAGGGAATAGACTTACTCTAACAATGATGCGCTCTGAGATATGAGCAGCCAGAGTGTAGTTCTGGTTCTGAGAGTGAGCTTGCAAAGCCACAACCAACATGAAGTATCTGAAACAAGACAGGACCAGATCAGCATAGGCTTTCCCCAATTCACAGATGGAAACAGAGTACATGTGAAATATGAGATTTTCTAAAAACATAGTGATTGCTTTATCAAAATATTCCATTCTTTAATACAAGATAATTTTCAAATTTATTCCATTCCTTAATAAAATAAAGAAAATATTGTCAGACATTTGAAGAACTCTACTTAGAACTAAATTGCATTCACAATGTACTGAAAACCAATTAATTCAGTGTATGATAATGGCTCTGAAAACCAGCCAGGTATGGTGGCAGACTATCAAAATACATTTAAAACTATGGTGGGATTCAAATTTTTTTACTACCGGATCTGTGGGCATGGCTTGGTGGGCCTGGCAGGGGAAGGATACTATAAAATCTCCAGTCAGGGGTGGTATTTGCCGGTTCTCCGAACTACTCAAAATTTCTGCTACCGGTTCTCTAGAACTAGTCACAAGCTGCTGAATACCACCTCGGGTTTAAAATATAACTGAAAAACTCTAGCAGTTCATTTAAAATTATCCCTATTAGACAGCTTTGCAGAGCTCATCATTCTGTGTTCTTTTTCCTGAACAGACATCAGAGATAAACCTAGCCCAGCACAAGTGAAAACCACTCTTTTTCAGAAATGAAAAAACACAACATCAACCAGTCATTTCAAAATATTAGAGCATTCAAAGTTGATTTTTTTTCAAGCCTACTTGCTTATCAAGATATTATTTTATGTTACAATTTTGCAAAAACAAAAATAAATATGAAGTATTAAATTCCAATCACACATTTCACAATTCAGTTTTGTTCCTTTGTCTTAAAAAAGAGAACAATCTGAGATCTGTGCTTGAGAAACAAGAGGGCAATACAGATATTCTACTTTGTATAGCACTGACAGTGAAAATAAAGCTCTCTGTATGGGTCTGGCAAGTCCTTCTCACAGAAAAGTGTAGTGTTATTTCAAATGAACAGTTATAAACAGTTTGGGGAATTCTAGCAGCGTGAACAGTATGTATTTTCTAAAGCAACATCAAAATAGTTGCTTTGCCATGTTCCTCTCCTATCTTATCCCACAGCTGACAGGAAATTATGCCACTCTGAATCTTGAATCCCCTAAAATATAATGTCTTTACCACACACTTGAAATAAATCTGTGTTGCATTTCTGCCTAGTCCAAAGCAGTCTAAGGGCAATGATTGGTGGTTCCCTTAGCTGAAATTTCAGCATCCTCCATTTGGCACTCACAAAACTCTGCTTTCTCTATGCACTATCATTTTTTTTTCTTTTCCAGTGCATTAACAACTGAACATTTTTACTATTATTATTTCTTGAAACCTTGGCTCAACAGACAGCCTATTCAACTTATGGACCCTTAGATGGCCGCATAAAGCTGGGAGCATACTGTACATTGTTTTGAATCTCTTGACTGCCATCCTGGATTTCTGCCACTGAGATGCAATAATGGAATAAGTCCCACTGAAGAACCCGACTCTGAGAAAGGCTTAGATATGGGAAATCTATAAACTATAAATTTCTAAATTTCAGGATGGATAATATGAAGAGAGGAAGGATGTAGCCAGAGCTCCCTTGGAAGTAGCAGCAGCAGCATGGGAAAGCCATTCCCTGCCAAGAGGCTACTGTACAGAATTGTAAGAGATAAGCCTTTTCAATTACACTTTCAGTTACAGGCACAGGCTGGTCAATTTCAGGGCTTTGCACTGAATGATCAACCAAGAGCCTTGGTGGTGCAGGCTGTTAAATGCCTAGCACTTAATTCCAGCTGCCTGCAATTATTGCAGGCTCGAATCCCACCAGGCTCAAGGTTTTTGTTTTTTTTAATTACATTTATATGCCGCCCTTCTCCGGAGACTCAGGGCGGCTTACAATTTTTGGGATACAACCCAGTGTGCTCAGCAATAGCCTTCTTTCCATTGTATATGCCTGCTTATTACTAAGCGGCATTTTTACAAAGTCAGCTAATTGCCCCCAACAATCTTGGGTCCTCAATTTACCTACCCCAAGAGGATGGAAGGCTGAGTCAACCTTGAGCCTGGTGGGATTCGAGCCTACAGCAGTTGTAGGCAGCTGGAACTTAAGTGCAGGCAATTAACAGCCTGAGCCACCAAGGCTGACTCAGCCTTCCATCCTCTCGGGGTAGGTAAAGTGAGGACCCAAGATTGTTGGGGGCAATAAGCTGACTTTGTAAAAATGCTGCTTAGTAATAAGCAGGCATATACAATGGAAGGAAGGCTATTGCTGAGTGCATCGGGTTGCGCTCCAAAAAATTGTAAGACGCCCTGAGTCTCCGGAGAAGGGTGGCATATAAATATGAATTTAAAAAAAAACTAATTTAAAAAAGAAAAGTGGATGCAGAAGACAAGAGTTCTGATCTTGCAAACACAAGAGGACTCTTCAGGGCCAGACTGAAGAGATGGTCCCAAAACAAAATCAGCAGAATCAACTGGAACCACAAGATTGTTGGCAAAAGTATGTCAAATTGGGCTGCCTCCTCAATAAACTTCACCATTTCCTACTTTGCCTATACAGTTTTTTGAGACAGTACCTTCTTCCAGAATGTAGCACCCTAGGCTATCCTCAGGTGACTCAGTTGTAAGAAGATACTAAGGTACAGGTGGAGACATGTAAATAGGCACTTCGGAAATCAATAGTGGGCTATCCTTATTTATGGCCATTTACATAGCACAAAAAAGTTTGTGAAGCAGGTTGGGCACAAGAGAATGACTGAGTGACTAAAGAATCATTCAGTGTGATTCCTTAGCTGAAAGTAGATCTTGAATTTGGGTGTCCCTTGATGGAATCCTTTAACCATCAAAGTCATTTTAAATTCCACATTAGTTTCTATTATACACACTTGATTACTGCCCCGAGAGCCTTTATGTTGAAAAACAGCACTGGGAATCTTAAAGTCACCAAGTGGAAGCTTACCTTTGATCAGGATTAGGCTTCCCCTTCTTCCTCATGTTATTGGCCGTGGTCTCACTGAAGTGCAGCCGCCCCACTGTGACCTTTGTGACTTGCTCTGGCGGCAAATTGACCCTAAAAAAGGAGAGAACATTCGAATCATGCAGGATCTGCATCTGTCAATTAATCAGTTGGAGCAGGAGAAGGGCATTTTATAAAAACTTGTGGATGGATCAAGAGGTAGAGGGAACCAGTGTTTAAAAAGAAAGTGGAAGGAAGACTAGAGGACTAAACATAGAAGTAAATATGCAGTTTGACCCCAGTGCCTGACTTCTCCCTGAAGCCCTGAGTAGCACTCACATGACAGGATTAAAAGGTCTCTTGCTGCGATCCGACTGCGACTGTTCTATGTTGATTGACTGGTTTAATGCTTCCAACTGAAAAGAAAAAGAAAGAAAGATCCAGATCCATTTTAAAGACGGTTATGAGTACATTTGTTGTCCTTTATGCTCTATTCTTAAGTGTATTCATTCTTAAAAAGGCACTTTCATTTTAAAGCACTGCAGTAAAATAATTATATGTATTTGAGACTGGCCGTTATCCTTCTTATGGGAGAGGAAGGATGTAAGGAACATATGAACACAGACACACATATATGTACTTCCTAGATGCAAATTATAGATAGTTTGTTGTGTAGAGCTGCCCAGAGTTACCCAGTGGTAAGATGGGCAGCCAATAAATGTAATAAATAAATAAATATTTTAGATCATAACTCCTACAACAAACATAATCACAGGGAAATTACTAAAGAATGTATTGTCCAAGTCAGACCACCTGTCACTATTTATAAGCATATAGTTAGCAAGCTACAATTGAAAAATAGTTCAGTAAGGACTGCACAAATGTTAATGTTCTAAATTCTAATTGTTAGATTTGCATGAAGAGTCAGAGGCGGAGTGCTTCAGTGAAGAGTTTATTAGTGACTACAGCTCATAACAGACCCAACTTGGCTGGTCTGTGGCTGCTACTTATAGCCAGCAGCCGCAGTTGCCAGCCAATCAGAGTGCAGGGTTTTCCCGCACTTTTTAAACCAATCATTTCTGACATTTTACAAGAACAGTTCAAACTAAACCAATGACATTCAAACCTGCATACATAACACCCCTCCCCACTAGGTTCAGTCCATACTCAAACCCCAACCTATCTAATCTATTCTTTTAAATAGGTGGGGCTCTTACATGTACGTTGAGACCTTCGTGGTTCAGAAGTTTTAACATTCTCACCCAGTGAGAGGGGAAATGTGTCTCTTGACATTTCCCTAGTTGGACTTCCTGTGAAAGAAGACCCTGTTTGATTGTTAGAATCTGGTCTCTCCTCCCAACCCATCTCCAGCCCAATGTCAGCACCCAAGTCAGGTAGTGATGTGCAATCTTCCACTTGTAAGGATGGATTTTGGCATTGTGACAGGTTTTGGGATGGTTCCTGTCGTAATGGCTCGTTACACATGGGGTTGATTCTTGTTTGCTGATTATCCTCATGTTCCTCCCCTCCCCTAGAAAAGCATTAGGTATGGGAACTAGAGAGGAACAATTGCGATGTTCCTGAGGTAACCTGGATCTAAGCTGATCAATGTGCCTGCTCCAGAGGACTCCATCCTCTGTTTGTACCTGTAAGAACGAGGGCCTGTGATTTGAGTTATTTCAGCAGGAATCCATGAAGGCTCACCCATAAGGTTCTTAGCATAAACAGAATCACCCACACTGAACGTGTGAACTTTGCTAGTGGAATCTAGTGGTGCGTTGGGTGCGTAAGTGGGATGAAGGCGGTCAAGGGAAGACCTAAGTTTCCTACCCATCAACAACTCTGCTGGGGATAAGTTAGTTGATGGGTTAGGAGTGATGTGCTGAACACTAAGAAGTTTTTCAACTTTCTCAGTGATGCCCCAGGACCCAATTGCTGAAGCTTTTCCTTGGTAAAACGTACCATTCGTTCAGCCCGGCCGTTAGCGAAGGGTGCCCAGGGGCTGTCAGGGCATGTCTGATACCCAGTTGTGCTAGATAGGATTCAAAAGGGTTGGATGTAAATTGAGGGC
This sequence comes from Naja naja, assembly GCA_009733165.1. Taxonomy (NCBI): domain Eukaryota; kingdom Metazoa; phylum Chordata; class Lepidosauria; order Squamata; family Elapidae; genus Naja; species Naja naja. The sequence goes on along the minus strand of CM019148.1, from coordinate 254,628,818 downwards.
CATTGTCAGAGACAAGAACATCAGGTAACCCGTGGGTTACAAAAGCTTTTAAGCTGCTTGATGACAGCATCAGTTGTGGTGGATGCCATAGGGATTACCTCTAGCCATTTGGAATATGCATCTACTATAATAAGGAAGGTGTGCCCTCTGGTAGGGCCAGCGAAATCAATGTGAATCCTAGACCATGGGCCCCTAGGACATTCCCATTCCTGTTTGGGGGCGAGAGGTGGGGCAGGCCTGACTACCTGACAGTTGGGACAAGATGCAACCCAGTTTTCAACCATTTTGTCAATACCTGGCCACCATACATAACTCCTGGCCAATCCCTTCATCCTTACAATACCAGGATGACCCTCATGTAGCATTTCCAAAACCTCCTTTGCAGTTTTGCAGGAATAACCACCCTGTTACCCCACAAAATACATCCTCTTAATACAGATAATTCAGTTTGCCTGGATTTAAAAGGTTGGGCAAGGTGAGGTAGATCTTGAAGAGGCCAACCTTTCTTAATCCAGCCTATAATAGGAGCCAATAAAGTGTCTTTGGCAGTCTCTCTGGCAATTTCAGCAGCGTGTACTGGAAGCTTGGCAACAGTTTCTAGGAAAAAGGTGTGTGCCTCAGGTTCAAAGTCCTCCTTGTGACAAGGAAGTGGGCAACGACTCAAGGCATCAGCATGTCCAATGTCCTTGCCAGGCTTGTGGATAAGGTTGTATGAATAAGCAGCAAGAAATTCAGTCCACCTCAGCATTCTTGGTGACAGGATAATGGGTGTAGGTTTGTCTCCTGCCACAATGCCTAACAAAGGTTTGTGATCTGTGACAATGGTAAATGTTCTCCCATATAAATACTCATGAAATTTCTTGATAGCTGCAACAATTGCCAATGCTTCCTTGTCCAATTGGCTGTAATTCCTCTCTGCTTTGGTCAAGGTGCGAGAGTAAAATGCAATAGGGGCTTCCCTCCCGCTGGGAAGCCTGTGGCTCACCCCCACTCCAAAGGGGATGCATCACAAGTCAGTACAACAGGTAAATTCTCAGAGAACTGTATGAGTACAGCATCAGACGTGATTAGTCTTTTAATACTGTTAAATGCTGATTGTTCTTTCCTGCCCCAGACCCAAACAGACTTTTTGTCAAGCAATCTGTGTAATGGTTCTGCAATGGTTGCCTTCTGAGGTAGGAACATGTGGTAAAAGTTAATAAGTCCAAGGAAGGCTTGCAAATCTGTTTTGCATTTTGGTCTAGGGGCTTCTTTGATTGCTTGAACCTTGGCATCTGTAGGGTGGATGCCATGCTTGTCAATCATATAGCCCAAGAACTCAACCTTGTCAGTTCTAAGAGTGCATTTTTCTTCCTTGACTTTTAACCCGCTTTCTTGAATCTGGTAAGGACTTCTCTGAGTCTCTCTTGTAATTGAGTGTCATTTTCAGCAGAGATTAACACATCATCAAAGTAAGGCACTACCCCTGGCAGTCCTTGGAGCATCCTTTCCATAAGGCTTTGGAAGATGCCTGGTGCCACGCTTACTCCAAACTGTAACCTTTTACATTTGAAGGCACCTCTATGAGTCACAATGGTTTGGGCCTCTGCAGTGGCATCATCAACTGTTAGTTGTTGATATGCCTGGGCCAGATCCAATTTGGCAAAGACTGTACCCCTGCCAAGTGAATGTAATAAATGATGCACCACTGGAACTGGATATGCGCTCTGTTGAAGGGCATGGTTCAATGTCCCCTTATAGTCCCCAATCCGTCGCTGAAGACCTCTGGAAACTCAGACTTCAGGGCCTCCTCCCATTCAGTGTTGCTCACGTGATTGATGCCAGTCACCTCGATGCCTAGTGGATTGAACCACTCAAGTCCCAGCAAGCTTGGGCGATCCTTGTCCACGATGGTCAGGGGCAAACGTTTGGTGTGGCCTTTGAACTTCACGATGAATTCTCTTGTTCCAACTACTGGAATCTTGTTCCCTTGGTAGTCTTTAAGAGTCAGTGCTTGCTTCTGGAAATGCTTCTTCTGAATGTTGGGAAGTAGCCTGTGAATAGTGTCCCATGACACCATAGATAAATAGGAGCCTGAGTCCACTTCCATTTGGCAAGGCCTTCCTTCAATTAGTACCTTCACATGTACTTTTCTGCTTCTTAAGGGTGAAGAATGACCAATGGTGACTGTTTGATGAGTTTCATTCTTCCCATTTGCTTCTGTATTGCACCCCATTTTCTCACTGAAGTTGTTAGGCTTGAAATCTTTGTCAGGAAACTTCTTTCTGCTTGGTGGAGTTCTGGATGATTTGCAGACTCTTGCTAGGTGACCTCTTTTTCACAACGGAGACAGATGGTATCAAAAACTTGCATTCAGTGTGGGGTGGCCCCCCACAACCTCTGCAATAAAAGTCTTGCCTCTTTCTTCCAAGGTCTTTCCTTTTCTTCTCCATTCTGAGTCTATAAATTCCTTCCTCCACCTCGCTACAGTCTGAATCAGAATCTATTGCTGCAATGGGTTGTTGTGGATTTTTCCACATCAGGATGGCTTGCGGCCTTGTTAATTTTCTTCATGGCTGCTGCTGAGGACTTGGTATCTTTCGCTGAAGAAGCTTCTTCTATGGCCTCCTTAAGCGTGATCTTAGGTTTCATTAATAATTTGCTCTGCAAAACCTTGTCTTTTAGGCCTAGAACAAATCGATCGCGCATGGCCTCTTCTAAGTTGATAAATTTACATGCACCCCCAATGTCCCTTAAATTTGCCACGAAGTCATTAACGTTTTCGCTTTCCCCTTGATCCCGATGGTAGAATTCGTGTCTCTTAATGAAGCACGATACTTGTGGTGCGTAATGGGCTCTTAATAACTTTTCTAAATTGGGCCAGTCCATTACCTTCACGTCTGCAGCTCCTGCCAATGCCTTTGCCATCTTGAAAACGGCCGGACCACAGTGGGTGGGAAAGACCGCCCTCTTCCGCTTCTCGGAAATGTCGGCGAGAATGTTTCCCTCCAAATACATTTGGAAACGATCTGCATACGAGTCCCAGTCTTCTGCCGTCGGATTGAACGGGGCTGGGGGGTGTTCAGCACAGCCATCTCTCTCGGCTTCTTCTCCGCGTTGTCTTCTCTTCGGGAAGGATCCCACCTTCGTCGCCAGTGTTAGATTTGCATGAAGAGTCAGACGCAGAGTGCTTCAGTGAAGAGTTTATTAGTGACTACAGCTCATAACAGACCCGATTTGGCTGGTCTGTGGCTGCTACTTATAGCCAGCAGCCGCAGTTGCCAGCCAATCAGAGTGCAGGGTTTTCCCGCACTTTTTAAACCAATCATTTCTGACATTTTACAAGAACAGTTTAATCTAAACCAATGACATTCAAACCTGCATACATAACACTAATAATTAACTTCACAGAAGTGGGAGCAAAACATAATACAAATACAACAGCTTAATGTAATTCTTTATTACATTATATTAGAAACAGGAATTGATAAAGGCCATCCCTACAAAAGATCTGGATACAAAAATATATTCCATCCACACTCCCCTTTGAATGTCTATAAATTGATATATACATGGTGTCTAATATTTCATAGAAATGTATGCCTTAAGTACAACAAAAATGCTAGAGCTGTAATTCTTATATGCTTTCTATTTGATTTTTAAAGTTGTATTCTAAATTCATAAAGACTATGACTGTATAGTAATGGAAATCTTTTCTTAGCTGTTAACTTTATGCATTGGCTTCCGGTTGCCCTCCGGGTGAGATTCAAGGTCTTGGTATTAACATTTAAAGTCCAACTGGGCATGGGTCCAGGTTATTTATGGGAACGGCTTCTCCCAACATCAAATACTAACCGCCCTGTACGGGCGCACAGGCAGGGTCTCCTCGGGGTGCCGTCTGCGACACAATGTCACTTGGCGGCAACCCGGGAGAGGGCCTATTCTGTGGCGGCTCCCACTTTGTGGAATCTTCTTCCGCTCGAGCTCCGTTTGGCTCCCAATCTTCGCACCTTCCGCCATGATTTGAAAACTTGGCTCTTTTTACAATCTGGGCTGTGCTGATTCTCCTGGGTTGGGGTTATTCAATTGGGGTTTTAAATGTTAATTCGGCTTAAATGTTTAATATCTTTTTAATTAATTTATTTACTGTTGTATTTTAATTGTAAGCCGCCCCGAGACCTTGGAGAGGGTGCGGCATATAAGTCGAATAAATAAATAAATAAATAAACAAACAAACAAATAAACAAACAAACAAACAAACTAAGAAAATATCTGAAATTTTAAAAGTTGCAAAGATTCTGCTAATCTGATTACCTGTTTAATAGAGTCACATATCCCTTGGTTTTGTAAAGGCTACTCAAAAGAGAGAGGTGGTTGAGTCCATGATGTTTTCATTCATTCATCCATCCATCCATCCATCCATTCATTCAATTTGTATAGCCACCCATCTCATATTGGTAACTATGGACAACCAAGCAGAACTATTAATAAATAATACAAATATCAATAAAAACAATAACCTTTTAAAAACCTAATTAAAACTCAATTAAAACAAAAATTTAAAACCAGAAAACATAATAAGCAGGCAAGACAATATGCAAGCAAGCCTATGAGTTTAATGAATAAATAAAATAAAGTGCAAAGACATGTGTCAATCAATACAGCCTTCCAACAGGCTCCAAAGTCATATTAATATTGCCACATGTAAATATGTAGTTTTGTAACATTTTCCTCAGTAAATAAATGTGTTTAATTGGGTCATTCTTATTAATTTTTAGGATTCAAAGGGTTCACAAACTTTTAAGCACCAATGGATACACTGGGTATCTTTTCTGTTTTAATGGTTGTCTAACTGTGGTAATTTTAATGAGAATTTATTTTATGAAAATGTATTAAATTTAATTAAAAGCAAATGCTTTGTCAACCACTTTGACCTAGAACTTAGCTAGTCAAATATGCCACACAAACAAACTCAGATATGCATTTGTAATTCCATATCTTGGATTGTTCTACCCATTTTTACCTAAAATTTCATGAAACTGTAAATAAGCCCCTAAAAAAATCTATATACCACCCCCCCAAAAAATCTTATTTTTAATTTACACATTTCCTAAAGTTTTCCCATCAGGCTTCCACCTATTCTTTTAAATGATGCAGTTCGCTATTCTTAGACTTGCCTTCACCCCATGCAGTTTCAGATAGAAGCATTCAAGTGGCTTCAGGCCCTCAGGAGTCTTGACATATTTGGGGTCTCCAATCATACCAATGTACACGGTGACTTGGAAGTGGTTCTTTTTCTGGCACACAAAAGCATCATCTCCCACAGAGAAATTGAAGCCTTTATCTGCATCCACTCGGTATGTGGGCATAGGTCTGCAAGCAAGGGAAAAATACACAAGAGAACACATGTTGGGCAAAAGAACAAATGGGAGCACTGATAAGACATGGCTATATCCAAAATTTGTTTATGGGCAGTCTTGTTTCCACAATCACATAGGGTTGAAACCAGAGATTTTCCAAACCTTTTCAAGAAGCACAATGTGCTACTTTAAAAAAATATCCCAAAGTCCTGATCAAAGTCAAAGTTGTAATGATAGAAAATTGGTTGCACTCAAGTCAAACAACTTCTTCAATCCTGTTGGAGGTGAACATGTGAGAAAGCATCAGAAAGATGCAGCAAGAAAGGATTGAACCAGAGGCTTCATCAGAAAAGAAAACAAGAAGGGAAATGTAAAACAGGGAAAGACAGTGGGTGCTGAGTCAGAGAAATGGGCAGAACAGAATGAAAAGCAGAAGATCCCAGAACGAGAGCAGCAGAGTTCTGTGTGGGAGCTTAACAGCCTCTCAGTATTTTGCTTTCATTCCCAAAAGTCTGAAGTCCTGTACAGATTGAGGATCCTCCTCAGACATGCCGATGGCAACTGGATAAACTCTACACACTGTCAGCACCTGTGGGGTGAGTGAACCTGGCAGAGTCTGTAAAGAGTCATTTAGGTCTTCCTCATAGTATCAGAGGGACCCCAAGCTGCTAGAGATGTGCCCTGAACAAAAAGCAGATGGTGGTCACAGAACAAACTACCTTACTCAGAAAGTATGAGAGGAATTTCCTTTCCCCTCTCCCCCTTCTTCACATTTCTGGTGATTCATTTTGCTATTCCTTCCTTCCTTCCTTCCTTCCTTCCTTCCTTCCTTCCTTCCTTCCTTCCTTACTTACCTACCTACCTACATATCTTGGCATTCTACTCTATTGAGAAATCAAAATTTTCCCATCCATCACCTAAAAGCAGACTTAGACTTCCTCCTTAATCTTAAGCCACTGTACATTGTCTTTGGGTCCAACTACGACTTCTGCAAAAATATTTAATTCATCAATAAAACTTGAGAGAAACAGTTACATAAGGGGAAATCAAAGCAAGCATGAGTACTCCTTCAAACAAATTATATACAGAGTTCACTTGAGCTGATTACTGCTCAATGCATCTCTAAAACCAGAAAAGAAAGGCACTTTTAGTTGTCCAGGAGAGTTAGGAAAACTTCCACCCAGAGGAATATGAACTATTTATTGTCCAAACCTCTATAGGTATTAAGATTTCTGGAGTCCAGCACAAAGGGAATTCAATGTGTCATCCGGACAGTTCTAGCATAGATAAATAGTTACTGAAATAGGCCTATTCAGTCATACACAAAAGGAGGCATATTCCACAGAAGCAGGCTTGGTAAGTCTTTTTCTTTGTCATCATGCATATGAAATCAGCTGGCATAGGACCCAACCTTCACATCTTAAGCACAGATGTCTGCAAAGGAAAAGTTTTCATGGTGCCAACTATAGACAAGGTGGCTTTGGCACAAACAAGGACTATGATGGTGCACCTTTTATAAAGGAGTTATAACATAACAATATAATGTAATGTAACACAACATAATATAATGGAACATAACATGTCAAAGGGGCTGGTTACTTGAGGGACCACCTGTCTCCCACAATATCTGTCTGGTCAATTTAACATACTCTGGGGTTTTTCATTAGTCAATATTATCTATGAGGACCCTAGAAGTACATACACCTTCTCTGTAGCAGCATCTGCCGTCTGCAATGAGGTTCCCATTGGGATCTGGATGGTCCCACTCTGCTATTGTTTAGAAGAGCCAAGGTGACCTGGCTCTTCACCTAGGGCTTTGGTGAGGAAGAGGGAGAACAGTTACTTCATTCCATGCAGTCCATTGTATTGGCTTCATTCCATTCCATCCATACTGTACTTTTACATTTTACAGGGTTTATTGTAATTTCTTTGATTGTAAGCCACCCAGGGTCATCGGGTGGTATACAAGTTTAACAATAAACAAGCAAACAAATTACCACAGGGTTTTGATGATTATTTGGAGAGTGTCAGCCCAGGAACATCCAATTAAACTTATTTACTGCTAATGATGCCTATGCACAGGAATCTTCTCAATGGTTAGCACCTGCTTGGGGTTAGATGAGGGTCAAAGGAATTCAAGGGCATTTGGTCTTAATTCAGCTGTGTACACTTTTCTGTGTACTTGCTTCTCCCATCAAACTGCCCTTAATGGAATAAGCTTTAAAAAAAAAACAATCAGAAACTGCCCTTCTATAACTTGAATCTATTTGCCCATGTTCTACACACAGAACTCTACATTTTCTATGCCATACCCTATTACATCTGTCTTTCCTCACAGCTAATCATCCCATTTCCTTCAATCTCTCTTCACAGAACTCAGTTTCTATTCCTAGGACCATCTATGTCATTTTTTTCTGACCCTGTCCCAAATTCTCTGATCCTTGATGCCATTCCACTCAATATCATCCACTCTTAGAGGAACCATGGGTGAGCACACTTTCCATTTTTTACCCCTAGCAAGCCACTTAATTATCATCCAGCCTATAACTAACTTGCTACAAATGCCATGGAGTATAAATGCTTTGCTGAAATTAAGACGTATTATGTCCATAGCACTTTTAGTTTACTACAGAAATGACTAGGTTTAAGAAAAAAATGAGGTAAGAACAAGTCCTGTCAGACTAATAAAATCATTCTAACGTCTGGTAATAACTACATTTTCAAGATGCTTTAACTTTTAAACATAGCCTGAATTTCTATACAAAAGCATATAAGAGTATGGGAAATAAGCAAGATGAGTTTAAATTCTAAGTACAGGAAGACTAATATGATCTAACAACTGTCTGTTACAGTGAATTCCATTACTGAAATACTGAAACTGTAGGATTTGTTGAATGGTATTGAAAAAAGGGATGTACAACTCATCCTTGCTCTTACAACTGTCACAGCATTCCCTCAGTTATATCATGATTTTGGAGCTTGACAACCGGTATGTATTTATGATTGTTACAGCATCTTGGGAGTCGTGTTCCCCATTTATGACCTTCCCAGGCAGCTTCCAACAAGCAAATTAAATGGGGGAAGCTGGCTTCACTTAACAATAGTATGATTCACTTAATGACTGCAGTAAAAAAGGTTGTAAAATTGGGCATCATCACATAAAGATTTACTTAATGATTGCATAACCTAGTGATGGCAGTTTTTGTCCTAACTGTGATTGTAAGTCAAGGATTACCTGTATTATCCTTGAGAAGATCCATTTTTTTAAAAACCAAACCATATAGGAGCTTTTAAAACATAGTTGGGACATAATACAGAGCAATTCAGGAATAAATGAAGTAGAATTAACTCTGAGCAATGCAGAAAAAACAAAAATGTGAGAATAGATGAGCATCAAATCAAAACAAGAAATAAGGACAACAGCAACAGCACTTGGACTTATAGACCGCTTCACAGCGCTTTGCAGCCCTGTCTAAGCAGTTTACAGAGTCAGCATATTGCCCTCAACAATTTGGCTTCTCATTTTACCAATCTCGGAAGGATGGAGAGCTGAGTCAACCTTGAGCCTTGGTGAGATTCGATCTGCCAAACTGCAGGCAGCCAGCAGACAGCAGAAATAGCCTGCAGTATTGTACTTTAACCGCTGTGCCACCGGGGCGCTAATTAGCGATCCCCTAAAATGTGAACAACGTTCCAGCTTTTTGAAGAAATGGGGAGATTCAGAGATTTATCATTTTTCCTTTGAATCTTTGGCAGTGAAGATTTCTAAGTGGCACCATAGTTTCCACAGATACATTATCTTCAGATAAGATAAAGTTTCAGGACACTGCAATGTTTGTAAGTATGGGGAGGTTCAGGTCCATCTTACTGAACCATGGGTGGATGTCTTTGGGCAAGCCATTCATTCTCTGCCTGAACTATCTCAGAAACTAGCTGTTGTGAGGATAAAACCAAGTGAGGTCCTCACATAAGTCACAGTTCCTGGAGAAAAGAAATACATAAATAAAATAAATACTAAAATAATTATTAACACTCTTCTAGGGTAGAAAATTAAGGTAAGAATACAATAGATGTATTATGGATTATAAACATACAGTGTATCTTTATTGAAAAACAGATGAAAGTGAAGACCTTGCAAGATTTCAGTTCATTCTGAATAATAACTGCTGCCAAACTCACTCCACCAACACCTGGAACCAGTCCATGAGACATTCCTGGGAAAGGATTATGCTGAAAGTCAACAAATGTATTTCTTTTAGTCATTTGCTGCACATTCATTTTGTGCAGTGCTCTGTGCGCAGACAGTGTGTATTCATACAGTTGCAAGTAAGTTGAACATTTAGTCTATAAACTGACTGAAAATAGCAGAATGCTAATTTTCAACTAAAGAATGAACATTATTCACCACTACCCTAGTTTTCTTCTCTACTTGTCAAATGTCTAGCTGAATTCAGTGGTTTTTGATAGTAAGAAACACAAAACAGTGTTATAACACAACTGGGTAGAACGTTGCAAATTATAGGTTTCAGAGAGATGATGTAGTACAGGCAAATGGATATATATTGGAAAAGTAAATGTTATTTATTTACTTATTACACACATTTCTATATCCTGCTGCAATCAAAAAGAGTCTTGACAACTTACATAGAATACAGAAAGACAATTTAAAGCAACCACTTTGCCACATTGGTGGCAGTGATGGGATTCAAATTATTTTGCTACTGGTTCTGTGGGCGAGGCTTGGTGGGCGTAGTGTGGCTTAGTGGGCATGGCTTGGTGGGCATGGCAGGGGAAGGATACTGTAAAATCTCCATTCTCTCCCAACCCCACTAACCTGATTTCCAGCTCCATTCTCCTGTGCAGGGCAACAAAAGAAGACCCAGCCGATCAGAGGGGACTCGGAAGGCAGAGAATAGATAGGGGCGGGGTCAGTCAGAGATGGTATTTGCTGGTTCTCTGAACTGGTCAGAACCTGCTGAATACCACCTCTGACTGGTGGCCACTAGAGGTTTATTCTTATTTCAGTGCAACCAATGCTTCATGTCTGATTTCACATAACTCCTCACTAACCTATTGTAAGTTTGACACAAAGCACCATTGTTAAAAATTATACTAAGCCACATCAATACGCATGGCTTTTTCTTCCTCAAAGATACCTATCAGTTTTAGACAGTGGTGGGATTCAAAAATTTTTACTACCAGTTCTGTGGGCATGGCTTGGTGGGTGTGGCAGGGGAAGGATACTGTAAAATCTCCAGAGAGGTGGCATTTTCCAGTTCTTTGAACTATTCAAAATTTCCACTACCGGTTCTCCAGAACTGGTCAGAACCTGCTGAATACCACCTCTGGTTTTAAACTTCCCGTACTACCTATCTTTCATTACTTACTGCATAAACTAAATGCAGTGCAAAAGACTGGCATCTCCATTTCATTTTAGAAGAGACACTGGCTAGGATTAAAGTGTTTGAGAAAGAAAACAGAAGGAAAAAAGAGAGTGGCATGTGTTGCACCTATTGTAACTTGTTTATTGTATCATAATAAAATCCTCAATCTAATACAAAGTATTAACTAGTTCTTACTTTAGTAATACAAATGTCCTCTATCACTATTAATTCCCCGGTATTAATATTAGCTGTGTATAGTCATGAGCTGACGTCAAGAAGCCAACAAAGAAATTCTAATAATTTTTTAAAAGATAACTGTATTAAGTGTCAGATATTTATCTCAATGCAGGAATGTTTCTATTGTATTTTGGTTAATCCAAGCGACCTGGTAAGTCTAGTTTAAGGAGCACATCTCAATGACATTTTTGTCCTTTTCCTGTCCAATAAAGTAAACTGTCATTTGATCAAAGCACCAGAGGTTATCAACCTTCACATGCTCTTGTATTTATACACAATAAACTATGATTAAAAAGTGGCTCACTGCAAACACACTATCACCACTAGAATGAGAAAAATTAAAAGGGCTTTAATTGACTTCGTTTTATCTCAGGAGTTTCCCACTGCTACTCTGTGAAAATGCAAGAATGTTCCATAGAGATAATATAATTCTTGCCTACTTTCTAAATTGGAATGTCTTTTGAGGCAATTTTCGCTATAAACCTGGCACGATTTCTCTGTAGCTAACAAAATAATTTATATAACTCTAAACCCTGACTGCTCTTTAGAAGGCCAGATCCTGAAGATGAAACTCAAATACTTTGGCTACCTAATGAGAAGGAAGGACTCACTGAAGAAGAGCCTAATGCTGGGAAAGATTGAGGGCAATAGAAGAAGGGGACAACAGAGAATGAGGTGGCTGGATGGAGTCACTGAAGCAGACGGCATGAGCTCATTCCAGGGGGTTAGTAGAGGACAGGAAGGCCTGAAGGAATGTTGTCCATGGGGTCGCAATGGGTCGGACACAACTTCGCAACTAACAAAAAAAAAATCTTGTGAATTATCTTTAACTGGGTGAAACAGTTAAACAGTTTGTGAGGTAACAATTTTTGAACTAAGCTATCTCAAATAGGCTAACTTACAGAATGTGTCAAAATCTGGGACTCATGACTCCTGAGGGAATGAAGTTTGGGAAAGTTGTGACTTCTTCAGTGTTATTGGCTGCTGCAGCACTTCCTTTCCCTGACACATGCCGCAATGCCAGATACCTTCCCTGACCAGCACAGCAACTCTTGCATGCCCCCATACATCCTTCTCAAGCCATACTGCCCCCTGCATGTCTTCCCCAGTGGGCAATTGCACCACCTCTGCACCTCCACAACCCTTCCCAAGCTTTGCCCCTTCCTCAACCCATGCAGCACCTTTTGGGCACCTTCACACACCATTCACAACTCATGCCACTCTCCCACCCACATCCTTGGCAGCACAGCTCCTGTTGTGCACACCCAGGAGGGAGGGAGGAAGGAAGATAATGACAGAATATAGAAAGAGAGAGAAAAGGAAGGGGGAGACTGAGAGAGAAGGTTGGAAGCAGGGAAGGAAGGGAGGACAGAGGGATGGAAGAAACAAGAGAGGGGAGAAAGATTTCTGATGCTCTCTGCCAGTTTCCTACAAGGAGACTCAATGGGGAGGCTAGCAGAAAGTTGGAAGTCCCCCTACTTTCACTGCTGGTTTTTTTTTTGCCCATTTGTGGTCATTCTGTTTCTCTGTTTAGGTAAGAATATATCTCTGAAACGATGGCCTAATGCAGGGCCTCCCAAACTTGGCAACTTAAGACTTGTGGACTTCAATTCCCAGAATTCCTCAGCCAGCTATGCTATGCTGGCTGAGGAATTCTGGGAGTTGAAGTCCACAAGTCTTAAAGTTGCCAAGTTTGGGGACCTCTGACCTAATGGGACATAGTTGTTTCTAAAAAACTATAAATGATTTCTTTCCTGTTGCATAAGAAAATCCATCTTTCCACCCTCATTGTTTACTAGTCTAGGGACAAAAAGAAGAAAAAGTACTTCAATTTTCTATCCATGAATCTATCCATTCACATGCTACCTATCCAGCATATGAAGAGGTAGATAAATGGCAAGAACCATTTGTCAATTGCTTAAATTCACATCCTTAGAAGCACCAATGCTTTATTCTGCATTTATCCCATTTCTAATTTCTAATGCTGCAGGGCAGCAGTTCAGAATTTGTAGCCACAGGATTCATTTAACAGCAGGGTTCCACTTAATTACATTAGCAAATGCAACTAATTAATTAATTAGCAAATATACCACCTTTTGTAATTAAAGTAAACTTTTGAAGCTATATATAGCAAGCTTCAGAAATGAAAGATAGCAAAAATAAACAATGGGAATTTTTTATTTATTTTTGTTTTGTTTTTCAAGCTTATCATCCCGTAAAACACTTTTATTTTCTAAAATTAGGCATAAATAACTCCACATGACATCACTAAAAATTCAAGATGAACACTTTTCATCAGGAGAAAAAAAGCTAAAGCTTCTCCTAATTTTATTGCAAGAAACCCAGTATGTATACCATACATGCTGGCTATGTATGGTATTCTCCAAATCAAACAGGGTTGTTTATTTGCCCCCTCGTATGTAACATTACGAGGAATGCAGCTGTCGGGATGCAAATCAGGATGTGCTGCCAAGTACATCTGAAATCTCTCTCCCAAAATCAGAGAGGCTGGACAGAAATTGAAGTCTTCCCACACTTCCCTGACTACATCTTGTTCAGATCTTGGCCCTTTCAGACAAGCCACATCACTGAAAAGTATTCCTTTGATCGTAATCCGTAGGAACCTCTAATTAATACTGGGAAGCTCCAAAAAGCTGAAATAGTCCAGGACACAAAAAGAGAGGATCAACACTTTCACAAAGCCCCTTATTTCTATAGAAGGAGTAAATACAGGTAGCCAGGAATCTGTTCTGAGTTTTTTTTCTCTTTTTTTTCTTCTGTGTTGTGCCAGGTCTCAATTTCTTTATCGCTCTCTGTATAAGTTATGGAATTGGTATTTATTCCCAGCCTTCAAGATCAGGCTACTTTCAAGAAAATATAATCTTTTCTTTAGAATCTTTTTTTTTAAATTACATTTATATGCCGCCCTTCTCTAAAGACTCAGGGCGGCTTACAATTTTTGGAGCACAACCCAATGCGCTCAGCAATAGCCTTCATTCCATTGTATATGCCTGCTTATTACTAAGCAGCATTTTTACAAAGTAAGCTTATTGCCCCCAACAATCTTGGGTCCTCAATTTACCTACCCTGAGAGGATGGAAGGCTGAGTCAACCTTGAGCGTGGTGGGATTCAAGCCTACAGTAATTGTAGACAGCTGGATCTTAAGAGCAGGCATTTAACAGCCTGAGCCACCAAGGCTCCTATTTATGACCTGTAATATTTTATACTCTTTCCAATCTCTTTGGAAACTTGGGCTGAGAGCTTTTCATTTTTAAGTGACCATCACCATCTTGTCGCTGGAACTCTGGTGCAAATGTCTTTATTACCACAATCTGGGAAGTTTTATAATTGTCTGCTTCCACACCGAATGCCTAGATTTTAATATTTAAAATCAAAAGGAGTACTGTATGTATGTATGCATGCCTGCATACAAGCATGCATGCATATATGTATGTATATGTTAAACAAACAAAGTTTTGGTTTTGTTTATCCCCTGGAGACTGATTTATATTTAAAAAGAGGGGGAACTGAATCCTTCAGTTACCAAACCTCTCTGCCACATTGCCAGAAGAGGTACTATTGTAATTATTTAGATTTGATTGTTGGTATTTGTTAGATTTGCATGAAGAGTCAGACGCGAAGTGCTTCAGTGAAGAGTTTATTAGTGACTACAGCTCATATCAGACCCGATTTGGCTGGTCTGTGGCTGCTACTTATAGCCAGCAGCCGCAGTTGCCAGCCAATCAGAGTGCAGGGTTTTCCCGCACTTTTTAAACCAATCATTTCTGACATTTTACAAGAACAGTTCAAACTTAACCAATGACATTCAAACCTGCATACATAACACCCTCCCCACTAGGTTCAGTCCATACTCAAACCCCAACCTATCTAATGTATTCTTTTAAATAGGTGCGTTGAGACCTTCGTGGTTCAGAAGTTTTAACGTTCTCACCCAGTGAGAGGGAAATGTGTCTCTTGACATTTCCCTAGTTAGACTTCCTGTGAAAGAAGACCCTGTTTGATTGTTAGAATCTGGTCTCCTCCCAACCCATCTCCAGCCCAATGTCAGCACCCAAGTCAGGTAGTGATGTGCAATTTCCACTTGTAAGGATGGATTTTGGCATTGTGACAGGTTTTGGGATGGTTCCTGTCGTAATGGCTCGTTACATGGGGTTGATTCTTGTTTGCTGATTATCCTCATGTTCCTCCCCTCCCCCTAGAAAAGCATTAGGTATGGGAACTAGAGAGGAACAATTGCGATGTTCCTGAGGTAACCTGGATCTAAGCTGATCAATGTGCCTGCTCCAGAGGACTCCATCCTCTGTTTGCACCCTGTAAGAACGAGGGCCTGTGATTTGAGTTATTTCAGCAGGAATCCATGAAGGCTCACCCATAATGTTCTTAGCATAAACAGAATCATCCACACTGAACGTGCGAACTTTGCTAGTGGAATCTAGTGGTGCTGGGTGCGTAATGGGATGAAGGCGGTCAAGGGAAGACCTAAGTTTCCTACCCATCAACAACTCTGCTGGGGATAAGTTAGTTGATGGGTTAGAGTGATGTGCTGAACACTAAGAAGTTTTTCAACTTTCTCAGTGATGCCCCAGGACCCAATTGCTGAAGCTTTTCCTTGGTAAAACGTACCATTCGTTCAACCGGCCGTTAGCAAGGGTGCTCAGGGGCTGTCAGGGCATGTCTGATACCCAGTTGTGCTAGATAGGATTCAAAAGGGTTGGATGTAAATTGAGGGCCATTGTCAGAGACAAGAACATCAGGTAACCCGTGGGTTACAAAAAGCTTTTAAGCTGCTTGATGACAGCATCAGTTGTGGTGGATGCCATAGGGATGACCTCTAGCCATTTGGAATATGCATCTACTATAATAAGGAAGGTGTGCCCTCTGGTAGGGCCAGTGAAATCAATGTGAATCCTAGACCATGGGCCCCTAGGACATTCCCATTCCTGTTTGGGGCGAGAGGTGGGGCAGGCCTGACTACCTGACAGTTGGGACAAGATGCAACCCAGTTTTCAACCATTTTGTCAATTCCTGGCCACCATACATAACTCCTGGCCAATCCCTTCATCCTTACAATACCAGGATGACCCTCATGTAGCATTTCCAAAACCTCCCTTTGCAGTTTTGCAGGAATAACCACCCTGTTACCCCACAAAATACATCCTCTTAATACAGATAATTCAGTTAGCCTGGATTTAAAAGGTTGGGCAAGGTGAGGTAGATCTTGAAGAGGCCAACCTTTCTTAATCCAGCCTATAATAGGAGCCAATAAAGTGTCTTTGGCAGTCTCTCTGGCAATTTCAGCAGCGTGTACTGGAAGCTTGGCAACAGTTTCTAGGAAAAAGGTGTGTGCCTCAGGTTCAAAGTTCTCCTTGTGATAAGGAAGTGGGCAATGACTCAAGGCATCAGCATGTCCAATGTCCTTGCCAGGCTTGTGGATAATGTTGTATGAATTTCTAAATCGGGCCAGTCTCTTATGTATGCAGGTTTGAATGTCATTGGTTAAGTTTGAACTGTTCTTGTAAAATGTCAGAAATGATTGGTTTAAAAAGTGCGGGAAAACCCTGCACTCTGATTGGCTGGCAACTGCGGCTGCTGGCTATAAGTAGCAGCCACAGACCAGCCAAATCGGGTCTGTTATGAGCTGTAGTCACTAATAAACTCTTCACTGAAGCACTTCGCGTCTGACTCTTCATGCAAATTTAACACTGGCGACGAGGATGGGATCCTTCCTGAAGAGAAGACAACGCGGACAACAAGCCGAGAGAGATGGCTGTGCTGAACACACACCCCCCAGCCCGTTCGATCTGACGGCAGAAGACTGGGACTCGTATGCGGATCGTTTCCAAATGTATTTGGAGGGAAACGATCTCGCCGACATTTCCGACAAGCGGAAGAGGGTGGTCTTTCTCACCCACTGCGGTCCGGCCGTTTTCAAGATGGCGAAGGCATTGGCAGGAGCTGCAGGCGTGAAGGTAATGGACTGGCCGATTTAGAAAAGTTATTAAGAGCCCATTACGCGCCACAAGTATCGTGCCTCATTAAGAGACACGAATTCTACCATCGGGATCAAGGGGAAAGCGAAAACCTTAATGACTTCGTGGGAAGTTTAAGGGACATTGGGGGTGCATGTGAATTTATCAACTTAGAAGAGGCCATGCGATCGATTTGTTCTAGGCCTAAAGACAAGGTTTTGCAGAGCAAATTATTAATGAAACCTAAGATCACGCTTAAGGAGGCCATAGAAGAAGCTTCTTCAGCAGAAGCTACCAAGTCCTCAGCAGCAGCCATGAAGAAAATTAACAAGGCCGCAAGCCATCCTGATGTGGAAAAATCCACAACAACCCATTGCGAGCAATTAGATTCTGATTCAGACTGTAGCGAGGTGGAGGAAGGAATTTATAGACTCAGAATGGAGAAGAAAAGGAAAGACCTTGGAAGAAAGAGGCAAGACTTTTATTGCAGAGGTTGTGGGGGGCACCCGCACTGAATGCTAGTTTTTGATACCATCTGTCTCCGTTGTGAAAAAGAGGTCACCTAGCAAGAGTCTGCAAATCATCCAGAACTCCACCAAGCAGAAAGAAGTTTCCTGACAAAGATTTCAAGCCTAACAACTTCAGTGAGAAAATGGGGCAATACAGAAGCAAAAGGAAGAATGAAACTCATCAAACAGTCACCATTGGTCATTCTTCACCCTTAAGAAGCAGAAAAGTACATGTGAAGGTACTAACTGAAGGAAGGCCTTGCCAAATGGAAGTGGACTCAGGCTCCTATTTATCTATGGTGTCATGGGACACTATTCACAGGCTACTTCCCAACATTCAGAAGAAGCATTTCCAGAAGCAAGCACTGACTCTTAAAGACTACTGAAGCACTTCGCGTCTAACTCTTCATGCAAATTTAACACAGTCCATTACCTTCACGTCTGCAGCTCCTGCCAATGCCTTCGCCATCTTGAAAACGGCCGGACCGCAGTGGGTGAGAAAGACCGCCCTCTTCCGCTTCTCAGAAATGTCGGCGAGATCGTTTCCCTCCAAATACATTTGGAAACGATCCGCATACGAGTCCCAGTCTTCTGCCATCGGATCGAACGGGCTGGGGGTGTTCAGCGCAGCCATCTCTCGGCTTGTTTTCCACGTCATCTTCTCTTCAGGAAGGATCCACCTTCGCCAGTGTTAGATTTGCATGAAGAGTCAGCGCGAAGTGCTTCAGTGAAGAGTTTATTAGTGACTACAGCTCATAACAGACCCGATTTGGCTGGTCTGTGGCTGCTACTTATAGCCAGCAGCCGCAGTTGCCAGCCAATCAGAGTGCAGGGTTTTCCCGCACTTTTTAAACCAATCATTTCTGACATTTTACAAGAACAGTTCAAACTTAACCAATGACATTCAAACCTGCATACATAACAGTATTGTTGTTTTGTATTTTACTTTTTAAGTGCAGGCAACATAAGGTAAGAGAGGCCTTTCCATGAGATCACAGATGAAATGCCCTTGGAAGATAAATAGCAGCCATAGGAATTGCCATGCTTCTACCTGAAAACAGAAGTCAGGATCGCAATGTGAAGCTTCTACAAGAGGAGGCTGGGGACCTCCAGATTCTCTCTTGTGGACCCTCAGCACTGCTATAGGATGACCAACTAGATATTTGATTACTTCTAATCTTAATTGTAAAAAATATGATTTTTGTAAGATCCAACAAATAAATAACTTAAAAATGTACCACTTTTAAATGTACAGTACACTTTTATTATATTTTAATTTGAAAGTACTACACACTGGATTTTTAATTATTGTTTTTACCATCACATACATTTTTCTAAAAAAAAACCCTCACCCCCTACTCTGATAGAATTGCTTTTTAATTGTTCAGAGGAAGGGGAAGTAAAATCTTTTGCCCTAATTTGCCCTTTGGCTGACACAATACATCAATATCTTACTCTACTCCCATTCTACAGCTTGAAGGAACTTAGATAAATTGCTCTCCTGCAAGACCTTGGGGAGGCAGCCCTGGAGAATACACTTTGTTTGGGCACCCCAGGCCATTCAGGGGAAGCCTCTTTCTGATGCCACAGCTGGTTTTCATGTAAATCACTGGCCTTTTCTCTCCAGATTGCCTTAAGGAAGGCAGATAACCATCTCATTTTATTTGGTATCACAAAAAGCCAAAGTTGCCTTTCCCCACAAATGGAAGCGAACAAGAGATACCAGCTGTCTAGAAATCAAGAGGATTTTTTTTAAAAAGGAGGCCATTCCCAGAATCCATGTGGCTGGCTGCCAGTTCTCTATCACCTTTTTGGAATGTGTGGAGGATGTGCAGCATTTTTTCCCTTGAACATTTGTCTTTCTCTCCCTGTAAACTCTACCCTGGTAAGCTGGCTTTCCTCAGCCTCTTGCTCTCACCTTATGTGGCTTCTTTACCTTCCTTATGTCCATATAAAGTCACCTAGATTATTCTCCAGCCTTGGCATTGGTCTTGTCCTATAAATCATGCACCCAATTTCTTTCTAACCCTTTGTATAAACATAGCACCAACATAGCATAACAATGTAATATGTTAATAATAATGTAATGTAATTAACTGCAGGCACATAATTTATTGATATAATTATATTTGTTCACAAAGATGAAACAAACTCACTTGATGCTCAACCTCATGATTCAAGACATGAGTACATAGTAAAGAGATCTTATCCCAGTATCTGGAGGCTGTGAGGGTCTGGATGGAAACAACAGGCTTCAGCTGAATCCTGGCAAGACTAAGTGGCTCTGGATTTTGGGTCCCATTAGCTCCACGACTGGTTACATTAGCCATCTCATTAGATCTAGATCAAGATCTAGACTAGGAATGCTCTGGGCATTAGCAGCTAAGGACCTACGTTAGATGGGTTCCAGGAGACACGCCTTCTCTGTCATGGCACTCACCATATGGAACATTCTTACCCCCTCCACCAAATCAGATTACTTCCATCCTTTCTGACATTTATTTATTTGTTTGTTTGTCTGTCAAACATGTACAAGATAACAAGTATAAGTATGAACATAAAGAAGAATTTCAGAACATAAACAACATTCCAGAAGGTCCTCAAGACCTGGTTATATTATCAGGTTCTACGGAACCAGAGACATGCTTAAATGGCTCCATTATGGAGCCGGGTATTTTTATTCTCTCTTTGTATCTCTGATTTTATAACATTTATTGTTACAGTGATTTTTAATTTTTTTTAAACTTGTGGTTCTTTACATGTGTTTTTTTTCATTTATTGTAGACCATCCAGAATCACCTTCAATGAGATGGGCGGCTATGTAAATTTGTTTAATAAATAAGAGGCATTGAAATACTATATACATCAGGGGTCCCCAAACTTGGCAACTTTAAGACTGGTAGACTTCAACTCCCAGAATTCCTCAATCTGTTATGCTTAGGAATTCTGTTCCTCCTTTGCTGGCTGAGGAATTCTGGGAGTTGAAGTCCACAAGTCTTAAAGTTGCCAAGTTTGGAGACCTCTGATATACATATACAAACGCCCACAATGCATTTTAACTGAGAAATAACTGCAGAAAAATAAATAAATGAAAGGATGTACAAAATTGCATACATTATAAAGCAATCTATCTAAAAATGTGTTAGGAATTTTCAGGCAAACTTTTAAAAAACAAATTCACAAAGTGGTGTTGAAGTGAGACATACCAAATTTTAAAGGTAGGAAAATAGAAAACCAGAATAAAGTTGAGCACCGGATTCACTACAAAATTATGAGGTTTGAAATGTCTGTTCATCAGCACTATAGTCTTGAGTGGACCAAGCAAAGGAACTCTGCTGAAACGGCTAGACAGAGGAGTCTACAGTCAAATGATTGTAAATACTCACAGCTCTTTATAATTGGCATCATACAGAGTCGACCACTTGTTCTGCTGATGTGGCTGCCATTTTATAGATTGGTAGTTGGGATCCAGGTAGGAGGAGCTATTCAAGCTGTCATTATCCTGAATCAGTCCTATAGCAAAAGAAAAATTTTGAGCTGAAATTTGCCTACATACCTAATGGAAACTATTTTTCCTACTTTTCTATTCCTCACTCACTATGCAACAAAATCCATAAATTTTTATTTTCTTTGCCTTGTATTCAATTTACAACCACAATTGGGACCAGAAATCTTGTCGTTAAGCAAGGCATCATTGTTGGAAGCTGACTGAGAAGGTTACAGATGGAGATTGTGTGACTGTTGGATGCTGCAATTATTTACAACGTGCCTAATCACAATCACATATCAGTGGGAACACTCCAACAAGGGAAAGCATGAGCGCTGGTCGTTAAGTCACATATTTCAGCACCACTGTAAGTTTGCTAAATGAATGGTCATAAGTTGAAGACTAATTGTCATCAGTTTTCTTTTCTTTTTTTTACAACTGATGAGACTTTTCTCACTTCCCACTCACAATGCAATTGTACAAAGATGCTCTTCCTGAAAACACATTGCCATTCTGTGATCTTCAGCCTAGATTCTATACTTTGTTCTCCATGTACTACTTAATAAAAAAATCTACCTCTTTGGAGCGTAAATAGTATCTGGGTACCGGTAATACTAGAACGGAATAGAAATAAGTAGAGTACAAACCTGGGGAGAGCGCCCCCTGCTGATGCCAGGGAGGTGTTTGAACTCTGTCAGAGTTGAGGGGCACAGATCCTGTACCTGGCTCCTGTTTTATCATCCCATTGAACATCTGGGCATTGAGAGTGTTTGATGGTGACTCTGAGTGTTTCCTCTTCTTGGCAGGGTGCACTGGAAGACTGTGGAAATCAATCATAAATTACAACAGGCATTCAAAGGAAATGCTTATTCAAATTTAGTCTATGTATGTATGTGTGTATGGTACTGTGTATTATATACACACACACATACATCTTGTATCCCATACATAAAGTTGTCCAGTAGGAAAGACTAAATTAGATTACTAGCCTTCAACTGACAGTCACACTCTGACCTACAACAGGCAAAAAGGTTCCAGCCGTAAGTGTACTCCTCTGCTAACTTTCCAACCTTGTTCCCAAAGAACTTACTCTGCTCCATGTTGTTGAAGTAGCTGATGAAGCATCTGCGACTGCTGAGCATGATGGAGGTCACCAGGTGACATGCCTTGTCCTATAGTGAACTGTGGCATTAGAGGCTCAGCCTTCGAGTACATGTCCCGTTGCATGCTGGGATAATGATGGCTGTGCTGCTGCTGGTGTGAATGAGGAGGTGGTGGCGGTGGCAGTCCCTGAAGGTGGGGTGGGGGTGGAAGAGGCGGAGGGGGTGGGGGATGCTCTAACCGTGAAGGGGAGTAACTTGACACATATTCTCAGGAGTCATAGTTCGAAGAAGGTGAGGATCTAAAAAGAACCAGAAAGATGGATTAATCTAAATGAAAAGTGTCGGTTCCCTGTTTTCAGAAGTCCTAAACTATGATCGATCATCCTGTTTTGGCTCTCAGTCAGAACAGCACAAAATAATAAATACAAAATGTCAGTCCAATAATAGAGACATTCCAGGCCCTCTCCTTAGAGTTTCAGCTTTCATTAAAACAACAAGTAGTTTATCAGCTTTTTCACCAGTAGTTGGGAGCTGCATGGCAATAATGCAGCAATGTTTGTAAAGGGCAATGGTCAAATTTCAGCCCTTTTCTATATTTAAAAAAACTTAAATAGGGGTACTAAGTTTAAAATGCTCACCGAAACTATGTTTATTTCTTGCTGCATTTGATACAAAACTGTTAATTTTATGATTCTGATTCTGATTTATCGCTTGTTGCTTGTATGTACATTGAGAGCTTATGCACCGGAGACTAATTCCTTGTGTGTCCAATCACACTTGGCCAATAAAGAATTCTATTTCTAATTCTATTTCTAATTCTAATTCTAATTCACTCCACTCCACTCCATCCCATCCCTTTCCATTCTATTCTAACGTTACCTGATTGCTTTTACAGTGTGATCTTGACTAATCCCATAGCCATAAAAAATGGCTTAGGAACTGCTTATGGCCCAAGGATTGTGGGTTGCTCATACTCAGATAGATAGATAGATAGATAGATAGATAGATAGATAGATAGATAGATAGGACAGGACAGGACAGGACAGGACAGGACAGGACAGGACAGGACAGGAGTATGAGCAACCCACGGTCCTTGAGCCATAAGCAGCTCTTAAACCATTTTTTTGTGACTGTGGTCAAGGTCACACTTTCACACTGCTGAAAGTTAATGACAAACTATCAGGTAACACAGACAGACAGATAGCACGTACATGTATGCAATTAGTAAAATAGGTCCAACCACATTACTTAATGAGAAATAAATTTAGTTTTCTATCAAATGAACTAGAATTTTAGGAAATAGCTAGTATGAATATGTGCATGCAAGCATGCATGCTTGTATGCATGCACATCTGTGTCTATGTGCGTCTGTATATTATACAAAGTGTATTAACAATTATAGCATTTAAATAAATTTAAATATGTGTAGTCTAGAATAAATGAACTAAAAAAGAATAAGAACAAACATAAAAAATAAAGATTTTAGCAAATTCAAATCCAGCAAAAACACTATCAGGCAGCAGGTGAATTCATACTGGAACAAACTAAGGAATTTGAGACTGCAGAGAGCTAAACAGAAAAATGTGTTATATGATTGCTCTGATATATTATCCTTCTGCATGATGGAAAAAAGCTAGAGCTACTTATGTTTATATATCATAGGGAATATTGACATTTGCTTATTTCATACTCTGACTTTGTTCTGACTTTGTTTATAGAAATAAAGTTATATAAAATAAGGAGCAAATTACATTTTTTAACTTTAATCTCCTACTAATACTCTCTCAGAAATATATATTAACTATCAGCATCTTTGTAATTATTCTCCATTCAGATTCTAGTTTATTACTGACTATACGCCTCTTCCCATCCACTTTTACTGTTTATTCTCCCCATTCAAAGCTGCATCCATCATATGACTTCCTTCTTTTCAGTTCTGCCCTAGGAACTTTTTTTTACCACATCAACATGATTCTATTTACTTCTCATTCCAATGCCATGAATGAGATAAGCTGAGGTCATTTTTAACTGTACTGAAGTTGAAGTAATGTTTTCCACATTATTCTGACATTATCTAGTGAACAAAAGTTAAATTACTGGCAGTGATTAAGAACTGAGACAGAATAGGAATTAAAGAGGGAACAGCAAATTTAATGTTAACGGTTTTTTTGTAACTCAGACATGGGTGGCTAGTTCTATAACTAAGACAATAGTGAATCTGAAAAAGCATGAAATGTTGGATAAAAATACACAAGGATCTATGCAAAGGGACAGTAAATTTTCTATTTTGAAATAGAAAATTCTAGAAAATGGAATTAATAACCAATCTTTCAGCTTTACCATGTTTGAAATAATAAACAAGTTCACAAAATGAGCTTGGGATCCTGTTCAAGGTTTAATTTCAAAGTAGTTCATACAGGAACCATCTTACTCATTTGAGCAAATCATCATGTCTCCAGACCTAAACCCTATTCAGCATCTGTCGGGCATCCTGAAACAGAAGGTGGAAGTTCACAAGGTCTCTAACATCCACCAGCTCTGTGATGTTGTCATGGAGGAGTGGAAGAGGACTTCCGTGACAACCTGGGAAGCTCTGGTGAACTCTATGCCCAAGAGGGATAAGGCAGTGCTGGAAAATAATGGTGGCCACACAAAATATTGACACTTTGGGCCCAATTTTGACATCATCACTTAGGGGTGTACTCACTTTTGTTGCCAGTGGTTTAGACATTAATGGTTGTATGTTTGAGGGGACAGTACATTTACACTATTATACAAGCTGTATACCCACTACTTTACATTGTAGCCAAGTGTCATTTCTTCAGTGTTGTCAAATGAAAAGATATTCTTAAATATTTATAAAATTTGAGGGGGTGTACTCACTTCTGTGATATACTGTATATTATATGGGGGGGTATTTATCCTATGATATGTGTATATATGTATACCTGTGTGTATACATAAATACAAATAAAGTGGACTTCATGCACATTTTATTAAACCACTTTTGTAAGGCAGGCTATAACAAAACAAACATATGAAATAGTGTCCTAGAACCAAATGTTTTATTTAGTAGTGCTGTGAAAATAAACTGGGTAGCTAAACTATTCCATTACATATTTTAGCTCATATAACTGGGATAACTGGGAATATCTCATTGTTTTGTACTGATCAATAGTACAATGATCAGTGCAAAATATTAAGACGTTCAATTCATCCAATAGGTATTCTTTTGTCCTCATTTCATGCCATCATTATTCTCTGACTTCAACTTCCCAATATCCAAAGCATCCTCCAAAAAATCCACCCACAGAAAACAAATAACAAACAGAATTCAGAAAATTAATATTCTGTTCAAACAAATTCAAACTTAGTGCCCTTTCAACCTTTTAAAGTTACTGGAGTGAAATAGTTAATGCTCAGGGCAATTAATCAGATTCTTTTGTAGGAGATGCATTAACAGAGGAAGCAAAAATGATTATGAAATTAGGGAGGGGCGAGGATTAAACACAGAGGAGGACTACATAGAACATAATAAAAATTAGCATTAGCACTCCCCCATTTCCTTTCTTAGAAAAATAACTATCACAAAAGCTTATTGTGAACTTGGGTGCAAATTAAAATATGTTTATTAATAAGCTAAAGTTAGAATAAAGGTTGATGTTAGAAATGACATTAAATGACAAAGGATGGTGAAATCCCATCTCACAACCCCTACTACCCACAAATACCCAAGTACCACCAAAACTTTTAGGAATGACAATGGTTGGCAGCCGTTTCAGAACAGACAAAAAACTATTTAGCAAAAATTATTTTTTCACTACTTCAGGCTAAGGTGTGGTCACAGAACTATACTTTAGATAATACTGAAATCTTACTGCAATTTCAATTTTCAAACAATTTTAGGCTTTGTAATACAGTAGGCAGGCACCCATGGAAGCAACAGTAAATCCAAATATTTTGTTGTTTGAGAATTGAATGGAATAACCATTACTGTAGAATGAACAGGAAACATATATGTTATTGAAAGTTTGTCTTTCACGTCTCAAGGTTACCAGGCACGTGAATGCCTCTCTCAAAATAAGAGAAGGATCCTAGAAATTATGAGATCACAAATGCAACTCTTTATACATACTCCAGGGCTTTCCGGAGTTTATGCATTACCCCAAAAAATCAGAAATTCCAATTATTCCTCCCTCCCCCTTGCCCACCCCAGGATGATGAGGTAGGTGCTGTTGTTTTAATGGTGAGAGAAAGCAGTTCACTCTGTGGCAAATACTCTGGCCTCTTGGCTATATTTAAAAAAAAGGGCCAGGAGGAATTCCAGGGATTTTTGTAGTGAGATAAAAAGAACTCTTGACCTTTTTCACAGAGAAAGGAGAAGGAGCTGCTTCCACAATGAACAGGGCTTAAATTTTAAAGGCTGGGGCCATGGGGAAACTTCTGAAGTTTGCCACAGGCAGGACTGTGCCCTTAATTCTTTCACCCCTGTTGCTAATTCTGTTGTCTCAACCTCAGAAAAAGACAACAAAAGTAGCCAATGAGACATAATTCTTTACTTTCCACACCTATAATGCATGGGCAGCACAGAACAGCTGCCATCTGGTTAAGGGGGCGTGGGGAGAGAAAGAGGGACAGAGGGAGGAAGACCCACCCTCTGTGATGCACCTACGACTTCTGTGCCTGTCACAAGAATGGGAAGAGAGTCCTTGACATCAAATATAGCATACAAAGATAGGGCAGGAGCCACAGAGTATATACTCACCACCTAAAAACAAGCTCATGACAATACCTCTGTTTTGTTCTTCATTTCCAGCATGGATTTGTCTTTATATAAACCTGCAGGAGTCTTAACAGCATGTTCACCCAACAAAAAAATGAGCCTTAATCCTTCTGCTCCATGTCCTCACAAGGCAGGTCACCCTTATCCATTTCTCCTTCTCTCTGGGAAGGCAGAAGTACACCTTTCCCTTCCCACACAGTCGTGTGTTCTTGGTCCTGCCCACCCAACCCCCGCCCCTTCTAAAAAGGTAGTGGGAAAACAATAGGCGAAAGTCTAAGAATATTTACTAACTGATAATCTCTTCACGTATTGCAGCAGTCTGTTTTTCCCTTTTCTGATAAAGATTTCAGAGCCAACCACTTCTGCCAACCAAAGAGGGGGGGAAGGCTGGTGCTTGGGCTCTAATCTTAGCACTTACCATTCACCTGCTGAGGGGAGTAAGCTTCGGATCCAGAGTCTGGGGGAGAGTCGGGTAAAGTGCTGAAGAGCAATTGAGAAAAAGAAAGGAAAAGGTCAAACAAACGTCTAGCAGAAGTGATAAGGTAAAATAGATTCTGAATCCTAGGTAGATGGTCTGAGAGAGTATACAGCCCCATTATCTACACCACCCCTGGTTAGTAGAAATTAATTATGAATTTGTCATCAAGGTTCTTGAATACAAATGCTTCTGAACCTGAACTCAATCTTATCTCCAATATAGCAGGTCATCCAGTAACAATTCCCTTCCACCAAAGCCCTTAATTGCCAATAGCTGTTCCTGCCCAGAGTAGCAAGAAACCTTCCATTCTTAACACTCCAAACAATTTACCACAGCCCTTCCCAATGAAAGAGACTGGGGTTTTTTAGTAGGTATTCTCTCACTCCCTTACTATTCCTATCAGGAGCATTTTGATGTATTATTCTTAGGCATTTCATGTCATGGCTTTTGTTTATCTGCTAAAGAGATCCACCCTACTTCACTCAGCATGTCTGAAAGAAGCCAGACAGAATCTGTTGCTTAAGAAGATGATCACCATCTTCACCACAAATAAAGAGAAGAACCCACTGACAACATTTCTGTAAATCTATGGGTCAAACTGTAGTTTCATCAGGTAGCCCTGAGATCACACAGAAAGCAATTTCAAGCAAAACTAACTCAAGAATGACAAAGAATATGAATTAATGTTTTTGTAAATAAAAGAATAGTCCAAAGATTCCTCAGGATCAAGCAACTTATTTCACTGCCCCATTATTTCTTAATTCAGTGAAACCAGGCAAAACTTCTAGTCCTAGTGGTCATTCTATAGGCAGGTGTAAGGATTTAATTGACTTTCTCACTTATATGGAGCTGAAAGTTTACATGATGCCTTTTTATATAAAGTTCTTTCTTTTAACTAAGCTTTCATACCTGTAAGTCTGAAAATGGATAGCTTTGTAGAGTATACAGATTATAAGATTCTCAACGTATGACTGTTCATTTAACAACAGTTCAAAGTTGCAATGGCCTTAGAAAAAGTGGCTTATGACCTGTACCCAGACTTATGTCCACTGCACCACCCCCTTTATCATGCGAGTGCAAATCTTCATTGGCAACTGGCTTGTATTTGCAACTGGTTGCAGCATTCTGCAGACATGTGATTGTGATTTGCAAACTTTTT
The DNA here is from genome assembly GCA_009733165.1 of Naja naja. Taxonomy (NCBI): domain Eukaryota; kingdom Metazoa; phylum Chordata; class Lepidosauria; order Squamata; family Elapidae; genus Naja; species Naja naja. Next base: position 254,600,348 of record CM019148.1, on the reverse strand, counting down.
GTTGCCCATTGGGGAAGTTGGATTTGTTTAATGACTGCGTGATTTACTTAACTATTGTGGTGAATTGCTTAATAACCACTGTAAAAGTTGTTGTAAAATTGGGTGCAACTCAACTTGCAACTGCAATGACTTGCAGTGGAAGTTCTGGTCCAACTTTGGTAAGTAAGTTAAGGATTACCTATGCCACTCATTTTTTTTTAAACATAGGTGGTAAAATATTTACCACAATTTTCCATAAGCACTTCAAATTGTACTAACTTCCGCAGTTCATCCTGAGAAATTTGATTTTATAAAATGAACAATTTTAGATTATTAGTGGATATAATTGGTATACGAACATAAATTGGATAAGGCTATGTTTACTTTGATGGAAATGGGGAGAAAAGCTTTTGATATTATGCAATTAAAATTTCTGAAACTTGTTTTTCTCAGATATGGTTTTCCTTCCAATTTTTAATTTTAATTTTAATTGCGTTAAAATGTAGCCCAACCTATTGTTCTTATTGCTATAATCAGTTCTTCACTATTAGGATATCCAGGTAGTTCATTTTCTTCTCTTTTACTGAATTTGATTTTGGAATCTTTCCTCTTATATATTAGGCAACCTAAGTATACTTTGGGTATCAAGACAGCCACAGTAAAGTTTAAATTGTTGTCATATGTCAATGCTATTCTATGTCTTCCTGATAATTACTAAAACTCTGTATCAAAATTAAGCATATTGTACAACACTATGGTAAATTATCAAGTTATTCTTATAATGAAAAAACGTATAACATATTTCCTATTATATCTAGCCCTCTATGGATGTTTGTAAAAAATCATCTTGTTTAGCTCATTTCAGTACTTCAGAATAGTTATTTGTAGAATGGTTTCCTCACTGACAGAGGTTAATAGTCTTAACAGTGTCAGGACTCCGACATGCACTGACTCTGACAAATTGTCTATCTCTAGTTAATATTGCTATAAATAAATGATTAAAAATCTACACTAGCTTTTAGGAAAGAATAAATATATAAGTTGAACGTGAAGCATTAGCAGCATTCCAAACCACTAAATATTAATATTGTAGAAAAGCTTTATAGATTACCAATTTTATAGACCATTTTTATACAAAACAGAAAATATTAGGAAAGATTTGGAAACTAGCAAATAACTTGGAAAAAATGTTTTAGTAAGCCAACTGACTTTAAAGAGTGTTTCATTACCATTCTACGAGCTTAAGGTAAAATTAATATAAAAAAGGATAATTTGGGGGGGGGAGTTTTACAGGCTTCACCAGTGGATATATAGTATGGATTGGCTTTCAATTTCTCTGTTAGAAATGTAATATTTTCAAGGAGATTTGTATGTTTTGGATTTGTTCTGTGGTGGCAACATTGATAACGTTGTTAACAGGGTGAGAAAAAAGAACTAGGAGATAAAAGTGTGAATGTAATATTATACTTTGAAATTTGGGAAGTATGAAGAATTGATTTACCATGAGTGGAATATAGCTAAACAGGTGCAAAAACATTAAATCTGATCTAAAAATTTGAATGGAAGACATGCATTCATTCACTTTCTACCTATAAAGTGGCATTATACTAGTATTTTGTAAAGTCCAATCAATATTACTCCATGTGGCATAGGTTTAAACTGCTTTTTAAAATTTATTTCACCATTATTTTTCTTTCTGGTTCATTTTACCTGAGTCTTTCCCCCCATCTTCTTTTAATTTTGTCTATTTTTTTGGTATATTAAATACTACAATACAACATTTAAAAAGTAGAACAGTCTATACATAAACACCCAACTCATATAAAATAGACTCAAGAAAGATGCCAAGTTTTATAGTTTCTGTTAAATTGTTATGTATTTACAAAAATGTAATTTTACTAATATATTTGTATTACCTCAGTCTGCAAGGAACATTACAGACTAATAGAGTAGGAAATAATTTAAATTCTTTTGGATTTACTTCAAAGTGCAAAATATTTTCAATAAATGTCATTTTTAAAGCAAAATTGAAAATGAATTCTTCAAAATTAACAGCTAGTTCTTAGTGCATTTCAAAACAAACCTGTCTGTTCCATAAGGCAGCCTTGCAAGTTTCTAACAGGTCAGTGAGGTCAGTCCCAGCTTAAAAGTCTGATTCAATACATACCTTCCAGCAGCTGATAACAACTGCTATCAATACTGAATGGCAAAGTCAAGTAAACAGAAATAAGCCAGTTGAAAGTGAAGAGGTACAGAAGAAAATATAGTAAAACCCAAGTAGAAAATGAGTTAATGGAGTGTCAGTTCAGGACAACTCTGAATTTCTCACCTGGGTGGGATAATCACAGTAATTGTCTGAAGAGTAGCTCACTAGTTATAGTTATGCCATAAACTTTTAGAACAGTACTATTATCTAATCATTAGTTGAAAATTCTGGCTAGACTACTATGTGACTATTGTATTTGTTTTCTTCTGTACCAGAATTTGTTTTCTTAAAATATTATAGGTTATCTTTCAAAACCTAAAGCTGTCTCATAAAACTATATGGAATACAGTTTTGATTCTTTCTACCATTCACTGTATTCCATTTATCTAGAGAAAGTTCATAGATTTTTCACAATTACATTCAGACTATTAAAATACCCAGAACAATCAAGTCCCTAGCCATAGTTTATTTAAACATTTAAAGTTAGTGGACCTAACAATTTGCATAAAAGTTCACTGTCTTTACTTTTGATGATGACAGAGAAATAGTGAAAACACTAGTTTTCATAAAGCAGATAAGGTTTTGAAATTAAGAAAACTTGAATATGAAAATGAAAGTAGCAAAGAATATGTTACTTCAGAATGGTTTGCAGCACCAAACGTATTTTAGTTTAGTCTAATAAAAGAATTAGAAAGCTTGTTGACAGGCAGTGAAACAATTAACATGCAATAGAAGACAAGAATGTGAGGTTTTAGGCACAGACTTAAAAATAATGATAGACAGCACAGGGGAAATTTGTTCTGTCCTCAACACACCAACCAAAGTTATTCTTCTGAGTACTGATTTATCAGTATATTACTTGCCCCCAATAAGGTCTACCTACTTTGTTGTTGCTTTTCTACAGGTGGGTATACTTTCAAACAAAAGTTTGATCTACAGCTACCTATCAGTTTTTATTTTTTAAAGTTTCTTAAGGCCCATAGAGGTGAACTCACCATTCTTCTAAGCAGTGGTGGGATTCAATTTTTTTTACTACCGGTTCTGTGGGTGTGGCTTGGTGGGCGTGGCAGGGGAAGGATGCTGTAAAATCTCTAGTCAGAGGTGGTATTTGCCGGTTCTCTGAACTACTCAAAATTTCTGCTACTGGTTCTCCAGAACTGGTCAGAACCTGCTGAACACCACCTCTGCTTCTAAGGCACCAAATTAAACAGGGTACCAGATTTCAAGGAAAAAAACAAATCAAAACTGCCCTTTGAGATTTGTGAATGGTGGCAACAAATGCAAGGTTTGCCTAGCAGCTATCCAGGGCTACCATTGAGTATGGAGTCCTGTAAGGTCTAAAGCTATTCATGGGGGGGAAAAGATGACACAGAAGGCTATGTTTTGCTTCGTAGTTATAGGCTTACTTCTCTTTTTTTTTAAAAGCTAAATAACATTTTAAAGGGTAGTCAGTCAAGACAGACAACCTGGCAAGTGGGTGTTCTTATGGGTATCCCAGATCTATGCTGTTCCCTTGGTTTCATTTCTCTCTGTATGACCTTTATAGGCCAGATGCATGATCCAGGATTTCAAGATTTGAAAAGTTACTTTATTTATTTATTTATTTGTCAAAAGCTTACAATATAACAGAAACAAGAATAAACATAAGTTTAAATACAAGAAATAGGAACTAATAATTGGGGACAATAGGACAGGGATGGTAGGCACAATTGTGCGCTTATGCACACCCCTTACATCCCATTCTTAGAAATGGGATGAGGTCAATAGAGGTTAGTGGGGGTTTGAGCAGGAGACAACAGAATCAGGTAGTGAGTTCCAGACATTACTTGGGGTAATGTCTTTACATTACTTGGGGTAATTACATTACATTACTACTTGGGGTAGCCCTAATCTTATCTAAATATGCATATTTTGAAAATCAAGACAAAACATCTCGATCTGTCTGTCAGTCATTTAAATGACTGAAAAGAACACTCTTTTTTTGATAGTTGTTATCTCTGAGCAATTAAAAATTAGAAATGGTCAAAATCTCATGAGATTTCAACATTTTTTTAAAAAATTGGGGTGCGTGAGTGCCATCTAGTGGTGTTACATCTGTCATAATGCCTGCCTGTCATAATGCACGGGCAATCCCAGGTGTGAACTATGAAGCAAAGGTACACACTGGAATAAATTCCTTATAGGTGATAAACACATTATCTCTTATTTGATGGGAAAAATTGTAAATACAAAACCATGATCTAGTATTGTCAGTCTAAGATAAGAAAGGTCTAATGATGCATTTTGGTATAAGACGTCTTCAGGACACACATCCAAATATGTAGTGTTATCTCAGGTTAGCAAGTGAAGTCCAGATCTATCTACTTTCTCAAGCCCATCTTCCAGTTTTTAACTCTTCTGTAGGAATCAGCTCAAGCCTAACTAATCTCATTTGCTCCAATCTCATCAATTGCATGCTTTAAATTTTGTGACTCATCCTTCTTTAGCAGATTAGAATATCCATAAATGTTTTGTGGAATCATTCTGTCAACAGCTAGGAAGCATTGCTAAGTCAGTATTTAGCTGACTTTATAAGCATAATGGTTTCTGTAAGAAATCTGAATTATTGGTCATTTTTGTTTCACAATTATTTTTTTCTGGGAAATTTCCTTATAATATTATTTCCTGCCTATCTTATACAGCCTTTTGGTTTTCTATTTTGGCATTATTTTCACACATCCCTTTCAAACTGCAATGAATGTCCCAACTCTTTTTATACTCTCTTTTGCAGAAGTCAGCAAATATATAATTCCTTTAAATCTTTTCATATTCAGATAACAGATAACAGATAATCAGAGTTGGAAGGGACCTTACAGGTCATCTAGTCCAACCTCCCCCCCACCCAAGCAGGAGACCCTACACCATTTCTGACACATGGCAGTCCAATCTCTTCTTGAAGGTCTCAAGTGGTGGCACTCCCACAACTTCCAAAGGCAAGCTATTCCATTCTCTTTTCCACTGAAACAACATACCCTGTCTCTGTTTTTTAAAAAATGAAATTTGACCTGGATTCCACATATTAGTCAAAAGGATTTATAATGTAAACCCACAGATGATCTAGTTCAGTTCCCTAAAAATGAGTCACACTTTTTTCCCCAGTCTCCCTGTCAAATCCCCCCATGTTATGTTTGAAGACTAAAATGACATTGGTTGGCAAGAGACATTACAGATTTGTTCAAATTGTTTTAAGTTTTTAATCACTTTATTTTATCAATCTAAGGCTCTTGAAACTTATATTTGCATAACCACAATCTGTTACTTACCCAGATGTGTAGGAGGCTTCTGATTTGATTGGAGGGGGAAGGTTGGACAGGCAGTGGCCACTGAGAAACCCTTTGGGTACTACCATGCCATTGTTGTTATTGCAGTTGAGATGAGCACTGTAACTGGACCCACATGGATTTGGCAAGGGGGGACCGTGCCGTATTGGAACTTGACTGCTTGAAGGGCCAGGATGGAGACCATGACGGACTGGAACTTGGGTGCTTGGGGGACCGTGATGGAAGTTACCACTGGGTACAGGAGTAATTACATGACCAACACTGGAGACAGATGCATTGACAAGGGCAGAGTTGGCAGGCTGAGTATGAGGATAACTGGCTGATGCTGGAATGTCAGAGATGGAATCTAAATCAGAACTGAAAGAGAAAAGTTGAACCATTTGTATAATATGTGCATCTTGCCACTCTGACATAATATAAAGACTATATCTATTTTTAGTCATATACATTGTTGGATTCAGCCATAATGTCAACCCAGGATTTTTAACCATTGTTTTTCTTTTTTGAACAAGTATATTGGCTTGATCTGCACATCTAACTAACTCTCAGTGGATAGGTTCAAACATAAAGGAAAGCCAAACGCAAAACATGCTATATTCCATATTTAAGAAAATATGTGAAAGTGCTGAAAATAATGGAAGCAAAGATGAAAAAAATATTAGCTCACATCATCATAATCTCAAATGCAATCCGCTTATTACTCTTACATCAAACAACATCATGGAGTATTAAGAATAAAAGTGAAAAAGGACACTTACATATCTTGTGAGTCCTCTTTACCGATGTATTCTTCCAGGATGCTGGTGTCAATGTTTGATGCTTCAAGAGCTCCATTAATATCATGACCTGAAGGAAAGACCAGATATCATATAAAATAGCAAAAAGAAAACCAGACAAGATCAATAATTTTTTATAAGGAAAGACAGAACTTTGATAATTCCCCATAACAAAATTTCTGATTTAAGTAACAGAATTTACTTTAAAATGTTAATTGAAATGGAAATCCAACCCAGATGATAAAAACTGAGTATTTATTACTCTAGAATAATCAGCTGGAAGAATGGAAACCATTTCATTCACAAAGCTTCATGCACCTAGAATAAAACATGCATCCATATTTGAACCAGTATGTATATAACATATATAGTGGTAAGGATGACAGGTTAAAAAAATGGAGCTAGAATTGACACTCTGAATCATGTGGTTTGAACACAAAATGTGTTGCAAATGTTGATGAAGATTCTCAGTCATCCAGGCAGAGATGTCTGAACATTGTCTGAAATTCTCTGAAGGTTGAAATCTTTGTAACTGGACTAATTTTTCATCTCAGAGATGTTTCACTGCCCATCCAGGCAGCTTCCTCAGTCAGTGCAAGGCAGTTAGGCAATGGATTCTTTCCTAAAACGATTCAATGATTCGACTTTCTGACATCTCTGCCTGGATGATTGAGAATCTTCATCCTCAAATCATGTGGTTTGTTTCTACAAAAAGCTACGAATTATTAAGATGATTTATTCCAGAGGTGGTATTCAGCAGGTTCTGACCATTTCTGGAGAACCGGTAGCGGAAATTTTGAGTAGTTCAGAGAACTGGCAAATACCACCTCTGACTGGCCCCACTCCCATCTATTCTCTGCCTCCCAAGTCCCAGCTGATTGGCTGGGTCTTTTTTTGTTGCCCTGCACAGGAGAATGGAGCTAGAAAGCAGGTTAGTGGGGTGGGGCAGGAAATGGGAGATTTTTCAGTATCCTTCCCCTGCCACGCCCACAAGCCACACCCACCAAGCCACATCACACCCACTAAGCCACGCCCACAGAACCGGTAGTAAAAAAAATTGAATCCTACCACTGATTTATTTGCCATATTGAGCTCAAAACAAAATTCTGTCAACTGACAATCTTAACAGGAAACACTGCATTTTCTTAAGAGAAATAATTAATTCCAGTCTATTACTCTAAGCTAACCAAAATCCATGGCTGCTCTATTACTTTTTATGCTCCTGTCATAGTTCTAAATAAAGTTGTCTACCTTCTCAAATACTAAAGGCTGATTGGCTGGCTGGTTGGCTTGCAGGCTTCATATGACCTTCATCCCTTCAATACCAATGAACATCCCCCTATCAAGATTTGGTATCTCAACAAAAGGAGCACCATTTTCTGTATTGCTCCTATAGCATGAGAACTGGGGCAAAAGGAGGGAGGTTAAAATAAGAAGTAAAATCATGCTTTAAGCTCCAGTGCCTTTAAGCCAGTGCTTCTTAAAGTGTGGTCTGCCCCAAGGGATCTACAACAGGGATCTATAACATCAAAATTATTTGCCAGATATTGAAAATATTTGCAAAACATCGAAGCACTATTACTTTTTTCATGATTTGTTTTTACTTGGTAAAAGTTTTACTTCGTTAAAAAAAGTTTCATGAATTTTTTTTATATGTTAATATGTTATGGATGTGATATTGCTATTTTTGCATGATTCAATAAATAAATACTCAATTGGATCCAATTTAATTTTTATTACAGTAAATGTCAATAAATATAACTCATACAAACACAAGCTCTTTTGGAGTCCTCCATAATTTTTAAAAGTAAGAAGAGGTCCTAAGAACAAAAAGTTTAAGAAATGTGCTTTAAATGTGTCCTTCTCTTCTACTTAGAACAATCATTCCAATTTCAAATCAGAAAAGTAGAATAGAACTTTCAATATCAATCCTATCTGGAAATGTCCCTGTATCAGTGCCACCATACCTCTTGTAGTTCTTGGCACTGAGCTTTTAAGTTTCATAAATTATTATTTTTATTATTATTTTTAAAAAGAGCAAAAAGACTATCTCATGCTGCCTCAAGTAGTAATTGGTTTCTTTTTCCATTGTCTTACAAAATTCTCTTCTTGCTTTTGGACTGCAAAAATGCATTGAGTTTCTTGATAGAAAATGCTTGCTTTATATAATTCCTGAGAGCCAGAAGCTCTCTGGACTTTAGATACTACTCTTGGTGCTTAAAATATTTTCAGGGAGAAGGGAGAAGAGCCGCTATTCAGAGACCCAATAAATTAAAGACATTTTCCTGAATTCTCATCTCAGCAGATTAAAATGCTATGCCGTTTGCTCGCTAGATAAGCATGCACATACGATTTCCCACCCCAAAATCTTGTTCTACCCTCCCCACCCCCACAAGAAGCATTCTGGTTCAAGATTAATCCTCCATTCCCACACCCTCCTAAAGGGAAAAAAAGTGGAATAAAACAAAAAGAGGTGGTTTCATCCCAGAATTGCATCCAATGAAAATCTTTTTCACTGCTAGGCAAACAAATCAACAGAAATAAATGAAGACTAAAACATATGAAGAACGGTTGCAGGAACTGGGTATGTCTAGTCTAATGAAAAGGAGGAGTAGGGGAGACATGATAGCCGTGGTCCAACATTTCAGGGGCTTCCACAAAGAAGAGGGAGTCAAGCTATTCTCCAAAGCACCTGAAGGCAGGACAAGAAGCAATGGATGGAAACTAATCAAGGAGAGAAGCAACCTAGAACTAAGGAGAAATTTCCTGACAGTTAGAACAATTAATCAGTGGAACAACTTGCCTCCAGAAGTTGTGACTGCTCCAACACTTTTTAAGAAGAGATTGGACAACCATTTGTCTGAAGTGGTGTAGGGTTTCCTGCCTAGGCAGGGGGTTGGACTAGAAGACCTCCAAGGTCCCTTCCTACTCTGTTATTTTATTCTATTCTAAATCCAATGAGGAATTTTGTCATACGAATCTATGAGTGTGCTTAAAAAGGGAGAGAGTGAAAAAGGAGAGAATCAGGGTTTGGGATTTGTTTGTTTTTGATCACACAAAGTAGGGAAAGAAAGGGTTGGGACAGGATGCAATGAGAAAGCCTCCAGTTCTGTATTTGCTACCCTGCAAAGAATCCACTAAATCAAAATCACTTCATTCTCTGCTTATTATTATTGAAACATCCGTTTCCTAATTATGCCTGTCTTCTTTTTTAACTGGTAATATTTGTATTTTATCCTGCATAGCTTTTCTTACCTTTAACTTATATTTTTTTAAAAATTTACTTACATGATGGAATTGACCCCCACTTATACGGTTAGCAACTATTAAAAGCATTTCTTTTTTTTTAAATAATGTTTTAAGGCACTTATCAGATTACTTAACCAATGCCTTTTCAAGAGTCCAATGGCAATGTGTTATTTTCCCTCTTTCAATCATTTGAAGTATCAATACATTTAGAGGCATGTTTTCCATTATATGGATTACACTTATTCTTCCATGTGGTGCTAATAGATCTTTCTGATAAAGTTGCAATGTATAATTCCACCCAATTATTGCTTAGTATTAACTGTAAACTGGCCACAATAGCTTCTTCAACATATTAAGATTTTTAAAAGTTTGTATTGTGTGAATATGGCCTTATATGTCCCCTTTCCAGCTCTACTCTTCAGCCATGCCATTCTGATTTGCAAGTATCCCCATTAATACTCATTCACTAAGATTAGGAAGACCCTTAAATAAAGTTTAGACCATTTGTATTGCTTTTTCCCCCAAAAGAAGATCAGCAGAAGTTTTTCCAGGAAGACAACAATCACAACATGAAACCAAATGTTAATTCAATGTCCAATAAATACTGTGGTCAGTTTTCATTTCCATTCTGTTCAGATACAGCATTTGGAAATAAATCTTAAAGGTGAAATGAGTATTAAAAATATAAGAATATAGCTAAACTCAACAAGGCAGTATAATTTTTATTCTTTTAATAGTAGAAGAATTTATTTCATATCCATTCTGAACAAATTATGTTGCAACAATCATAGCTCTTTATTTTCTAATATTTGAAAGCAATAAATTGATTGGCTAAATTTAGTAGGCAAACTTGTAAGGATAGGAATCAGAAGCAAATAAAGAATTCAAGTGAGAAAAGAAATCTATTTCTGTGTTGTACGTGCATGTTGGATTATAACTCACATGTTCAGAAAGAATGGCATATTGCTTTTCCTGGCCAAAAAGTCATGTGTGGATCTGGCAAAATAAATAACAAATGCTGTTTATTTCAAGTTTTTCATTGTGGCTGTACCACTGTGGTATTATTTTTAGCTTGAGTAGTAAATCTGCCAGCCATCTTGTCTTGAAGGTCACCTTCTTGAAGAACCTCAAAAGGAACCCAAACATAGGTGAGATAAGCAACCAGAAGCAGGACGCATTTTGGTTGGATACCTTAGGAACTAGAGAACTGATAAGCAATTTTTTTTAAGAGTGCCAAGTCCTGTACTGGTGTTTTGATAAGGAAGAGCTTTTCATTTCTTACTTAAAAATAAGCAAAGTCTCTGAAGAGTTTTCCCCAGCTTTAGGGTAGAGGAACTTGAATTAGGCACCCTAAATTAGCATTGGCTGACATGTCATTCTAAGTGCCTCAATATGTTATTTTTTCCACATGCTGTTCGTTGCCTTAATACACAACTCTTGAAAGTCTTCATGGAAACAAAAACAATGGGTTCAATTTTATTTTCTGTCTTTTAACTACCTGAACAACTGGGAATTTCTTTTCCAAATCTGTTCTCCATTTGCTTTTTCATAAACTCCTTCATATGTCTTTCTGTCTCTTTAGAGCAAAAAGCATCTCTGGAATGTCTGCCACTCAGTACAAGCTCTTAAGAGCATCTTGTTGCTCAAACTTCTACTCAATAAAGACTTGTTACCAAAAGCCAGCTTAGGTGATTAATTACAAGCTAACACTACTCTTTTTGGAGTCACGAGCTCTTAACAACATTAAGCAATGCCCCTTTGCCCCCATCCCTTTCCAGCTAGAGATTAGAGGGAAGCAGGAAGCTTCAGGGGAAAAAAACCCAAACCAAATTCTTCCAAAAGCTGCTATATTGCTCCTAGTTTTTAAAAAATAGGTGGTGGTGATGGTGATGAAGAAGAAGAATTTAGTCTGTGCTCATCTTTCCTCAGTCAAAAGTCCTTACTTTGAACCAGCCCACCACTTTGAATACTGATGCAAGATGGAACAAGATGCACAAAATCTAAAATAGTCTAATAAAATATCCAGCAATTCACGTGAAGGAACAGCTGTTTCTATAGGACTATAGTGAACACATTCTTTTCAAGAAGAGTTGATTTCCCAACCAACAAAGCATCAACAATTATGTTTCTTGGTTAGCCAAACCAATATATAATTCAAAGAGCTTCCTTATAATATTAACCACATTTATTCCTTTTTAAAACTGCAATCAAATTCACAATCTTACAGTTTATAGATTTTAACATGAAGGTGAATTAAATTTAATCTATTAAAATTCTATTAAAATATAACTAAAGGTAATGAAATAATATACCTTGCTACTTTCAGAAATTCAATCTGAACATGTAGTTTTCATGATTTTGTTTTCAATTCTTCCAACATTTAATAGACAAAACAAATATATAACAAAACACCACATGCAGCACATTATAATCAAACTACTGTTTAGTGTTTTCTTTGCAAGTCTCATCCTTTCATCCCTCTTTTGTTCCAATATGTTATAAGGAAGTTTGAAGTTTTCACCATGTGAAACTTACACACATGCTATATTAAACAAGAGAAACTATGATTAATCATCATTTGATCATTTAAGGGAGCATAATAAACCATTTAAAATGTGGTTTATTGTTCATTATTACTTATTAGTGTTTCAGTCTCAATAAAGTAACTAGGTTAAATGAAAAAGGAATGAAAATCTCACCACTGAAGATGTTTTTAAAAAAAGCTGCACAAATCCAAAGTTCACCCAGGCTCATACCTACATTGCTCAACTGTGATGTGGTACCTTATCCAACACAGCCATCATCAGAATTGTTCAATCTAAGGTTCAAGTCAAGACTATATTTTATTTAGGAGACAAAAGCAACATTTTTACACCATTCATGGGTGACAGTTTAAAAATGCATTTGCCTTTTTGCAGTTACATCACACTGCTCATATTCAATTTCCAATCAGTTGCTGTCCCAATATCTTTTTTCAAGTATCAAACCAGTTACCCCTCATTCTACAGATGTGCATTGTTTGATTTCTTACATGGATAGATAACCTTACATATGTTATATTAAGGTTTATTCTATTTTCTAACCTATCAAGAGCATTTTCAATTTTATTTCTTTCATCCAATTTGCCAGAAGGATTCAAATAGATATTAGAAATTAGGAGAATTGTATGTTTGGTACCCAGCCATTCAAGGCCTGTTTTATTTTGGAATCTGGAATAGCAGGCATGTTCAGAAGAACTCTCTTCCTTTTATATCCAATTATAAACAATGCTCATTGGAAAAGAAAGGTAAGATGGCAATCAGTGCGCTCTCACAGGCAGGGCCTCCTTGGGGTGCCGTCGGCCAGACAATGTCAGCTGGCGACCCCCAGGGGTAGGGCCTTCTCTGTGGGAGCACCCACCCTATGGAACCAACTGCCCCTGGAGCTTTGGGTGGCCCCCGACCTCCAGTCCTTCCGGTGGGGCCTGAAAACATGGTTGTTCCAACTCGCTGACTTGGACTGAGGAGGGGGAGGGGTTTTTAATTGAATTGTTTTAATTTGTTTAATTTGATTATTGGGTTTCATATTTAATTTTCTTGTAATTGTATAGTATTTATATTGTTTTTATGTTTGTATGCCACCCCGAGTCCCTAGGGAGATGAAGTGGCATAGAAATCCAATAAATAAATAAATAAATTGATTAATTGATTAATTAATTAATTTGTAGTCTATAAGGTCCACCAAGAATACAAAGGTGAGATTTCTTGCAAATCATCAAAAAAAATTTTTTTAAATAAGACTCCTCTTATGCCTAATATATATCAAATTCAACTGTCTAGACCAGGGGTGTCAAACTCGTGGCCTGCAGGCTGGATGCGTCATGCATTGGCCACGCCCACCCCCATTTTTTATCATTAGTTGGAGCAAGACAGAAGAAAATATTATTCCCCCAATTTTTCCAATGGTGCTTATGCCTGGTTTGTTATTCTTGTTTGTAGCTGTCACCCTAAATATGTTTATGATCCTGGGATAGAGATGATAAGATTTGTTTCTATTTTCAAGGATATAGGTGTATATGCACAGAGACATGTGCATGTCTATATGTGTTTGCATGCTCAGAGACACACTCCTACACACGTACCTTCTAAACAATGGCACTGCAGCTTTGGTACTGCTTCTCGCTAAGCAAAAGTCAACAATGTTATTTCATGTTAGACCATCTCATTGTAAGAAATACTTATATAGATTTTAATACATTTTGTAAAATATGATGCCTTTAGAACATTAGAAGAAAAAGAAAAAGCATAAACAAATGAAAAATAGATATTCCAGGCAACCTGGGGAACCTGTGGCTCTCCGGAAGCTGCTAAATTACCTCTTTCTAGCATCCCTAACTCTCAGCAAGCTTATTGAAATATGCTAGGAGTTCTAATTCAGCAATATGGGGGCAGAGAGGAAGAAACAACATTTATTTGTTTGTATGTTTGCTTGCTTGCTTGCTTGCTTGCTTGCTTGTTTAGGTAGATCTCACAGTAGGGGGTTTCATCAATGTTCCATGCACATGAGGTTACTCTTGAAAAAACATAAATCTGTACACTGCAAGGCAGAGTAGAAATGGCAAAGCAAATTTTCCCATTAAAGAATGATCTGGTTCTTATTTTCATCCAGGAATACCCAATCAGCTTTTACTTTTATACATAGTTTATAACTAAATAAGTTTTAGAAATCTGTTCTAAAAGTTGTCAGATTACAGTATAATCAGGAGAGTGTTCAGTAGACATTCCCTGTTAAACATTCAATAAGTCACAACTGTTATGTTAAAGTGTCTTTCTTCTCCTATAAAAACACCAAAGCAAGCTCTCAAATCAAATAAAGCTAAGAAAGTCTCTATCTGGTTAGTGCCTCAATAGGCACCACCTTCAATTCAGCAGAAGAGAAGAAGGAAAAAAATGTGGAATCTTTTTAGATTTATTATTCACTTCCTAGCCTTCTTCAATTGGTAATTCCCAAGTATCTCTATAACTTTTGCTCAAATTATTTCATCCATTTATTAAATTTGCTTCCCATTTCAAAGAACTAGGTTGGTGAAAGTCACAGGCAGGTAGAATGTAAATTCTATACTTTCCTCTGGCAGATTACCTAAACAGAGATCTCCTAAAACTCTGGTGCCACCATGATGTGGGAATTATAAATAATATACAGGTGTGGAAGCTGTAATCCCTACACATGTTTAAAAAACCACAAGGCTGAGGAGCAGGACAATATACAGTTATGCAGTCTGCTGTATACAAAGACATAAAAGATAGGCTTGAGAATTCAGGAAACTGAGCACTATGCAGGTAGTCCTCGTCTTACAACAGTTCATTTAGTGACCATTCGAAGTCACAAGGGCACTGAAAAAGTGACTTATGACCTTTGCAGCATCCCCATGGTCATGTGATCAAAATTAAGACACTTGGTAACTGGTCATATTTATGATCCCAAGGTTATATGATCATCTTTTGCAACCTTCTGACAACCAAAATCAATGGGGAAACCTGATTCATTTAACAACCATGTTACTAACTAAACAATTGCAGTGATTCACTTAACAACTGGGGCAAGAAAGGCCATAAAATGGGGTCTTAACAAGTGTCTCGTTTATCATCAGAAATTTTGGGGTTGATTGTGGTCATAAGTCAAGGACTACCTTTAGTTTGACTAAGTGAGTTGTTTTTCTTTCTAATACTGTTCCTTTCTGCTTTACTCTGCTTTGGTCTAGTTCTACTCTCATAAAAAAAACAGGAGGAAATCACCACTGAATCAGAATCTGTTATGGGAAAAGTAGTGTTAAAGGGCAAATGAAATAACTACATATAGTAGTGTACAAATATTCATGTTTCAGAAATTGACAATGTGGCTTTGTGTTTGCTTAGAAAAGTTACATTCTATTCAAGTCTCTAATAAAAGGCATTAATTCAAAATCAGGGATAATATCCTTTATTTTTAGATTAATTAATCTGGAATTTAAGAGACTATTTTAAAATGAAAACTATCGGGATTTGAGGCTGATCAGATTTAGCATTTCCCCCACTACAAATTGTGTGAAGTATCAGGAATGGTGGAAATATTTGTTGAAAGGAGAAAGTGAGAAAATGATATTATTCAAGTACCCTAACAAAATGAACAGGGAGTGGGAAGAGCTGAATCCTTTGTGCATGTGAGAATGTCAGGAATTCTACTGTTTGGACTGGTTTTCTCTGCCAGACTTAAATGTCTAAACTTGGACAGAATCCAAAGGAAATTTCCAGTGTAAGTCCAGCTTTCTTTGCATTTTTCAAATGATCTGCCTACTGTAAGCCCACCAAAACCACCTATCCTCACCTCTTCAGGCCTTTTTGAGGGACAATAATTTTCTGGTAGTCCTTGACTTTCGACCACAATTGAGCCCAAAATTACTGTTGCTAAGCAAGACATTTGTAAAGTGAATTTTGCTTCATTTTGTGACCTTTCTTGCCACAATTGTTTAGTGAATCATTGCAGATGTTGAGTTAGTAACATGATTGTTAAGTGAATCTGGCTTCCCCATTAATTTTGCTTGTCAAAGGGTTGCAAAATATGATCACATGACCTTAAAATAATTCACTTGGGCATCTTACTACACAGGCGTGACCCCCTAGCACCCTTGTTTAATATACTCCTGGATGCCTTTTATTTGGAAGTACAATCTGTTTCAATGCACAGCACAACCTAAAGGTGCTTTAAGTCTTTGCATTTACAAGACTGGGAAACTAAACACAGAATGTACACAAAGTGATGCGTTTATCATTTTTATATTTATAAAAATAACTCCTCCTTATACTTTTGCTCTGTTGCCCAACATCTAATCAACCATAATCTTTCTTAGGCCATGAGGTGGGAGAGAGCACAGGGAGAGGGTTACAGCCTTGACACTTTAATTAGAACCAGATGCAGAAACTTGGGCAAGATGGGCAGGTCAGCCATTTTAACAGACTGGTGAGCTTCAACAAAATTGAGGTGAGGGGAGAGGGAGGGGGAGGGAAAGCACAGCACAAAAAGGTAATAAATGGTAAGAGTCAAATGTAAGATAAGCGAACTGTTCTCTTGTATCAGTGATCTACAATCCAATAAGCATTACACTATTGAATTAAACATATATACCTACAGCTAGGTATCTTGCAATCATACAGTATATAATAACAGAACTCAAGTCTTTGTTCAAAGCAGGGGTTGCATACTGAGTTAGTCAGCCACTGCATCCCTTAAGTATTGTAGGGGTTTTAGGTTACAGAAGCAGGAGTAATAGAACAGCATCTACCATCTCTTCCTGGGCACCTCAGAAGTCTATCTAGTTAAGGAGAAAACTGATGATTATCAGTAAAACTCCTCCTCTTCCTCCTCCCTGCCCCCTTATGTCTTTTAAATTGTAATCCTGAGGGTAAGGTCTGCCTTTTACTAACTCTGCAAGCCATTTTGCAAGTCTTTTGTGAGCTAAAATTAAAGCAAAATGTTGAAATAATTACTAAACAGAATGAGCACATTTCAACCATGGAATAAATAGTGTTTGCAATAAAATAAATGTTGCCTTTGGAAAAGGAGAGATCCCCCACAAAACACAGTTTTCTCCTGTGGAGAATAATCAGGATGAGGGCCCATTAAAAAACAGTTTTTAGCCCATTGAGTTTTTTCTCCTGATCCAGCGACTGAGAAACAAATCTCACTGTAACACCAAGGCAGCAACCGTGATACCATAATCTTAAATAAGGGAGAGGTGGCTAAACAAAGAAGTATCTTTTGACTCATTTTGTGGTTAAATTAGGAGAAATGAACTTGACCAATAAACACTGCATCTTAGTTATCCTGCTACTTAGTCAAAGTAGGCCCCCTGTGATAGTCAATGTCAGTGGAAAATACAATTTCACAGCCCCAAATGCACAGCCAGGAGGAGACAGGTCTAGCAGGGTGAAGTCTGTATTCACTGTCCTAGTTATCAATCAGCTTCAGGTATCAACTGAAAATTCTGCTTTTAACCTTTAAAGCCTGCAGAGATTGTCAAACATCTACCTGCAGGACTGGCTCTGCTAGCCAGAATTGGCCCACCTTGAGAGGGGTTGCTCTGACTCCCTTCCCAAAGGAGTTTAAGAAGATGGGAGGCACAAAGGTCCATCTTTTCAGGATCAGCAAGCACTTTATGGAATGCTTGTTCCCTGAGAGAAGAGCACCTCCCCCAAAACTTTAATTGCCTTTTCTAAAGCAATAAAACTATTTTGTTCCAATAATCTTGCGGGATGGTCAGTGAATTTATTTTGCTCTGGTGCCATAATACATCATTTCCCAGGTAACAACAAAGTCAAGATCTATTCTAAGCCAACATGTAAGGTTTTGCTTGTGAGCAGTTGTCACTCAGGATTTTCCCGTTTATGAAGGTATTCATATGTTGCCCCTAAAGGACATAGAACATCACCAGTTCAGAGCACACAAAAGAAACACGATGGATATCCTCTATAGCTGACTGTAACATCTGGGTTGTCCAGTTGTTCTCCCTTACCTCTGTAAAGACTTGAACAGAGAAATGGAGGCCTGTGTTACAATATCTAGAACAGTGAAAATGTTCATACCATGCTGCATCCTGAATAGGCTGTTAGAGGCACTTGCTGTAGGTGACTTCCATTTCCCCTGGCCCTGTTTGTAAACCTCTCAAAAGTGTGAACCAGGATGCACTGCGAGGCTTGACATGGACCTCTTTGTACCTGCATTTGTTCCAGTAGCACTTTCCAAACCCAGAACCTGCAACATTGAAACAATTTTCCTTTGCAGGTGGCTGCCAGGAGGTTTCAGTGAATACCAAAACAGACCGTGAAATCAGTGTATGGGGCTGCAGCATCGGCACATTCTCTGGGGCTCATTGTCCTCCTCTCCCAGCTTCTGCTTTCCTTCATGTTTATACTTCTCTGCCTATCGATTGGCCTGTTCTCCAGCCCTGCATCTGAAGAATCTACAAAAAAAGATTCCTAACTAAACACTGTCCTGGTTGGACGGGTGCAGAAGGGAGGGGAGAGGTTCTGCAGAAGAGACTAGGAAAAACATGCTGTTATGCTCAAACTTTTCTTCTTTGTCATCTGGGATCAGTGTTGCAATCCTAGCAATACATGCTGCAGATGATGGAATCCCTTCCAATGAAATCAGTGATCAGGATCAGTGTTGCAATCACCAGGCAATTCATGATGCAGATGGTGGAATCCCTTCCAATGAAATAGTTACTGCAAGAACAGGCTGAACCTCAAGCACATTCTGCCCCCTCCCACCTCTAAGCAGACAGAACACCATGTAACAACACCTAACCCTTCTTAAGTCAGAGCAAAGGACAGGCAGGCATTTTTAACCCAGTGAAAAGAATGGTGAGGTCCCAGAGTATTGGCTGGGCCCTTCCCCCAAACAGCCTCAAACCAGACATGCAGTTTAGCATTCCCCATCAATTATATCCTCTTTATTACCCGACTGTAAAATTAAGCAACCACTCTCAATAAGACATGTAACTCCTGTAACTTGAGAGGACACCATCGTTGCCATCACATGGTATCTACCCCCCTCCCAAAGCCACAGAGACCACCCAGAGCAAAGTTCTTTCAGGCCACTATTTGTTAGAGAGTGAATAAAAGAGCAAGTGGGCTGGAAAATGGAGAGCAGTCACTAAGCTATAATATAATATGCATAGCCCTAATCCTTCTCCTAAAAAACCCAAAGCTAATAAAAGCTCACTCATCTAGCCTCAATTTATACTTTATTAGTCTCCCAATAAAACATCCCAAGCTATTTTTAAATGCACATTTCCTGCAATCTACTTAGGCTAGGATTCCTCCAAACGTAGCATAGACTTCCGTATAAGCATGCCTCCACAAAACCTCACCTCTATGGCTTGTACTCTTCAATTTATTAGAAAGTACAACACAATTCTTAATTTCTTCTGTTGTCATCCATCCTCCATTTCTAACTCTTGCAACAGTTTGTATATATTTCCACTCCACAGATGGAGCATTTGGGCAAGAGTGTATTTTTTAAAAAACTAAACAAATGATAGAAATCTTGAGATTGCACAGCATAAGGTTAAACTTCCTTTTTCTATTTCTAGCATTCTTGTTCCAACATCAAATCAAGAATGATCCATCTAATCATAGGATTTCCCCTCTATAGCATCCCTTTCTTTGAGAATGTTGGCATTTTTGCAGAGGTGCTTCACTGTGTTTCTTCTGCCACTGCCAAGGATCTTAGACCATACTCAGATAGAACCTCTTTAGAGTGCAGATTCAGAAGACCAGAGTAGTTATTTTCAAACTCCCAACTATTCCTTAAGATGTATTTTTGTGTTTGTTTTAAAATAGCTGCATGGACACCCAAAAATCCAAACTCCAAATTTTGAAAATAATCATTTTAATGTGGGGTCCTTAGTGCTCTTTGAGCTTGATGGTTTTCTTGCAAACGTTTCATTACCAAGCTAGGTAAGATCACCACCAGTTTTAGCAGGGATTAATCTTTGTTCTCGATTTATATTCCAGCAGCTTGTCCTAGGGAATTTAAATTGAGAGCAAATCCCATTCCTAACTGATGATACTACCTAGTTTGGTAATGAAACATCTGCAAGAAAACCACCAAGCTCAGAGAGCACCAAATACCCCACAGTTTAACACTGAGCTAGTTTAACACTGAGATTCTGCCTTGTCAGAATCATTTTGATCTGGTATCGGGGGACATCCATCACAAAACACAATGATCTCTCTCACTCTGATAGAGGAATTGGTGTCAGCTTTTAAATTCAGCTGCCAACATAATGGGAAGGGGGGTGGAGGAGTTGACAAGTTCAAGGTTATTCTGTATGTCATACTAAGAAATTCCAGTTGCAGTTAATTTGTTCTCGTGATTTATGAAGTGTAGAAGTGGGAGGAGAAAAAGGTGGATTCTGTGTAGCGCGCAAAAATTCTTTCACTTTGGAAAATGCCTAGACGCACCAGATCTGTTTCTAATAAATCAATTGGAGAGAATATGTCTTGGAGTGATTGATATCCTGGATACTTTCTGGATGCCTTACATTTATTTTCCAAAGTCCACTTTTATTTTTTGAAGGGGCTTGGCTGGTCCCCTGAAGGTCTTTTCCCAGAGATGGAAAAAGATCAACAACCAGCCGAAGTTGGAGAGCTGCAGGAGGGGGCATGTGGGGGCCCTCCCTCCAGAGCATTAACTGAATCTGACAGCCCTGGTTTGGAGGAGATGATGGATGTTTTCAGAATGGCAGTAGATGAAAGAGATTTGGGAGATATACCTAAGCGTTTCAACCCAAGAAGTTGTTATAACCCAGATGTAACCCAGCTGTCTGAAGAGAAATCTTTTTCTAGCCCCAGGCATATTGCTATTCTGCCAGATTGGAGGGAAGAGAGACAATTGGGGTCAGAAATCTCTCAAGAAGACAAACCCAAGATTTATCCTGGGAGTCCATCAGAGGCAGATTTACATCAACAGTTCCAGAATCTAAAGGTGACAGGCTTGGTCTCACAGTCTGTTTGGATGGGTGGAAGCTTGAGACCACCCATGTTCACTTACCCAAGTATCATGAGGGACGAGGAAACTATACAGATGCCAGTTGGAGGAGCCCAGCAAGAAGCATCAACTGACAGAGGTATGTTGCAGCCTCTGAGGCAATCCCCTCATTTCCAAAAAGGAATTTTGCCCCCTACAGAGAGTATCCCTCCAGGGTGGGGGTTTTATCCAGGCCAGGGGTGGGTTCAGTGCCAATGGCAGCCAGCCATTGGTCTGAAGGGGGGTTGCCCATATGACAGACAGCAGCCACGTCCCCTCCGCCTAACCAGGGAACCAGGCCACACCCATCTTTCTCCTGGCAACCACAAAGCAACCCCAAACTGCAGCGAGGCCACAGGGACCCCTATTCTAGAGAGGCACCACCCAGCCAGGCTTCAGGGGGCCTACCCAGCCTACGTAAGCTACTTGGCCAGTTTCTTTCATTCCAGTTCAACCTGCAGGGGCCTGGCAGGTGCCACCTCCCCAACCACGACCCAGGCCAGAGCAAATACCCTTTAAGGCCGTATTCGATGGCTGCCATGAACATTTCAATTACTTCCTCACTCGAATCCAATCCCATATAGAACAATTTGGAGATCAATACGCTACAGAGCGCGATTTGGTTACAGCCATAACAGATGGGATGAAAGAAGGGGATGCTTCAGACTGGGTGGCCCAACTACACAACGAACAAGCCCCCGAATTACACGATGTAAATGGATTTATTCGATTATTAAGACTCAGATTTGAAAATCCAGACAGGGTAGCAGAGAATGAAGAGAAGTTAATGGAAATGAGGCAAGGCAAGCGACCCTTGTCAGAATTTATTTGGGACTTTAGAAGGGTCGCAAGCCACCTCATGGATTGGCCTGAAAGAATGACTTTACACTACTTTAAAAACGCCACTGATCCAGAAGTAAAGAAGGCCTGTGAATTAGGGGAATCCCAGAGACCTTACAATCGTGGTATGCCGCTTCCCTCAGCTTAGATCACAGCATCAACCCACACAGGAAACCCCTTCAGGTGGCCCCACCTAAGAGAATTGTGGCTAGGAGACCGCTGACTGGACCAGCCGAAACTGCTCGTACCTGACCCACCAGGGGGCTGAAATGTTACCGCTGTGGCCAAGCCAGCCATAGAGCAGCAGACTGTCTGGCCCCTGCTCCTGTACCACAAGTACCGCAGTTGAAGTCTAATCCAGCTGTTAGAGGTCGGAAGAATCAAGGAAGACCTCCGGGCATTGGCGGGTTTGCCAAACACAGCTGGGAAAGCCCCCTCTGCGCAGATGGGAGCAACGGACCACCAGACTGGCACCACATCCCCGAGAACCCGACCTGTGAAGATGACCCAATGGTGAGTGATCCCATCATACCTTTTACAGTCAAGGTCAAGTTAGTGGTACCAAACACGGGGGAGGCTGGGGAGTTAGAAGCTGTCATTGATACTGGGTGTTCTAGATGTCTTACCAGACTCCCTATTGTTGAACAATTGGGCATAAAGACTAACCTGCTAAAACACCCAATCAGATTTGAGCAAGTGGATGGAACTTTAATTGGGGGGACCCCAGCCACCCAAATGACAGAATTGATCAAGATGGAATTAGGGCCCCATTGCGAACTCATACGCTTCATAGTGGCCCCCAAGATGTCAGAATCAATCATACTGGGACTTGCTTGGCTAGACAAATGGGCCCCGATGATCAAATGGGAGGATGGATTCAGAAAAATCCTCATTGCACCAGGCCCATTGCCCTCTCTTCTGCCCACTACAAAACCACCAGTCAGCTTGAACCCAGAGCCTGAGCCAGCATCCATAGCATCCCACCTTCTCCCAGATAACCCCCAGGTACCCGACCAATACAAAGACTTGGCTGAAGCATTCAGTGAAGAAAAGTGTAATGTTTTACCTCCCCATCGAGCCACTGATTGTGCCATAGAATTAGAGCAGGGGGTGCAATTACCAAAACCAAAGATGTATT
This sequence comes from Naja naja, assembly GCA_009733165.1. NCBI lineage: Eukaryota > Metazoa > Chordata > Lepidosauria > Squamata > Elapidae > Naja > Naja naja. The sequence goes on along the minus strand of CM019148.1, from coordinate 254,577,293 downwards.
CAATGACGCCTGCTGAAATGACTGAATTAAGGAAATACATCGACAGCAATTTGGAAGGAGGGTTTATTGAGCCTGCCAAATCAAGATTAGCTGCCCCCGTGTTGTTCAAGGAGAAGAAAGATGACGGGTTGAGATTGTGTGTTGATTTAGAGGTGTGAATGCCGTATGCATCAAAAACATGTATCCTCTTCCCCTTATGACGGACTTACTGAACCACCTGTCAAAGGGCAAGGTATTCACCAAGCTAGATCTCTGGGAAGCTTACTACCGGGTCTGCATCAAAGAGGGAAATGAGTGGAAAACAGCCTTTAACTCTCCTCTGAGTAGCTTCCAATTCAAAGTCATGCCTTTCGGACCTCAGGGGGCTCCTGCAGCATTTATGCAGCTCATCAATGAGGTGCTACACCCACACCTTTACCAGGGGGTCCTTGTATACCTGAATGACATCCTTATCTTCAGCAAAACTATGGAAGAACATATTCAATTGGTCCGACAAATCCTAGAAAAACTTCTAGCTGCCAAATTATATGTGAAACTATCAAAATGCAAATTCCATAAAGAGTCGCTGGACTATTTAGGCTACCGAATATGCACCTGGGGGATTGAAATGGACCCCGGAAAGGTGAAAGCGGTGCTGGACTGGCAACCCCCCAGAACCCGAAAGCAACTTCGAAATTTCTTGGGGTTTGCCAACTTCTACAGACAATTCATTCCGTCATTTGCTGAAGTTGCCCTCCTGTTAACGGAGCTATTAAAAATGGGCCTGTCACTCACCAAACTGAAGCCGAGTCAACCCCTGGCTTGGACTATGGACTGTCAGAAAGCTTTCAAGACCTTAAAACGCCTCTTCACAGCTGAGCCCATCCTCCAACACCCAGACGCGACCAAGCCGTTTATTATCCAAATGAATGCAAGTGATGTAGCGGTGGCAGCCATTTTGCTGCAAAAAGACTCTCAAGGCCAACTGATGATGACTTGCGCTTATGTGCCCAAAAAGCTGACAGACACAGAGCGAAGGTGGGCAGTCTGGGAGAAAGAAGCATTCACCGTACAATATGCTTTATTGATGGAGGCATTTTCTAGAAGGAGTGCCAGAGGCCTTTGAAGTATGCATTGATCATAAGAACCTTGAGGCTCTAAAGACCCCTAGGAGATTATCACCCAAACAAGTCCGCTGGGCCCAATATTTCAAGTGATTCAACTTCAACATTAAGTATATCCCCGGAGGGAAAAACATACTGGCGACACTCTGTCCAGAAAACCTCAGTTTGACAGCAACCGAGAGGAAATAGTACAAGCTTTAATTTAAGAAGCTCAATCAGCAGGCCAAGTGACCACTTGAGCCCAAGCCAACTGCAACCCCAAACACCTAGAAGATAAGCTGACCGCAGAATTGAAAATGGCCCTATTGACCGATCCTTGGTTCCTGGACCATCAAATGGAGTTGACAATGAATGATGGACTAGCTTGGAAAGGGATTAAGCTTTATGTACCCACAACCCTAAGACTACAGGTACTAAAGCGTAGCCATGACTCATGGCTGGGAGGCCACTTTGGATTCTTAAAAACCCTACATTTACTGAGAAGACAGTTCTGGTGGCCAAAAATGAAACCTGATGTCAAGAACTATGTAAAACGTTGCTCAATTTGTGCCACAATGAAACAAAGAACTGGAAAAACCCCTGGCCTCCTGCAACAAGTTGCTGAACCAACCCAACCTTGGGAAGAAATTGCAATGGACTTTATTGTTGAATTACCTAAGAGTGAAGGGAATATGATTATTTGGACTATAATTGACTTATTCTCTAAACAGCCTGCAAAGGATTGCAAAGGACTTCCTTCCTTATAGCCTGCAAAGGACTTCCATCTGCGAAAAAACTTGCAAAGCTGTTTGTGAAAATATCTATAGACTACAATTTACTACAAAATTTTGGAGGGAATTCCTGAACTCCATTGGTTCCTCTCAAGGATTATCCTCAGCTTTCCATCCTGCTTGTAACGGAGCAGCGGAGAGGGCTAATACCATGATTGAACAATACATAAGATGCTATGTAAATTATCAACAAGAAAACTGGGCTGAGTTATTACCTTTTGCAGAGGTTGCTTACAATAATGCAGTACATAGCAGCATGGGATTGACTCCATTCCAAATCAACACTGGAATGGATTTTGTCCCAATGCCAGAGTTACCTAGACAACCTCCCACATCCATGTCCCTAACAGAATGGATGAACTCATTAAAGAAAGGATGGGAAAATACAAAAAAAGCTTTGACCGAAGCTGCAAAAAATTATAAAAAACAGGCAGACAAACATAGATCCCTTCAACCGCCTTTTAAAGTAGGAGACAAAGTATATTTGTCAACCAAGTATCTTAGGTTGAAACTGCCCAGTAAAAAGCTGGGTCCAAAATTCTTGGGTCCGTTCCCAATTTTAAAGATAATCAATCCGGTCACTGTCCAATTAAGTCTTCCTCGACTATTGAGGAAAATTCATCCTGTGTTCCATTGTAGTTTACTAAAACCAGCTACTACATCAATGATAAGACCACTGCCTTTTGCTCCCCCTAAACTGTTAATGGTACAGGGGGAAACACATTATGAAATTCAAAAAATTCTCGATTGCCGATTGCAATATTTTGTCTTCTGGAAAGGATACCCCCTCTCAGATGCTAGTTGGGTGAAGAGTTGGGATGTTCATGCTGATCAATTGGTTAACCAATTCCATGAGGATTTTCCCCACAAACCGAAGGGTCCTCGTGGAGGGGGGAGAGGGGGTTAAGGGCAATGTTTTAACCCGTGTATCTGTTTTGTGTTTTGTTTTCTTTTAGGAGGAGGAGTTTTCTTTTTTTTAAACAAATTTTATTCAATTTTTAACAATTTTTTAAAACAGCTCTTTTCAGTAGACAGCATGTTCCCGGTCGTCACTTTTACATGCAAATATGACAGTAGATCTATATTCATTTTAAACATTTGACTTCACTTCTATTCCATTTTAGCAGACAAAGGGTCAAAGAAATTAATCCTAATCTCAAATCTTAATCTCAATCTGTATAACCCCCAGTTCATTTCAAGTTAATTGCAAATATATATATATATATTTAAAAACTTCATTTATAAATCTTACAAATAACAATATATTTGCCCATCATATTAAAGATAAAGTTCATCCATATCTATCCTTTAATTATCTTCACATTGTTAATACTCTTTTATCATTTACAGAATTCTTTTGTCCGTCAGATTTGCCCTTTCATCACATATTCTCTCCATAATTCTAAATCCATACAAATTTTAACACTAAAAGAATGAGAAAAAAACCCTAGACTTGCCCCCTTTTACTACTTTGAAAGTGACACCTCAGTGGTTAATATAGTAGCATAATCATAATCATTCCCTTTAAAACGAAAGATAGAGAAAAGAAAAGAAAAAGGAGAAAAAAAAGCTCCCTTACAATATATCTCTAATCAATCGGGTTCTGCAATACATATCCCCCCTAAGATTTATTTATGGTTCCAAGATAATAATAAAAATAACTAATCTTGGTTATTGACAAATCTCATTTTTAGGCATTTTCTAAAATCATTTCAATTAATTCAATTTATCTAATCATCATTTACCTTTCTTTTGTAAATAAGAAATAAAAATGTAACCTTTTACCAGTAAAAATTGTCAGTAACCCCTATTGTTTTACACTTTTATAATTACAATATATTCTTATTACCATTTCTTCATGCAGAACCCCGCTTTTTAATACATTAGCCATTATCTCTATGTAAACAAGTTTCTTTCTTCATTATGTAATTCCCGTGTCTCTCTATCTTTTGTTCTTGTTTCTTGTTCCTTCTCCTCTCTTTTATCCCGCTATCCCCCTTCTCTATCCAGTTTGAATCCCTCTCTCTCTCTTTATCTTTCTGCTCTCTATCCTTCTGGACCTTTCTAACATGCCTAATTTCATAAATGTTCCCCTTTTAATTACCTTCTTAAGTTTCATTTTTTGACCATCCTCTTTCCCTTTTATTTGTATTAATCTTTGTGTTAGTTGTCTTCTTAAAATGGCTTTGCTTGTGCTGGCTCCCTTCTCCTCCCTTTTATCCTGCTCTCCCCTTCTCTATCCAGTTTGAATCCCTCTCTCTCTTTACCTTTCTGTTCCCTTTCCTTCTGAACCTTTCTAACATGCTTAATTTCATAAATATTCCCTTTTTAGATACTTTCTTAGGTTCCGTTTTTTTAGCCACCCTTCCTTTCCCTTTTATTTGTATTAATCTTTGTATTAATTGTCTTTTTAAGATGGCTTTCTCTTGTGCTCTCCTTTCCAAGGCTCCTTCTTCTTCTTTATTCAGCATTTGAATGCCCATGTTTTCTGCAACAAGCCAAGTTAGTTCAGTCACTTCCTGTAGCAGTTCTTTCATACTTTTAAACTCCATTTTTAATTCTTTGGATGGCCACCAAAATTTTTATTTTCCTTATTTCTTCTTCTTTAAATTTTCTATGATCCTAACCCAGGTCCAGAGTCTATATCAATATCACCAATTAGTCCGGTAGTCCGTCTTTGTGTATTCAAGCTTTCACTTTCTATGAGTCTTGCGTCTCTTTAAAATGTAACAACTCCAATCCACAAAGGAACAAGATAGTTTCTTTCCTCTTTAGCTTCCAATTTTTCTCCACAGTGGCACTTTCTGCACAGAGTCTTAACCCTTTCCTTTTATTTTGATATTCAAAGTTTTCCAAGCCCCAAACTTAAGTTCTTACGCTGGCTTCTTCCTTTCCCGGTTCAAAGCCCCTTATAGCTGTCAAAAATATTTTACTTATTTTTTCCTTCACTTGAACTGCCGCTTCTGTTTCTTTTAAAAAAACTCATCTTTATCTTAATCCGGGTGCCTTGATCTTACCATCCGATACCGGTTCCTCTGCTGTCGACTTCTCTCTCTCCTCCTGCACCAATCTTAATCCCGTTAAGACCTTCTCTTCGAGGTGGCCATTTTGGCCACCACTTCTTGATGTCTTCGGAGGGAAAAGACCAGACCCAAAAGGGGGGAGATGCGGCTCCCCTCACTCTGGCTGGCAGATTTCTCCCCCGCCGCCCCTACGAGGCAGCTTCAGCCCCAAACCTTGCAGGATCGGGGCTCTCCGACACAAGAGCCAGGCTGCGGTCGTGGACGATCACAAACCGCCGCCCATTCTCGAGAAGGCTCAACCCGGAAGTCCAGGAGGAGGAGTTTTCAAGGGGGGGACACCTGTCAGCTTTGAAATTCAGCTGCCAACATAATGGGAAGGGGGTGGTGGAGGAGTTGACAAGTTCAAGGTTATTCTGTATGTTGTAGTAAGAAATTCCAGTTGCAGTTAATTGGTTCTCATGATTTATGAAGTGTAGAAGTGGGAAGAGAAAAAGCGCGCGAAAATTCTTTCACTTTGTAAAATGCCTTAGACGTACCAGATCTGTTTCTAATAAATCAATTGGAGAGAATATGTCTCGGAGTGATTGATATCCTGGACATTTTCTGGATGCCTTACAATTGGATTACAACACCCACCAGCTCCAGCCAGAATGTGAAGTGTGTAAAGTTAGAAACATCTAGAGAGCAGTAGAGTAGAAAAACCATAAGTGAGATCCAATAATGCCCCAAACTAATAGTTCAGAGACAAGAAAAGTCTGCTGGTTTGTTACAAGCTCATTTAGACTAATTCACTGAGACAGTCAGTCAATCATGATTGTTTCTCAAAGACATCTTTCCATTATTTATCATTTTTAAACCAAAGTCATCATTCTAGAAATTATCCATTAGTGAAATTCTTTATAATGATATTTCATATATCTGTGGCAGCCAAAGAAAACCAGAGACCTAGATATTCAATTCAGGTTATTTATTTAATCCTTTGACTAATCTCTCCTGATATGGATAGGATTATGTACCTCGATGCATGGGAGGGTTATTGGGTTACAATATTATGTCATTATGTTATGTTTATACTATTGTGATTTAATTTTAATGTTATTACCTTGGGAGATTTGTAAGTCACTTGGAATTTGGAGTGAATTGGGTGATTGGAAAAATATATAAACCTAGTAAAACAAACAAGTATGTAAAAGAAACAATGTAAGATGCATCTCTACTTTTAACATTGGCAAGTTAAGGCCACCTTTAGAACAACTTTCAGAACTAGATTCTTACGTTAAAGGCATGCAGTTTCAAGTAGGATATCGTACTGTATGTACTTGATAATATGTCAAAAATTAATTTTCACATATCCATAATCATCAAGGGGAGACAGGTGCAATCATCAAATAGCAATTGGTTGCAGTTCCGCCTTGAATGTCAAATAAGTGCACTATTTAAATTAGTCCTTATAATCTTGTTCCTAATGCCCCACCATTAGATCAGCTTTCTGTCCAGGTCTGAGCATCTTCTTTGGGTAATTCTCACATCAGCACCATCCTTCTGGCCTTTCCTTGCTTCCCAGCCTTTTTTCCATCCTCCACCCTTCCCTGGCCTCTCCCCTGCCCATGCCAGCTGTGAACACTGGCTTGGATGGGACCATTGTCTTGTGGACATTGGGACAGAGGAGGAGGGGAAGGTGTGAGCAGAAACACAGTAGAGCATTTGTACACTCCCCAGGGCTCTGCCACAACCGTCAATGGCCTACTTGTCAATTCATGCACTAAAATGGAGGAAATCATAGCACATACAAACATCAGCATTTGATGATTGTGAAGGTGCCTGCCTAGAGACACACATTGGCCCATTGATAAATCAATTTTATTTTCAGTCTTCACTGTTAACATCACAAAACCCTGTATTCCATCTCAGGACAAGAGACAAGAAAGGCTGCACTGAAATGAAGCTCTTCTCATGCCTGTCCATGACCCTTGCTCTCCCATTTGACAGTCAATTCCTATCATGCATCAGAGATCACTGCCAAGAAATCCCTAATATTATTCCTTCATTTGATCCGTAGCATAAAAATCCCAAATTGATTCCAGTCATCGCAGTCCCATCACTTCCTCAGACAAGATTTGTCACAGGCAAGAGTCCCTCATTTCAAACACAACATGGACAATTGGTTAACATTTGTTTATTCTATCATTCTTCAATTTTGTGTAAAAATGCACAATTTTACATTTCTACTTTACTGAAATAGATCCCAAAACTTTCACTTAGGAAACCCAAATGAACAAACCCAAACACATCTCTTTGTTAGATAAGGGAAATGAGCATTAAAAAGAAATGTAAAAAAGAAATCAAAGTTACAGTATTAAACTACTTCTGAGAACCGTAGTCCAATTCTATCTAGAACTTCATCAACTTCATCTTCTGCTGCTAACTAAAATGGTGCAATGAAATAGCAAAAAATGCAGATTTCAGTATTATCTATATTAGGGGGGAATCTAGTAGCCTCCCTCATGTTGGATTGTAGCTGCTATAATTCTTTTTCCCTGTTCGTTCTAGGATTGAGATGATATCCATTAGACCCAGTTGGTCTGCTCTGACCTGTAAATTCTTTCAAATACGTTTCAATAAAATCAAGATTTTACTCAATTATTTTTTCTCTGTATATGTTAGAGTTTCTGTGGGAAATCATTGGAGTTCATGCTCCAATGATTAAATCAATCAATTTGTGATAAAAAAATTTCAATAGTAAATAGGTTGCCAAAACAACTAACAAAATGTGTCAATAGACTACCAGTCCATACAACTTGCTGTATCTTGAGAAATCTTTTCAGGCATCAAAAAACCATCACATACTCTAACACTAGAGTCAAAAATAATCAAGGAGATTTCCCATAAGTCCACAAGATCTCAGAAGGTATTATTCTTCTGGTTTATTTGTGAGGCTAGGTGCAGCATAATCAGTCTCTGTTACACAATATGACATAGTCAGCTTCTGTTATATGAATTTTCCCCAAAAGTCGACTCCTCCTTACTCAGTACTCTTATATGTTCTTCTTATCACACATGTTGCTTCTATCATCACATAAGATTAGAAGGTCCCAGCTATTTTGTGATATGAAAAGTAAGGATAAATGATTTGTCCATTGAGGAACTGACAATTTTATTGCCCTGTTTACCACCAGATATGATAAATCCCATATTAGCTTACCCCAATTTTTAATTCTTTAATTCCTATCTGATTTAAGTTGCAAGAGGTTCTTTCCTTGAACCTTAGTGCTGAAAATTATGTTCTATTGTCAACAATTATGGCTTTTGACAGAGATAGTAGCGCAATCAAGACCACATGAGCATCCCAGCTGACTCAGAATCTCGTTAAAAACAAATAAACCTAAAACCTAGGGTTATCCTCTCTGTTTTTTATTACTATTCCCACATGCAAAACTGATAACCTTGTTTTTCAGATTCACTTGGGAGCATTAATCAACAGCAATAGAATCATCCCTAAGGCTGATCAGTAACTTATATATTCCTACAGTTTAATTGATTTTTCACTACAGTAATTATTTTCCTAAGGAATAATCTTAGAAGATTTCTGCAGATATAGCATCTGTCTAAAAAGTATCATTTCCAAAATGAGGATATAGATTCAGAATATGCATGCCTGCCTGATTTCTCCCTAGAGCAATTTTCCACTCCCTTTTTGCCTGCTTTATGAGTGATTTTAGCACTATATCTACAATGACACTAACCTTGTCCATTTTAACCAGAAAATTCCCAGTTGAAGGTTGCCTCCTGATTTTCCTTATTTTCAAGAACCTGGTGTTAGACCAGAAATGAGCAATTACAATTTATACAACTAAGTGGGTTCATACAACATACTAAGTCTGCACCAGAGCCTTGGTGGTGCAGGCTGTTAAACGCCTAGTACTTAATTTCAGCTGCCTGCAATTAGTGCAGGCTCGAATCCCACCAGGCTCAAGGTTGACTCAGCCTTCCATCCTCTCGGGGTAGGTAAATTGAGGACCCAAGATTGTTGGGGGCAATAAGCTGACTTTGTAAAAATGCCACTTAGGGGGTCCAAAAAAGCCCTAGTAATAAGCAGGCATATACAATGGAATGAAGGCTATTGCTGAGCACATTGGGTTGTGCTCCAAAAAAATTGTAAGCCGCCCCGAGTCTCCAGAGAAGGTCGGCATATAAATACGAATAAATTTTTTTAAAAGTCACAAACTAGTTAATAATGGTTTTGCTAATGTGATATACAATCTAAATGATAATGAAACAATAACTTATTAACAAAAGAACGTGCCATGTTGCTTGTCAAAACTACCAGGGACAGTCCTGAAAAAAGGCATACAGTAGCTCTTGATGTGATGCTAAGCTTCATGCAAGCAAACCAAACAGTTTAACTCTACTGAAGACAGAATAACATTTTTATTTACTTATTAAATTTATATGCCACCCATCTCACCATCGAGCAACTCTAGGTGGCTTACAGCAAGAACAGCATGTTATTTGTTCATGGAAGACATAATACATAGTGTCTTCTTACCATCACATAATTCAAGCTGTTCAGTGGTGAGACAGGTCTATAGAATATCTATCTTCCATATTCTTCAGCCACCCCCTTCCTCTTATCTTAATACAATTAGTACTGTATTGCTTCCTCAATATTGGGATTTAGACTCTGGCACCGAAACTGCCTTGGTCATCCTGCTAGATTATCTTTATGAGGTGAGAGATAGGGGACTGCAGTTTGGTTGATTCCTTTTGGTGGCTTTTAAAACCATTCATCTTGAGTAGTTTCTTTCTTACTTGGGTGGCCATCTTTAGAAGAGATGGAGGGTTTTTTGACCATTTCAATGGCATTTATATTGTGGTTCTACAAAGGTCAATTTTATCCCTCACTTAAAATCACTTGAATGGAAGCATTCTAGTTAAGTTTCATCAGGATATTAATGACATCCAGCTCTTTCTCCTTTTCATTAGATCTAACTGAGGAATGGAATTACTGAATCAGTCTTATGGATGGGAGGCAGAAGCAGGTTTTTCTAATGATAGTTACCCTACTTTGGAATATCCTGTCCAACATGGTGTGCTTGGTGTTTTATTATATACCAGTATTTTGCACCATGCTGGCTGTGCAATTCTGGGACTTGAAGTCCACCCATCTTAAAGTTGCCATGGTAGAAAAACAATGCTTTATATTTTAATATATAGTAAATTTATTATTTTGCTTATTAATTTGTTTTGCTTACTGAAAATAACTTTGATTTTTTTTAACTAAGAGGAAGTCTATACATGGCCATAGATAAACGGAGAGATGGATAGATGGAGGATAGATGGACAGACATATAGGGAAAGTGCAGAAAGATTTATTCCTCCTAATGGTCTATATGTCTATTTGGAAGATGAATGCAAAAAGGAGTCCTGAGGAAATCAAGACCCATTCTATGAAGATGAACTGTGAAATGTTGGCATGTTTAACCTATCCAAATAATTATTTAGAATAACAGGGAGAGGAATATTTTCTAAGTGTTCATATATTAATTATAGGGATATGACTTTTAGTAATATATATGCTCCTCTTCCTGTTCTCAATCCAGAATCTGTCTTAAACAAAATTGTTGCCTATATGGATTTCTAGCTAAAGGAAAGGTCCTTCTGCTACTCCCTATTTTGGAAGGAGGCTTATTCTCTAGATCATATACTATAGTAACAATCAAATGATACGTCTCACATTTATTTTTTCCAATAGTGTGGAAATTATGATTAGACAAATACTTTAACACTAAAAACAAATTGACTGTTACAATTCATGTAAATTGACTAAGATTAATTTGTAACCCATCATGTTTGAAGAACAGTAAAAATAATAATTTCAACAGAAGCTAGATGGACTATTTCACCAATTAGGCTTAAACTGTTAGTATTTAAGTAGAAAACATTCAGATTGAGACATGAAGTGTCATTTTCTATATTCCATAGTAAAAGTTAAATTTGGAAAGCTCTTTGAAGGACAGAATGCTGTCCATGGTTCTGGAATTGTCATTCATCTTCTAAGGACACAGACCACAGGCAGGAGCGTCTAAGTTGGGAGACATTTAATCATGTCAATCCATGAGGAAATGAGGGATTAGCCACCTTGTGATAAACATACATCTTCTTTATCAAAAGGAGAAGAGTATGTGCTTCAATATAATTCCTTTAAAAAGCAAGATAAAAACAAGTAAAAAAACAGAATTGGGGCACAACATAGAACAGTATATTTCATTAGCTGTCTGTCATACAATCATTTAGCAAGCTTCATTGTATTATTTCTCTTTTACCACAGATGGTATTGGTTTGTTGAATGCGTGTGCAACACCATTTTTACAAGGGAAAAAAATCAAACTTTATTTTTTCAAGCTTAAAGAGAAAACCAAGTTATTTCTCATATGGAAATGCTTTTTAAAGGGATAATCAAGTTTAAATAATTTTTCTTCCTGTAGTAGTTGCTTGCCATCATGCTTTCTAGAATGCTTATATAGATGCTTGGTTCTTTTCATAAATCTCACCTTATCGGTTAAATATATCACCATGTTATTTAATAATTTTGCTGCACTTTTAATTACCCTTTAGTTAGATACATAATTGACCTTCCATCTTTAAATTACTTTCACCTATGCTGCTTTTAATATTGTCTTTAAATGTACTTTTATCCATATTATCTTTAATTTAATGCTCTAATTAAATAATTTTAAAAGCATGAAATAATCAACTTTCCCATATTTTGTTTCTCATATTTTTAAAATGGTCCAAAGTTTAATATCCAGCATCTTTAGATAGGGAGCTAGCTGAAATCTGAAGGAACACTGCCAATGATACAGACAATAGTTTATTATATGAATCAATGGACCAATTTTGTATAAAGACGTGTGTAACTGAAAAATAAAGTTATTTACAGGAATACATTTTATAAGTTTATTACTTTCATCAATGATTTCCTATTTAAATAATAACACTTCATAACGTTTTTCAATATCCTAGTACAGTATAGGATAAGACTTTTAAAAAATGTTATCTTTAAAGCTACTTGAAAAAGTCCATTTTCTACCCAAAGCATCTGTTTCTTGTTCATATACAATATATTAAAACTATTCAAATAATTACAATATTCCTCAATATTTTAAGTCTTCTAATCTATTAAATATTTAAGTGGGACTATGAACATTGAATATCATTCAGTGTTTCAATTTTTATGTATTTATAAACCTATTTATATTTATCCATGTATATATAAATATTGCATAGTATATGTCCATTTGTGACTATATTTTATGTGACCATTTTTGTGTAGTCTATATTTCTTATGAACCTTTAAGGAAAACAAATGATCTTCAAATCTATTTATTAAAATTTTTATTAAAGTTTTCATTACAAGAGAACATCTCGTAAATGTATTGCTTAATATTTTAAGTAATTAAAAATTACTTAATGATTATGTGACTGATTGTCCTTCATATTTTATTCATGCCATTTAAACTCGATTTATAAAATGTTGTCATTCTTAGCTTATGCAAAATATTTTTTCAAATAGACTAATCACCTATCATAAAGTTAACAGATATTATTAATTTCCCTTGATTTCTAAAAAGCGTTTGAGACTATAAGCATAATTTCTAATGCCATACCTACTAGAGAAAATGTCAGATAACCATGTCTGCATAGCAGATTACATTCTAAATCTGTTTAGTATAAAATCTACATGGTTTGCTTTTTCCAGTTCAATCAGGATATCTGGGAACATGCTTAAAGAGTTGCTGCTTAGAAAAGATATGATAGTGTGTTTCAAATATCTGAAGGGCTATTATGCTAAAGATTGGAAATGTGGAATCCAACTTTAATTGACTATTAAGAGAAACATGTTCAGGATAACAACAGTTTGACAAAAGAACACCCCAATTTGGACAGGCTCTCTTTGACATGAGGGGCTTATAAGAAATCTTAGAAGTCATATTCAGAGATGCCACGTTTCAGATTGCTACTGAGCAGCAACTGGGCTGGAATACATCACTGGGAGACAAGCCAAAGATAGGTAATTTGAAGTAGACCAGCAAGGATTTTTGATTTTCAATAGTAGACCAATGATCAAAACATTTCTCCTTAACAAATGCATCAAAGGGCTGTGAGCTCAACTCCAGTTCAGCATCCAGATCAAATCTGTGTACACATCATTCTTTACAGTCATTTGTACCTGGCTCCAACTGATGGATCTTAAGAGGAAAAAGCAAGGATGATTTTGCTAGCTTGGAATCCATCCTCCCATACATGACCTTCAGGCACTTCCCAGCTATTATTTTATTATTACCGCATGCTCCTCTACATTATTACATTTCTTTGTACACTTTGAAATATATTGAATTAACAAGTGTAAAATACATTTAAACAAGCTGTGCAGGCTTTGCCACAAATTACAAAAGTTCGTATCTCAATTCCATGAAGGAATTACTTATATTGTAATTATGCATGTCTGTGTTTATTAAGAAATTGATTGCAGTGAGTTTTATTTAGTTTATTTATTAAACAAATTTATATAGCATACATAAGTGACTCCAGGGTGGCTAACAACATTTCTTTTTAAAAATCCATCATATAATAAAACAGTTAAAAAAACCCTACACCACACCAATGACAGAAATAAAACAATCAGATAAGCCACTTTTAAGTTTAAAGGAACAGAAGTATTGCAAAGGATTTCAGCTTTCATTTCTATAGCAAGTTTACCACAAATCGTTAGAAAAGCTAACAGTAAGCCTAGAAATAGAAATACAGTAAATAAAGAATACATACACATAGACAGTTTTAGGAAATTGTTTTAAAATAAAATTTTCAAAGTTACCATAATTTCTTAAATACTATTTATCAGTCTGAGAGCTACTGAATACATAAGAAGACTTTGTTAGGACATAAATTACATTTGTTTTCCATCTGCTGAGGGAACATTTGACTCACCAACTTTACCAGCTCTTGCTGCCAGAAATACTCTAGACAGTTGACTTTGAAATAAGTGATCTGGTTTACATGGAGAACAGAATGCTTAAGGTAAAATCTGTTAATTCATTTTTTCTTTTTCAAATTATTTAATATCTTTAATTTTTGTGGCAAAACAATATTTAATTTTTTACAAGTTGTTTTTTAAAAAAGAATACAAATTAAAATACAAACTAAGAAGAAGATAGGAATCTACCTTATATTTTATACTTTTCAATAGTCACTAGTTGATCAGTGAATACATATATAAAATATGAACAATATACGATATTACTGTATGATATCTTGCAATAATATTCTGTTAATTCCTAATCCTATTGTTTCAGTCTTTTGACCAGATGTAATTTTGTACAATAAGACAGTATATGAACACATTTGAAATATAGCAACCATACAAAGAATAAGTTATAATTAGGTCAGTGAAGAAACTGCATAAATTACATAAAAGAAATGTAATTTAAACTGGTAATTGAAATTGCTCTTTCATTATTTAAAATGGTCTCCCATCTATTTTTTATAATTCCATTAGATTAAAACAAAATAAGGATACAGCTTTCATATCAATTTCAAATTCTCTTGTCTGTCCTACTTGATATAAGGCCAGGGGTGGGATTCTATCTGGTCGGACTGGTTCTATAGAACCAGTTGTTACAATTCTGCGCAGTTCAGTGAACCCGCAAATCATGCCACTGGCTGGCCCCTCCTCTCCCCACCCAATCATTCCTTACCTGGTATGCATGCCATCAAACTTGCCTGCTAAGTTGCTATTTTTCCTTTTTTCCCCCCGACCATCAGCTGTTCTGCTGTGCTGATTTAGATTAGCTAGAAAGCAGGAAATTGTTGGATTTCTTGCTTTCTAGCTAAACTAAAAGCAGAGCTGAACCTTCCTTAGGACTAAAGCTTTTATTTTTCAGTGTAGACTCAGCTAGTAGATTGCAGAAAGATAGATCTCTGAATGAATCTGTGATTCTGTGAGCAAGTCAATCTGCCTGCCTGCAGATTGGGTAAAAGTTGCTCTTCAGTCAATCTGCCTGATTTTGGGTAAAAGTTCCTCTTTTTTTTTAAATAAAATATCCAATATTTACGTACATTGTGTGTTGTGAGTTAATTTTGTGAGTTTGCTTGCTAGCAAATTTTATGAGTTTGCTTGCAAGCAAATTTTATGTGACAGACTCAGCAAGCAGGTTGCAGAAAGATAGATCTCTGAATGAATCTGTGATTCTGTGAGCAACTCAATCTGCTTGCCTGCTTTGCCTGATTTTGGGTAAAAGTTGCTCTTTTTTTAATAAAAAATTCAATATTTACATAAATATTTATATTTACATACAAGCCCCATCCAGCCAGTCACATGACCACCAAGCCACACCTACAAATTAGGCCATGCCCACAGAACCGGTGATTAAGAAATTTGAATCCCACCCCTGTATAAGGCATATATATAAAGTTTAAAGGATGTTTTAGTGTGAAACGGAAGTTACAGAATTGGAAGTATCCTGTATTATCCAGTGTTTTCCTCTCACTCCATCATGCATTCTTTAAGAAATTGATTAGTAGAAAAAATCTGTCAGAAAGTCCTCTAGTATTTTCAAAAAGGCTGTCAGTAAGAGATTCGCTGCTAGAAATCAGGAAGGAGCTGTACAGTTATTCCTCAACTTATAACAGTTCATTTACTGACCATTCCAAGTTACAACAGCATTGAAAAATGTGACATGACTGTCTTTCACAGTTACAGCCTTTCCCCATGGTCACATGATCAAAATTCAGATGATTGGCAACTGTTTCATATTTATGAACGTTGCTGTGTCCCAAGATCATGTGATCAACTTTTGCAACCCTCTGACAAGCAAAGTCAATGGGGGAAGCCAAATTTACTTAACAATTGGGTTTTACTAACTTATCAACTGCAGTGATTCACTTAACAACCATGGCAAGAAAGGTCATAAAGTGCAGCAAAACTCATTCAACAAATCTCTCACTTAACAACAGAAGTTTTGGGCTTAATTGTAATTGTAAGTCAAGGACTACCTGTATTTTTAATCTTTGCCCTTTTTGTGAAGGAATAACTCAAATTGTACGCGCTGGAAACAACTGAATTTATACCAGGGTTTTTCAAAGTTGGCAATTTTAAGATTTGTGGGCTTCAACTTCCAGAATTATGGGAGAATGCTGGCTGGGGAATTCTGGGAACTGAAATCAACAAAAATGTTGCCAGCTTTGAAAAACACTGATTTAGACAAACTCTGGAGCTTCTTTAAATATTAAACCAGCATTAAATAACCACAGTATATAAACAGGGAGAAAACCCCACACTCACCAGCATGGAAGATGTTACCTAGTTGTGTTATAAAACATCTGCAAGCACATAACCAAGCTTAGAGATCACTAAAGACTCCATAAATGAGCATTAAAAAGAAATAGACAGAGCCAGAGAAGCAGCACTCAGGTCTCTCCTTGCTAGAGCCCATTTGCGAGCTTCCTCAGGTTAGAAATTCTAGTCTTTGGAATGAGACTGTTTCAGAGGCCTACAGGGAGATGAGGCAAAGACACCAATTTTGAATGTTCCCTCTGATTTTGGAGTTGTTCCTTTTACATTAGGAGAAAAATCTCTCCCTATGGCTATTGGGACATTATCCCAGAAATGCCCCCCTACCTGCAAGTCAGGCTGGAAAACATGGGAAATGTGCAATTCTGATACAAAATTAAAGAGTACTTCCCCCCCCCCCGATATTTTCTCCACTAAACATACACAGCCCTCAAGACACACCAACAGTATTCAATGCCTCTTTAAACCATGTGTAAAAAAAAGCATAAATCATAGCCTTGGAATATTTACTCATTTTCCAATGGAAGAAAATGTAATTTGAATTCACTTTAATATGTAAATCCTATTAGCTGTACTGTATTTGCTCATTAATGTCACACATATTCTCCACCCTTAGACTGGATCTGAACTGGGCAGCTCAAGTGTGCTGGATCCCATGAAAGCAGGATAAAGAACAGGTTTCTTCTTCTCCCCTATGACTCATCCATCCATTTACCTCCATAAGCCCTGACAGTCAATGTCTTTGCAAAAGACAAGAAAAAATATGACAATGTCCTCACTAGATTTGTAGGAATTAGGATTTTAAAACTCTAAGGTAGCGTAGTTTTAAATTATAAGCAACAAATGTCTTTTTTTAACACATACCATACATAACAAAGGTAGCAAACTAAATATATCCATTCCTTTAGAATTGGTGTTTTAGAGCTACTGACACAAAGGCTCCATGTTCTTTGTTAAGTTTGCATGAAGAGTCAGACACGGAGTGCTTCAGTGAAGAGTTTATTAGTGACTACAGCTCATAACAGACCCGATTTGGCTGGGCTGCGGCTGCTACTTATAGCCAGCAGCCGCAGTTGCCAGCCAATCAGAGTGCAGGATTTTCCCACACTTTTTAAACCAATCATTTCTGACATTTTACAAGAACAGTTCAAACTAAACCAATGACATTCAAACCTGCATACATAACATTCTTCACTGAAGAATTTTCTCCTGCCATTTTAAGCCATGTCACTGACAGTGTATCAGGCAAAGTTCAGTGAGATAAGCAGCCAATATGAGGAGGCTTCATGTTACAATTCTAGGAGAGAGGGTATCACTTCTTGATGAAAACACATTTCCTTGTTCTTCTGAAAAGGCACCAAATGTCGTTTGATATAAAAGGCTCCCCATCATTTGTAATTCAGGAGATTTAGTAAAATTTAGTAAAATAAATGAATGGTTCAAAATCTTGTTTATAACTAGGATTTCACTCTAGAACACTGCTGCCTGTAAGCTGACTAAGCCAGTAGCTTATTTCCAAGCATTTATACATTGTTTATATGTGTGTGTGTTTAGAAATACTGTATATACTAATACTAATATAAACACGGAATTAATATAGATGCCATGAAAGGTACATTTGTATAACCCTGGATTCACTGCTGTAAAGACAAGACAATGTTAACATAGTTAACACACACGACAAAAGAATGGGAACACAGACATTCCAACATAACAATTTTGTATTCAGCTATGTATATATGATCTGTGGGCCAAGCTAGCCTAGCAATGTAAGTCACTGTCTTTGCTTATCTTTCCTCAGCTGCCTCTCTCCATTTGCAGTAGCTGCAAACATGGAGAATGTTCTCCAGTTAAGTATAATGGTTACTTAAAACAACAACAACAACAAAATCTCTGGAGCCGATTTGAATGGATTCCCTTCAAAGTGGGCAAAAATCCAGGGGAAGTTGAATAGCTTTAAAGCTGTGCCTTATTATGCTGCAGTAAATTGCTGTGTAAAGTGGGTTTAAAATATTAGACAGGCTTGACCCCATCCAAAAAAAGAAGGTGCCAGCAGGACCAGGAAAATACTTCACGAAAGAACAAAGATGTTCTTGATCTAAGTGTGGTTCTTTTGAGTTTTGGTGCTAGGACATAATGGCAGTTGACATTAAGTTGAATGAAAATTGCAGAAAGCTGATTAAGACTGCTTTCTTATACATAAAGCTAACTCATAACTGGGTTGTATGTTTTGCTTAGTATGGCATGTAATATCCCGTTCCCTGTGATAGGTTATGGTAACCAGTCATAGAATCTTGTTCATACATTACCAACCCAAGCAACTGGCAACTAAAAAATTCAGCACATGAATGATAAGCAGCCACAGGCATAGCTCTACCAAAGACATGTAAAGTAGGTGTGAAAAACATATTTTTCCAGGCACCTGCTGTTCTCCTGTGGCCTTCACCCCTTATCTAGTGCAGCCATCTTGTTGTGAGATCTGCACAATATTCTCCAGATCCAGAAACTAAGCAAAAGGAGGCAAAGTATTAGAGAACAAGACAGGAAATTCCACCAGAGGAGGGAGTGTTGACGGTACTACATTCAGTTATAAGTAACAGCATATTAGTGTGACATTAGGATACAATTTTTGTCTCAGGAGCACCACTCCTTTCTCCCCCTGTTCTCTGGCACATACACACCAAGTTAATAATTTCTCAGCTTCATATAACTCATTGGGGTTCTTATCAAAGAGAGCACAAAGTCCAAGGGCAAGGACTCAGCCAATCCACATCATCTTTATAGGGAAGCAATAATTTACCCAGAATCCTTTTAACTGCAGAAGCTCAGAAGAATCCTTTCAACTACCAAAAAAAAAAGCAGTGAAACTTTCCAATAAAGCTGACATTTATTAAAAAGCAAAGGCAGTTCTAAGAGTGTAATGCCTGGGGCATTCAGATACACTGATCAATAAATGCTCATAGAGTTGATCCTGTTCAAAAGGGAAGAAAAACAATGACTGCTTTTAATATGACTCTGTGGAATCTCTGTTTATGAAGAAGAATCTTACAGATGTAATTTTTCATCCCTATCCCAGAGTTATCATACCTTACTAAACCTTATCAGGGTGATCTACAAGCAACATGAAATATAGTCTTTCTGTTATTATCAATCTCATTGTTCAAAGTGCAACTGCAAAGGAGTGCTGCACACACAGCTTCCTAAGGAATGTGCATTCAGATAGATTTGAAATACAATGAAGGTATACAAGA
Source organism: Naja naja (assembly GCA_009733165.1). Taxonomy (NCBI): domain Eukaryota; kingdom Metazoa; phylum Chordata; class Lepidosauria; order Squamata; family Elapidae; genus Naja; species Naja naja. The sequence goes on along the minus strand of CM019148.1, from coordinate 254,557,796 downwards.
ATGCCCATTGTGCAGGGTTCAACCACTTCTATGAAATCCAATAACATAAAGAAAATGTTATGGCTGCATGCTGTGTTTATTTTAACAGTTCCCGGGAGCAGCCTTTCATTTCTATTCTTATTAAATATGAGTAAGTCAGGGAAAATAAGGGAGGATTGAAGAAAAAGGATGCCGCCTTCTTTAACGGGGAAAGCAGCCAGAATTACTGCATAATTATTAAAAGCTTTCGTGTGCAAAATAACCATATATGTGGATATATTTAATCACACTATTAAAATAAATTGCAGAAATTTAGCTAATTAATCTGGATTGCTAAGGGAGGAGTCACAGGTGTGCATCTCAATACAGTTGCTCTACACATCAAAGGTTGAGAGTAGGCATCCATAACAAATCTAATAAATTAAATTCAATCTCAGAAAGGACTAAAGATGTTTCCCATCCAAGGTCACGATGCTCTAAATTGCTACTAATCAAAATTGACCAGTACCATGTGTCCATGCTGGCAACTTTCCTATCTACAGAGTAGCAGTTTTGGGTTTTGGTTGTTGCTTTGTTTTTTATGATAAACCCTATTTAATAACTCTGACTTCTGAATTGATGATGCTAACACTATCAGAGCAAATATGGCCATGCATGTTTCAATTTTCTGCAGTTACTGTGATTGTGCTAGCTCAGATACCCTTCCTCAACCTGGGTGTCTCCAGACATGTTAAGCTTTAATTTCTATTAATTCTACAATGAATTGAAGCAGGGATCCCCGAAAAGTACTCACAGGTTCCCACAGACACATGAAGACGGCTGCAGGAAGGCTTAAAGAAGCTTAATAGTAAAAGATAGTCTCTATATAGCATGTAATGCAGCTTAAGAATCATTGATGTTTTGCTGTATTGTTTTTATATTGGAGCAAATAAAAACTGTGTTGGCCTTTTTTTAAAAAAATCCAAATCTTAAGAGGACATTCCAAAGAGGCTTTTCATCTTATTTGGTCTCCCATAATCTGTACAGTACCAAGTTGTTGGTACTGTACAGTACCCAGAATATGACAGACACATGCAAAAGATAGATACTCAAGTATATTTGACATCAGTTATTGATAAACTAAGCGCTTATGGTCACAGAACACCTACACCAAAACATGCACCATTGTAAATCAATTATTTTACTCTTGCTCCTCAAAAGAATCAGCATTTATCATGTAACTGAAACACACAGTTCTACAATAGTTATTTGCATCTGTTTATACTAGAATTTGAATCTACTCTTTCTGAAATAATAAAAGGGAAGGAAATTGTTTTCTCAGCTAATTAGCACAACAGATTCTAGCTGTATCCATTGAGCAGAAATCCGCTACTTATAACTTCATATGGCCACTTCATGTCCAGAGGATTGTAAGAAAGAGGTGCAAAGATAATCTCCTAGGAATCTAAGACTGCATCCATTGAAAAAGTCAAGACTTCAAGTGTACAGTTGTAGTAGTTTTCTCTGTAAGTGATGGAATATTGCAACATCATAATATTAATAAAAAGAATCACACAAGTAATTGCCTCTTGGATCAAAAGCAGCATCTTACAGCCTGCCAGCATATTAGAAAAATCCTTTTGTTCGTAAGGTAGCATCCCTGTAAGGGGCATGATACAGTTCATTTTTTGCTAGATTTGAGAGGTTTTAAAGGTAGATGAGAATTTTTTTGCTCACTCACTGAGCTACAAAATCCCCCTTTTCCTGTACTAAAAATAGGAAAACAAGTGGATACTATACTGTAAGAGTCATTACATATAAGATTTGAATCCAGTCCCATGTACTTTTGGTTTCATTTATATCCCATCTATTTCTAAGGAGTGCAAAAATGTGTACATGGATTAACTCCTTATTTTATCCTCACAACAATCCAGGAAGGGACAAGAAATATTCTCATCTGAAACTCCAGAAAGTGGCCATTCAATATAGACAACACTAAGCCAGATGAGACATTTTTTTGTACTTTCTATTTTACACCGCACATGTTCTATGTTTCCCTTGGCTGTTATGCAACAGTGTTCACATGAATTGGGTCATATTCACCTTGCCTCAAAAGTAGATACAGAAATTAGACATGAGGGTCAAATGCAGCCTTGATTTGTTTCCAATATTTTGGAAGCAGAACATTTATTTGAGCAAATTCTGTTTATGATTAGATGATTTAGATACCTAACCTTAGAGAACTCACATGCTGTTATAGAGAGGCATGTAGAATTCCTCCACCTTTATCAGAAGATTCTCCAACTTAAGACCAATGCATTAAGGTCTAGGGACATTTAAGAGCAACAGATCCAGGCAAAACAACAAAGTGTTTCTGGGGAGAAGTCACAATTAACGAATTGCAACCTTGAGATCAATTGAATTGAGTAGCATCCTATGTAAACATGATGTGTGATGTTGCATTTCTCTGAATTGAGTAGGATCAGACAAATAGATGCTGTAATGGTTTCGGTTGTGGCAGGAAGTTTGAGAAATAAAAAAGCAACTTCTAGGATTTGCTCACTGAATCACACTGAGGAAATCAATGGGAATTAATCATCAGAAATTCACAATCATGAGTAAACAAAGAGAGGGAAAGATCTAATTAAGAATCAATAATGTATTCAATGCCTCTCTCTACACAATCCTACATTTTTGTAATTAATACACCTGTGCAATGAATCCCAAGAAGTTTGCTCTCCTTCCAAATCTAGCAGACCACACACCATTATGCAGCGTTGGCTTAGAAGGCCCAATCTCTCACCTCTTGTTAAAACAATTGCTTCTGAGAATTTAGATACTGGATGGAGGCCTCTGTTATCCCTTCCTTTCTCCTACATACCAATTCACCAGTAAGTCACCAGAAATGAAATAGAACTAGTCAATCAGCCTTGCTGCTTCACCAGAGAAGTGCTATATGCTGCTTTCACTTACCTGTTCGGACCCAGTGCATTTTGACTCTGGCAACTTCCAAGTCTCACGCCAACTATGAATTGATATCCCGTTCTAGCATCACCTTAGATTGTTTTGCTTCTCTGACCTGATCTAGTCACTGCCTCTTAAGATTTTCTATTTTTTATTTAAGAGGCAAGGAGGAAGGCTGTCAGGGAGGGAGGCTGCCACCTCCTGACAGCATCCCACTCTGATTAGGCACATACTGGGATTTGGGTTGCAAAGGGATTATTGAGAAGAGGCAGTCATGTGCTTGCACTGTACCAGGTTCCACAAGACCCCTCTGTCACAGAATTCCCATATAAACAAAGTATTTGCAGGAAGCTTCTTAACTTACTGATAAATCACCAGCCAGAACTAAAAATAAGAGACTATCCTTACATGCCACTAAAGTCTCACAAGTAGGAACCTAATTCCCAAAACAAATTCTTGGGGCATTTCAATAAGAGTTCAGTAAAACAAAAGTTCTTATCCATATACTCAACTGCTATATTTATGGAGGAATTTTGAACCCACTGGGAAGTATCACTGAGCATAAATAAAAGAAGCAAAACGCCCAGAGCTCAGTCAACCTGCTGATATGGCTTGCAATCTTAGCCCTAAAAACTTGTACAAAGGAACAAATCGTAAGATTTTTCTTCTCTAAGGTCAAATGAAGATGGGATCTGTCAAAAGGGCACCACAGAAACAAATTGTTAAATCCTCTGCTCTGAAATAGTACAAATGAAGCAAGCAAAATGTTAAAAAGTTATGATATTTATGTAGTTAGTTACCAAGCACATATAAATTATATTAAACTAGCCAAAATATCTTTATAACCCCAAGGCATGCCACAACTTTTGAGTACCCCTAATGTTTGGAAATTGAAAGTTGAGCAATTTGACATGCCCTAATTACATTCCTCCTAAATGAAGAGTTATTGGCCTTGAGACTGAAAGAAGCATTTAACTAAAAAGAATCTAACAGAGTTGCACAGAAATAGGACCTTTGTGTCATTTTTTTTTACATCAATCAATCTTCTGTAGTACGTAAACTTACAAATGATCCTGTACTAATTCATACCACTGGTTATCAGTAGAAATGGGTGAGACAAATTTTCAGTACAGGCAGTCCTGGACTTATGACCACAACTGAGCCCAACATTTCTCTTGCAAAGCAGTTGTTGACTGAGTTTTGCTCTATTTTACAAACTTTTTGCCACATATGTTAAGTGAATCATTGTTATTGTTAAGTGAAGCATGTGGTCGTTAAGCGAATCTGACTTCCCTTATTGATTTTGCTTGTCAGAAGCTGACGGAGAAGGTTACAAATGATCGCATGACCTTGGGACACTCACAACGATCCTAAATATATGCCAGTTCCCAAATGCCCAAATTTTGATCATGTGAACAGTCTGAAGTGCGAAAAACCGGTCATAAGTCCCTTTTTTTCAGTGCCATTGTAACTTCGAACGCTCACTAAACTAATGGTTGTAAATGGAGGACAGCCTGTACTGCAAACACTTGAATCGTGTTCAAGAGTTCAGCGACAGGTTTTAACACCAAATGCTAATGGTAGAAATAAAAGGATTTGTTCAACTAAGAACAGGTTCCGAGGAAATGGGGTATAAGTAAACTGTGGTCACAGGCAACAAGAGTGAATACTATATGCATTAATGCCCCCCCCCATTGACCATACAAATTAGTTACTTTAAGTTGCAGTATAGTTAGCACTGGTCTGTGATGCAAAAAGATCAGAATTGTTCACAAGGGAATTAGAAGCCAAAAAGCTGCTTGCAATGTAAGCTGCAAGTCACAGCTGGAAGTAAGGGGTCAGAATGCAGGATGCAGTCCATAAAATAAAGCAAGATCGGAAGACTGCAGGGCAGAAAATGAAACTTCTAAAGCAATGTCATTTCATCATTCATTTAAAGACACCTGAGCTGCTAAGGGGAGATAGTGACAATCCGGTCTGTTTTAAGAGCTGGGAACCCTTAAGAAGATGCCATTGTGCATTACCTATAGAAATCCCTCAACTCACTTTTAGAGTTATAATTGGTTTCCTTGTCAAGCCCTAGAGTGATCTATTATTAGCAATCAATCCTTTATTACAGTCATAGACTGTAATAGTTGAGGCACTTTCCAAGAGTTTAATCCTTCTGATCTGCATTTTAAGATACACATGACTGATAAAAAAGACTGTTTTGAAAAGTTACTAAACCGCTGCCTTAGTTTCCCTTTCATGCTTTGTCGAACTCTTTCCTAAAATCACCTTAAAGAAAGCAGACCTATTCCTCAAAGCAATTATGAAACAAAGAAGGTGGGTGGGGTTTTTCTTTTGCTAGTTTGGATGTGTGCTTCTTCCTTTGTATTATATTTCACCAGATCTATCTCCTATTCTGGCACCAGAACATCACCCTCAAAGGCACACACTGCCATCTTATAATCAGTGGGCATTTCCTAGATGTAAAAGAAAATCATGTACATTAAAAATTCTAATCTGTTCAGTTAAGTAAATCTCAAAATACATGCATAATTTTTCAACATGTAAACAACATCACAGCCAAAATATTAGCCTTTAAATTCAGCCAAAATACTGAATTGAGAAAGATGTGTTGAATTCAGAATCTATGTACATCTTTGCTTCAAATCTGATCAGAATGAAATAATGAGATTCAGGAAATGTTTCCTTTTCTTCACTTAGGCTTGTAAATTGAAGCTTCCCTGCCAAAGTCAAATAAGAATGATTATTTTAGCAGAACAAACATACAAATCTATTGTTTCCAATGGTCTTTCAAGCCTGTAAATGGATAATTCTAGCCCTAGAGTATTTCCAAAAGAAGGGCTTCTAGCATGGAGAAGGAAGAGGAGGACGAACAGGTCAAGATCCTGTGGAACTTTCAGATCCAAACAGACAGACATCTGGCCCACAACACGCCTGACATCACAATTGCGGAAAAGAAAAAAGTCTAGTTCATTGACATTGCAATATCAGGCGATGCACAAATTGAAGAGAAACGGCTAAAAAAAATAACAAAATATTGTGATTTGCAAGTTGAAGCTGAGCGATTGTGAAGGAAAAAAATCAATGTTTGGAGTAGTTTGTACTAGTAATAGGAGCCCTTGGAGCAATACCCAAAGGGCTACCGAGATACATGGAAATTTTGAATTTATTACACCTGAATATTCTGACTGCAAAAACCCACCTTCCTCAGAACTGCCTATATACTCAGGCGTTACCTTAACAGCTCTTAAGTGTTTGGTTAGGACTTGAACTGTAAAGTTTTTACCAGTCCCAGACTGTGAATCAAATTGAAGATTTAAGTTTTAAATAATAATAAATTCACTGACATTTTGCAATGCACTTTGGGGAGGAAACACCTGTCCTGAGGTGGTTGTAGCTGGAGCTGGTAGATTCCAACAACTCTCTGCCTGCTCTGACTGATGAAACTGCTTGGATGAAACGTCTCAAACTAACAATAACAATTAGTCCAATTGCAATGACTCAACTTTCATACAACTCTACACGGATGACTGAGAATCTTCATTAACATACTGTGAAGGACAATATATCTATATCACAATAGATAATGAGAGAGAGAGAGGAGGCAGGGAGGGAGGGAGGGAGAGGGAGAGAGGGGGAGAGAGAGATGAAAACAGCAGTGTGGATTAAATGATGTCATCCTCAATACCTCCCCTATGCATACATAACCTTATTCCATGAATGGAGCAGGGTGGTAGTATACCAATAATCAAAATATCATATGAAAGCTTTCCTGAGATACTGAGGAAACAGTCTAGTGGTTAAGGCACCAAGCTAGAAAACAGGAGACCATTAGCTCTTGTCCTGCCTTAGCCATGAAAGCCAGCTGGGGTACCCTTGGGCCAGTCACTCGTTCTCTCAGCCCAACCTACCTCACAAAGTTGTTGTTGAAAAAAGGAGGAAGAAGGTGTGGTGGATATGTTTGCCCCCATTAATTATTTGTAAAAATAAAGGTGGGATACAAATAAATAAAAATAAAGTAGAAATAAAAATAAAGGGTATGTTTGCTGTAATTATTATTATTAATAAAATACTCATTTACCTCTACCAATAAACTCACTGGGCTCTTCCTTCACATCTTGGTCACATAACCCATAGTGAAAGTATATCCGTATCAGAGACTCTTAGAGCCTCATGGCTGAAACTATAGGAAAGGTATAGAAAAGCACCTGCAAGAAAGCCCAGCATGTCAACCCCGGCATTTTACCTGTTTTACATTCTGCAATCATACCACGAAGTGTTCAGCCACTCAACTGGGTATCCAACTCAGCTCCTTTTTGTTGAAGTAGATAATTTCAATCTTTATTAGACCACCTTAAACTAAACTTTTTACTTGTATAAACTTCAGATTTTTTTAAAAAAAAAATCAATTCTGTCTCTTTTGTTTTCACTTTTAAAGTATCTGCCTCCACCGCCAATGTCTATTGAAGTTTTCAGAGAGTTGCCAAGTCACCCTTCCCACTCCCCATGCACCATTTATTCTCCCCTTTAAGCTACTCTGCACATCTTTCCCAATGTACATTCTTTAACAAGCTCTTATCTCATAAATTAGGGAAGAGAGATCCCAAATAGCTAAGCTCTGTTGTAACTGTTTCCCTTGTGTGAGTGTTAGATGGAGAGGAAGGTAGGGTTACCAGCAGATGCCAGCCAAGGGTCAGACGCTTCTCCTTTGACACTCCCCCCTCAATACTCCCCAGTTTTTCTTTGATATAAAATACAAACCCTCTATGTAAACACTCTCTCGAAACATAGCAGACAGAGGAAAAATATTCTTACTTGCTTCATGAAATCTTTAATAATGTAACTTTTTTTTTTTACTTTCACACACATACTTTATTTTGTGGTTCTTTTGATCCTGAGAGAATTTAGGCTCTAAAGTACTTTAGCAAGTAGAACTTCAGCAAATACGACCTAAACATTTGATAGCCTGCAATGGAGAAGCAATGGGTAGCATAGTCTTTCAATATCCTAACACGCACAAAGAATAGTTTCCCACAGAAAATTCAAAAATCAGAGGATCTGAAACAAACTTTTTGTTTTTTACGCCATGCTTAAAAGCAAAAGACAAAGGTACATCCCACATGAGCTGTTCCACCCTATTACAAGCTATTCCAATATATTTACTGCTCAGGCAATTTCTTGGCTTCCGTGTTTTCAATTCCCATTTTCATCCTGTTTTGTCATTTCTGTTGGGACAAGTCATTGCTCACTTGCAATGAGTGACAAAGAAAATGAATTCTAGCAAGCTTAATTGTGAAATCTTTTTTCAGAAAGGACAGGAGTATTTATTCAAAGTTTTATGACATGTGTTTAGTACTTATTCTTTAATGTTTAGAAATGTTTCTAGCAACAATTCAGTAAGAATAAAACATCAGGGATTTATTTAATTTACATTCTGTAATAAAAACATAAAAAGAAATTAAAAACAAAATGGAAGCAGTACAGCACTTATCTTTCATAAATGAGTCAGATCTCAGAAGTGAAATGGAATTGGTTTACAGAATTTGTAGCTTTGGGGATTGAATATATTCGGTATTGAAAATATTCGGTAGCTGCAACATCTGGAAAACTGATAGAAACCTTTGCCTTAACATTTGGTCTACCAAATGTTTAGCTTTTAAACAGCATACAGGAATGCCATTCTCTTTGAATATCATCACTTTCAAGGATGGGGGGGGGAAGATGTTAGTGTTAATAATTTGCAAAAAGTTCTTAAGTTTGAATGTCCATTTGTTTCTTTAAATCAAGAACAATAGAATCAGAATACTTCAGCAAGTGTTATCTTCCAGATGTGGTTCATCAACAATGTCTGTCATCACTTATTATGGGAACTGAAATTCAACAATTTTTAGAAAGCTGCACACTGCTCATCCCATTTCTAAATTTACGTGCACTGTACGCATTAGACTTTTCTATTTAAAATTTAGAATTCTCTCCAAAACTCTCAAAGAAGTACTAGATATCTTTTTGCCCATCCATCTAAATAATTTGTTCCCCATAATATATGCCAGAAATGTTTGATCATCAGTTTTCAAAGGGTACCTGGATATAGAAAATATGCTTAAAAATTAAATAGTGTAGAATAAACAGATCTGTTTAACTCAGAATTTGTTGTAAAAAAGGCAAATCATTGTGAATGGACTGAATATCTGAAATTATTTCTACCTATTGTAACTTGAGAAATTCACTATTAATGAAAATAAGTTTTCTTTTTTAAAAAAAGACCTATAAGTACATTAACATGCACCTAGTTTCAAATCACCAGAATATTTTCTGTATGCAGCCTCTGGCTGGTCTTGAAAGTTTGACACCAGGAGTAGCAATGAAGATGAAACCCATAGGAAAGTAATAACCAGGAATTGAAAGAAAGCTCAGGAATCCATTGTAGCAATATGGATTCTTCAAAAACATGAAGTGATAAAGTAGAAGCTACTTTGACCAGTAGCTTGCTGTCTTCCTCAGATTCTCAGCAGAGAAAGAGATTATTCTGTCCTCATTTCAATGGCATTGTTATGGAAACAACAGTACTATAGACATCAATGTCTTTTAAATGGATATATTCTTTCTTTCATAATTAGTTATTTCTATAGCACAGAAGAATGTATCATTCCATACAATGCAATTCCCTCATGATAAATGCTGAAGATAATTATAAATTTTAGGGGGAAATCAACTTTTTAAATAGCTCACAATAACTTGTCAGAATGTGGTATTTGTTCTATATTTTTTAAAAGCCAAATAAATAATAAATTAAAAAATACTGTATTCAAAGTGAAATATTAGAAGATGGATAACACTATTTTTGGCCAGTCAATTAGTAGTTTATCATCTTATAATCACAGAACTGGAAAGATCTTGTAGATTATCTAATCCAACTCCTCCTTGATGTGTAATCTATAATACACAATAAAATTACCACTATTTTGTCCTAACAATATCTAGCCACTGTTTAAATACCTCCCACAAAGAAAAGCCTTACAAAGTAGAACAAAGAAAAGGAAACATATCAGTCAAATTGTATCTTGCTAAGGAGATAGACATATTCAATTATCTTTGTTTGCTCTACATGTTGGAAAAAACTAGTCAACTTTGTTTGCTTAAGCGATTGTAACTTTTCCGTTTGTAATCCCAATTTCCTTTCAAAGATTGTCAAAAATCTCTGCAAATCAAATATTCATGCCAGATTCTAATTAAAGCTGAAAACTGTTCTTGCAAACTCAAATTTAAATATCACTCAAGACGATCAGATCTACAGCAAATCACCAATTCACAGATCACACTTAAAGCCTGAGTGCTTCCCCGTTTTTACCTAAATATGTCTGTCCAATTACTGAAAGCAGAACGGGACAAATGCATGAATTTGCAAGGCAGCTAGCTCATGGTCTTTCTAAATGGAAAGACATCACATGACTGAGTAAACTCAAACAGTAAATAAAAGCAGGTGAAATACATAAAGGGGACCTACTGATAAATTTTTCATTATTTCAACTTGGAAAAGTTTGAGAAGATGACAGCGTAATGTGGGAGTGCTACATTGTCCAATCTTGAAAGGCAACCCTTATACTACCATAACTAATTGTGAATAAGCTCATCCTAGAATTTTTATCCACAGTGACAGGTGGAAAACTGCAAACTGTTCCTGACATTATTTATAAAACCACACAATTTTAAGGCCATGATGTAGTTTAAAAATCTGAGCTCTGGATTTGCAGGTAATTTCTTTATCTGCCAATATAATGGGAGATCATTATAACTGAAGAGTAAGAGTGGTATACAGTTGGATTTTAATTGAGAGTTGTCCTTTGTGCATATTTTTCTTCCAAATCAATTCAGAATAATTTCACAATTCACCTCAGTCTGGACTTCGATCATAAATTTTGTACACAGAAAATCAAAGTGATGAGAAATTATTCTGAGTGTTCTTATTTTAAAAACAATCAGAAACATCCTATAAAAAGAAACTAAGACAAGGAACTGAAGAATATATGGAAACAGGATGATAATCCATATCAACAGTGTCTTTTTCACAACTATTTCTTTCTGCTGTCATCTAACAGATCCCCAAACAAAAAACATTCTAAACAGAATTACCTTGTTTTCCAAAGCTACCAACCTAGAAATTTGTACACTTAAGGGAAAATAAAACAAATCAATGACTTGCAGGAGCTAAATAAGTCCTACTTCTCATAGTAACATTTTCACACTGTATAGGTTAATAACTTTGGACAAAGTTATTAACTTTGGACAAGACTCCATCAAACATACATACTAAGACTGTAGTCAGATACTCAGGAGTAAGCCAGGAAGAATTGAAAAGAGTTAGAATTTCAAATAAACAAGTATAAATGTACACTTAGAACAGTGGGACAGATATAATATTGCCAACATGCCAAAACTTTAAACTTTTTCATCTCAGGAAAAAAACAACTTAAACCTGATGAAGTTCAACAGTAGTGCAATAAGATATATAGTATGGTTATAGTATCAACTTTTTCCTTATTAAAAATAGTAAATTAGGCATTACTGTAATCATGATCTACTTAACTGTCAAAACTCAAAATCAAAGTTTCTTTTTTTTCTTTTGAGCAAAAAATCTAAAAGCAGTTTCCAAGTGGAAACCACAGCATTTGTTTCCCTAATTAATGCAGTTAACTTTGCCATCTCTGTCAGTTCCATCATCTTTTCAATCCACTCCTCCATTGTGGGAATTAACACTTCTTTCCATTTTTGAACATTTAGGATTCATGCTACAGAAAATGTATATGATAACAAAATTCCAATTTTTCCCATCTATTTATCCAATAGTACTTAAAAAAACCTTTCTGATTTCCATTGTAAATCCATTTCAAGGATCTGAATTAAAACATGGATCTGTTCCCAATATTCCTTTGTCTTATCAGACATCCAACATATATGATTAAAAAACACCTTCTTACAGTTACATATTCAGCAAATATTCAAAACAATTTTGTACATTTTAGACAATTCATCTAGTGTTAAATATCACCAGTCCACCATTTTATAAAAATTCTCTTTAAGATTATAATTCAATGTATATTTCAATCCATTGGTCTACAATTTTTCCCACTGGTCCAACAGTATATTATAGCCAAAATTTCTTCACCATTAAATCACACAAAGCTTAACATATTCACTTCCTAAATTTAATCTCAGCAGTATTGTATATGTTAGCTATAAGGTGTTCATCATTAGCGCACTACAATTGGCAAAATGATTTTTAACAGCTTCAAAACCAGATAGTTTCTCATCTGAAATAATGCTTTCTTTCAATTATAAATAGAAATACAAGACAGTGGCTTGTATGTTCTTCTAATTCCAAATCTGGGGATTCTTTTAAGCAATTCTACACCACGTAAGTATGAATAGATTTGAATTAGAAGGCAAGGAGTTGGATTTGGATTTGATGGACTGGTGTCTCACAATATTGTTAATTATTATGTTATATTTTTAGCTAATCATTACTATTTTTGTTGTAATATTTTGCCACCTATGCTCAAGCCACACTTGAGCATAGGCAGCAAACAATTGTATACAAAAAAAACATTAACTTGTAAACAATTGGATACAAAAAATATAAGTTGCAAACAATTGGATACAAAGAACCTAAGTTGAAAGATATTAGATGTGATTTGTTCGATCTGCAAACAATTCTTTTTTCAGTTTATTACCATTTCTACGAACTGCTCTATCTCATTTGCCACATCATCACTACATGAGGAAGTTGACAAGAAAAGAAGTATTGAGGCGGAATGTAAACTATTATCAAATCCTGGATTTGATCAATGCATTGCACGATATAGCCAGTCCACACTTAAAGTGTACAGAAATGACTTAAAAATTATTCACATAGGATGACACTTTGGAATTCCTTTCCCCACATCTTGCTATTTATTTATCAATAAAGTGGTTTGATTTGAAGTGCTAGTTTTGGTATTTCTGAAATGGAATCAAGATCAGTGAAATAAGTCATATCTTCCCTCAATCCACAAACGTACTGCTAAGAAAACATGGTTCTTAGCACCTTACCAAGGAAAAAAAATCACAGGAGAATTTGGGAACTAATGAGAAGAAAATAAATAAAGATAAGAACTATAGCAGAGCAAATCTTGAAGCACAACACAAAAGTAACTTAAAGAGACAAAGACCTAAAAAAAAATCAGCAAGAACACACTGACTTAATTCAAGATAAGTTTTTATTAAGTGCATAATGACGTTTATCACCCTGCAGGGGGGTTGTTAGTTTTTCAAGGAGTAAAATAATACATTCCCCCTCTGGGGCTAATAGCAATTTGTCGGTAAGGGAATTTCAATAAAGAAAACAATACAAGAATCAGACTCTCCTATTACTTATTTTCCCAAAAGTATTGAGATTCCTGTAGCTATATTAAAATCATATTCCTGTATGTACATTAAAATAAAACCAAATTGCCATGTATTAGGTAATTTAAACATTGAGCACTCAAAAGAACATATAACTGGTCTTCCTTATGAATAAGTTTATACAATATTTTTCAGAAGGTAAAAACAAAGTGTTGCGGCTTTTTAAAGATTAAAAAAATTAAAATATCAGAAAAGCTACGGTAATATTCTTATGCCATAATGTATTAATAGTGTATTGATACTGAAGGTGCTGCAAGACTCATTATTTTTGCTCCCAGAATTAACATTTAAAAATGTCTGCTCATATTTTATGAGTATGCATAAAATGTGAATGAAACAGATATGTTTCTTTTGTGTATCTCAGAGAGGCAGAACTGGCTGCAAGGTCCACTTATGATCTGTGGCAATCACAGGCTTGCCACAACACAACAGTTACAATGTGCTATGAGGAAAGGATCAAATCTCTGAATTTTTCTGGGTATCTTGAGTCCAATCTAATTTAAAGTTCTACAATAAAAAGATAATATCCATCACAGAATATTATGACGTCATGGTAACAAAATGGAAAACATCTAGGAAAACTGCCTACAGGCCTTTGCCATGTTGAATAGGACACACAGCGGACAGGAAAGGAATCCTCATTAGTATATAATCTTTTACAGAAGATTAAGGGACTTCTCAAAGCCAAGTAAGGACTGGATAACCTTGACATGTGACAAATGACCTGAGACTCACTTGAGAATCTGTGGGATTTTAGAATGAATATAGGAGCGATGTGCTGCAAAAGGGAATTCTGCCAGCGGGTTATGTATTACAGGAAAAAGTAAAAGGTAACTTTGCACTGTCGATTCTATTCCCACACAGGTTCTCTAACCAATTATTAACAATTAGATGCATCCAGGACGACATAATACAAGATTCTAGAAATTTAGAGAAAGATGGTGAAAGGAACACACAACCACTTTGCTCTATAGTTTATTACTGATTTAAGTATTGTGAATTTTGGAAACCTTTGTTTTCCAGTGGTTTTATACCTGTGTGGCTCGTATCTTAAGTTAGTTCAGCCGTGGCCGTCCAACCTTTCATCTGCAAGTTGGACACGGAACCACCATGCGTTATTAACAAGACCAACAAGCCAGCTCAGGATCGCTCGTAACACGTGACCCTTATCGGACTCGTAGCGCGAGGCGAGCTTGGAGTGGCAGAAGAAAGTAAATAAAGAAAAGAACCGAGGCGAGCAGTTTGAGGATACGAGCCGGGCTTAAGGGTAGCCGGAGGGGAAAGAGGACCGTTCAAAGCCGCTCGCGAGGCGGAGTTTGCGGTAGTATCTGGATCCCCCTTCTGACATCGTCCTCAGCGAGCCCTCCTGGTGCTGCTTCGACGGCGTTTCAGCCTCCAGGACGAATGTCAGCCTCAATCCCCTTCTCGCAGCTTCCCTTCGCGCGAAACCACTCGCTTCTACCTTTCCCACCATACACACCTGCCGGGCCCGTCGCGACGCGCGTTACCCGAGGCGGCGGGGCCGGCGTCCTCACGTGCCGCTAATCCCCCCCCCCACAAAGCCAAGAGCAGCGGAGAAAGAACCCAGGCTGGCTTCGTCCTCCTCCTCCCCGCCCTGCGCAAACGTGCCGGGGCTTGGCGCTCGCCTTTACCTTCGAAGAAGCGCTGCAGAGCCTCGGTCTCGTCCACCACTTCCATAGCTGGGCCATGCACCAAGCGGTCGGGCTAGTCGCCGAGCCCGCACAGGGGCATCCCCCCGGCTAGGGCGCCTCGAGCGCGCAACACCGGCGGCGCGCGCCCCGGAGCCCTTGTCGCCCTGGGACTTCGCGCTAGGCTCCCCGGACTCTGGCCCCGAGCTGGGGCGTGCCTCCGTCGCCTGAGCAGAAGCCACACGCTTTCGTCCGGGGGGGAGGGGTGCGATTGGCTCCCGGGGTCCCCTAGCCGGCACTTCACGGCGGCCTTTCCCTCCCACCCCACCCCACACCACCGCTTGGCACTCAACTTCTGCGGACGCCCCAGCTTCTCCCCTCACGCCCTCCTCGCCTCTTTTTCTCCGCCTCCTCCTCCTCCTCCCGCCTCCACTGCTCCTGCTCTCTGCTGGCCAGAGCGGGCACGACGCGAACGGCTGCCTGGGGAGTCGCAGCCGATCCTGCCTTGCCCTGCCTGCCATTCGTTTTAGTATAATGGTGAACAGAATAACAGGAGTTGGAAGGGGCCTTGGAGGTCGTCTAGTCCAACCCTCTCCTCAAGCAGGAGACTCTATACTATTCCAGACAAGTGGCTGTCCAGTCTCTTCTTCAAAGCCTCCAGTGATGGAGCACCTGCAACTTCTGAAGGCAAGCTATTCCCCTGGTTGATTGCTGTCACCCTTAGGAAATTTCTCCTTATTTCTTGGTTGTTTATCTCTCTGATTAGTTTCCATCCATTTTTCTCCTCTTGCCTTCTGGTGCTTTGGAAAATAGGTTGATCCCCCTCAAATATTGGAACATCGCCATCATGTCACCCTGGTCCTTCTTTTCAGTAGACTAGACATACCCAAAGCCTGAAACCATTCTTCTTAGCCTCCAGCCCTGTTCTTTTCTCTTTTCCGGCTGTGCTCCAATCTTACCAGCCCAGACAGAAATTCAGCAGGTGCACAACTGAAGGAGCATTACTGAAGAGAGATTGCACAGAGTTTTGCAAAAATCTGGGTTGCAAAAATCTGGGTGGAGACCCACCAGGAAGAAAGACTTCTTTGCTGCCTACCAGTGATCCTTTGGATATTTACAGTCCTATATTTCTGAGTGAATTCATTCGAGCATTGTCTTTAGCAAAGTTCAGCCCTTTAAAACAGCTGCCTAATGCTTATATGAATCAGCCCTTGTTGAGACTGTCTTGGTATTAAGTACAGGGAGCCCTCCAGTAAATCTCATACAAGTAGTCCTTGACTTACAACCACAGTGGAGCCCAGAGTTTCTATTGTTGTTGTTAAGTGAATTTTGCCCCATTTTATTACTTTGCTTGCCACACTTGTTAATTGAAGCACTGCAGTTGTTAAGTGAGTAACATGGCTGTTAAGTGAATCTGATCATATCACCCTGAAACACTGCAACTGTTATAAATGCGAGCCAGTTGCCAAGCATTCCAAATTTTGATCACATTGCATAGGTGCTGCAATGGACAATAAGTGTTGAAAAGCATTCATAAGTCCCTTTTTTCAGTGCCATTGTAACTTCAAATGGCCACTCAAGGAATGGTTGTAAATTGAAGACTGGCTGTAGTGAGTTGGAGGAATTATTGCATTAAAGCGGATCAGATCAAATTACTGACACTACCCACCCGGCAGCAGCAAATTAAAACAGAGAAATTTGTATAGTAATGTTGAGCACATTGATATACATAGACTTCCAGTGCTTACTCCATATAAATAAACAGGACATCTACTAAGAGTCTAAAAAAAAAAATCAGAGATGATCAACTGGCTTTTTAGGTCTTCCAACAGTGATTTATTTTATCCATATGCTTTTCTTGGTAAAAAAAAATTACAGGAGTGGTTTATCATTTATTTGTCCCACACAATAATGCCTTTGCCATTGTTACAAAAGTAATCATCTACCTCTGACCTCCTGCTATACCACTGCTGCCCTATATGAGTGCCTGCTTGCTTTAGCTGAGCAGTTGGGATGATTTTCCTGCCTTGGATGATTCTGCTTAAAGTATATACTCTTGGCATACCTTCCCAACATTTTCACTCATCCCTCCCGGGATGTCAGGTGTTGAAAGACAAGGTCCAAATGTGAAGGTTTAATTAAGCTGACCCATTGCTAAAAACCTATGCACAGGAATCTTCTCAACTAATGGTCAGCACCCTGGTTAGAGTTAGATATATGTCAGTGGCATTTAAAGGAGGTTGGACTTAGTTCACTTGTGGCTATGTAGGGTTTATAAACTGATCCCCCTTTTCACTCCACCTCTAGGTTCTGCCATTTCTTCTCCTACACAGGAACACTCACAGGGCAGAATAAGGCAGCACTGGAGGTCTTGGCAGGGATTTAAAGATGTAGATTTTTATTTTAATACATACTATGGGTGACACTCCCAATTTGATTTTTGCAGTGCAACTGGCATTAATTAGAATCAGTGTAGCCAATTGTACTTATAGAAGTTATCATGCAATTGATATAGGAGAAAATATGACATGCATTCTTAGTTGGTGCATACATCACATAAAACTTTCCCAAGTGTAGTTTAAACTAATTGTGCATAACATGATATGCCAACCCAGACATGAGATGCATTGCTAAATTTCTCCCCTCTTAGTTTCAGAAACCTCACTGAATTCTTTCATACTTCTGCATAAATATCCCAAAGTGGTACCTACAGAGCAATCAGGAAATTTCCTAACTAGAAAATAACTTCCAGTGAATTATTTCTGAATTAACAGATACTGATCCAATAATATTGTGATATTTATGAATATTCATTTTGGGAGAGACCTCCACAATATGCAAGTGAGACAAATACATAAGGTCTTGGAAAAGACTAAAATGAATAGGTGTAGGCTTATGTTTTTAACCTCCATTCTTAAAACCTGTCAACCTTATTTTTTTTCTGAATAGGACATGGAGAGGATTTATGTTTGTGTTTTTTTTGCAGATGCACACATAATAATAATACGCAAACCATACTCACATTCACATAGACACGCACAGAGAGCACCGCATCTAAATGAAGTTACAGTTGTCTAACCACAGTTAACCAAAGGCAGAGGCCCTGCCAGAATGAGACTGTGGGCCCATTCTCTTCTGGATAGATAAAGTACACAATGAGGTTTTGTCCAGCTCTGCAAACCAATTCAGAAGGGCAAATTCTCTTCTCTGTGTGTGTGTGTATCTTTATAAATATATTTATATTTTCTCTTTCACAGCTGTACAGTGACAAATTCTTCTCCAGGGAGGTGGCAAAAGAAAATGAGGGCCTGTGTTTTTTTTCCTGAGAGTAATAGAGCTATTATTTCAGAGCTGGAAAGTAAAAAGCTCAACAGTCTTTTCCAGCCCACCCCCCCTTTCCCCACTCCTTCTCTTAAGACAATTGTTTTCCTTCACCCTTTCCCTCCCTTGTCTATCAAAGAAACACCCTTCAAGCAAGGAGGGAGGAAGCAAAACATTTTTGTTCATTTCTGTCAGCCTCAGCCCTGAAAGCAAGCATTTGCCCATTGAAAGAAATAGGGAGTAAAGTAGTGGTTTTATGGAGCCAAAACCTTAATTCCATTGAATCTGGTAAGAATTATTCTTACCTTATAGCTCAAGGTTATAATATCATAAGGTCTGTCCCAGTGGTGGGATTCAAAAATTTTTTACTACCAGTTCTGTGGGCATGGCTTGGTGGGCATGGCAGGGGAAGGATACTGTAAAATCTCCAGTCAGAGGTGGGATTTGCCAGTTCTCCGAACTACTCAAAATTTCCGCTACTGGTTCTCCAGAACTGGTCAGAACCTGCTGAATACCACCCTGTCTTCTTTTTCCTTAGATACAAAATTCTTAGGACATTTAGTTAAAGCAGTGCCTCAGCCCATGTTATCTACTGCATCATGTCAATTCACATGCTTGCTGATGTTATCAAAGATGTTCATATTTGGTGAATCAAAACTTATTTTTACAGAGGTCATGTTTATTCCTCCTCCTCAAAATGTGTTCTTTTGTTTAGCTTTCATTATTTCTAATGGTAGTCAGGAAAGACGATCATTTCTTTGGTCTCTTTAGTTTTCTCTCTTTCAAAGGCACCATCCTATGTTGGCTGCATTCCCGTGTTCTCTTAAAAAAGAATAAATGCCAGAAAACCTTGCAGAGAAGTGTATTGTTAGGTCCAATTAGTCTTAGAGAAAAATAACAAAAAATGAAGATTCTTGGCAATGTATTTCATATCATTTCATCCACTGATACATAAAATATGTAAATAACATATAAAGCTTCTGAGAGTCAGAATACATATTAAATTGAACAGTTTAGTGTGTTTTACTCGAGAGCTAAAGTGGTAGCAATAGGAACAGATCTGAAGTTCACTAAGCTGGAGAATGTTATTGTCCTTTATTGTATGGCTCTTTTCTCCTAGTCCTGTTTTTCCCTACCAGGTTAGAAGGGAAAGACATAAAATATACTGGGTGTTATTTTCTGCCGATAAGCAAAGCAAGTGATCTCTTAAGTACTGTATTGAAGGAAAGTCTTGGACTTGGTTATATAGTTTGACTCAACTCAGATGAGTAGTCCATGTATGCCACTAAGATATTGGTGTGGGTATTCCAAGATGACAGGTGGTGATTAGTGATAGTTTCCCCCCAATTCAAGGTCATCTTCTACATGCAATAAAGCACATACCCTATTTTAACTTTTTGCCTCTGTGATAACTCTGAGTGCAGTTTTACCTCCAATTTCCAATGGGGAAAAACATTCAACCATCTTTGCTAAATTTGTACTTAAAAGAGTGAATTGGGGAAAACATCACTCTTTGCATTATTAATCAGGAAAGTATGATAGAAAACTATGTTAATAAAATACAGAGGCATTGCCAGCCTTAATTCTGAAATTATTTCAACCTTACAGCTCAGAGTTGAATCTATTGATCCTGTGCTTTTGTCTGTTTGCTCAATAAACATGCAAATATACAGGTAAAAGTTGTTTTTTATTTGTGTGAATTTTATCTAATTTCAGGAACGGTTGTGATCGGAAAAGGGAAACAGTAGCACGAATTTGATGGTATTATAGTAGGAACTATTAAATACAATATGGTGGAAGTTGAAATTCATAAGCTATATGTCACAGTATAACGGCAACATCATTGCATAAAGTGTAAGTGTTTGAAACTGGCAGAGACTTGAGTTATTAAAAAATGGTTATTACAATACATTGCTCAAAGTTCCCTTGATGTAGCCTATAAACTTCTTCATACAATCTCTTTTCCTAAATTATTCATCAGGTAATGTGGGTGAAAAAAGATGAACTTTGATCATTTGATACAGTAGATAGACTTAATACTTAATTCATTGACTCCCAATTCACTGACTTTATTGTCTGTTATAGTTGTAATTAGAATGTGGTACAAATCATGTAATTTGCAACCAGGATCACTTCCTTTTTAACAGTACCATCAATTATTTTTTGATCACCTCAGAAATTGAGAATGGAAAGAATAAATAAGATATTTGCAACATTTAGTCTATTCTTTGACAGGCTGATATCTTCCTAAAACTGGCTGAATCATCTTTACATCAGAATTCTGTAGATGCAAAATGAAGTATTTAAGATTTTCGGGGTTTGTCCAACATTTGAAGAAAATAACCTTATGTGAGTTTTGTGTTTGGAAGAATTGCAACATCTGCATGTTACCAATATGGCATCTAAATGTGGACAATAACTTTCTAAACTGTGTTGATTTGAAAGTAGGTAAAATAGTTCAGTATCTCAAGTTAACTTCTTTTGTTAAAAAACTTCAAACTTCAGTAACTTATTTCTTTAGGCTTCAGAAGTCAACGAAAATCATAGTCCTTTATATCAATGTTACCTTGGCATTTTCTGTTACAATGAACTGAACAAGTTAGATTTTATTTAAGAACTTTGGATTTTATGAGATAAGACTTTTCCAGGAGCTGAATTTATCTACTGCTTAGACCAGGTAACACAGCCTCCCCTGGCCCCTTGGGCAGCCCCTGTTGAGTTTGGTTTCACAGCTTGGAAAAGTCAACCAGCTTCTGGTCTGTTCCTAGCTCCGGAGAACTGCAACTTCAAGAAAACAAGGAGCACATTGTCAGCCCTTTGAAGTAGACAAGGTTAAAAAACAGGCATGTCCAATGTATAAGGGTGTGTCTTTTTGGAAATGTAAGCAGTCTGAAAATACTTTTTATCATCTCTAGTGGACATGTAAAGAAAGCTAAGAAATATTGGAGTCATGTATGTATTTTAATTCAGAGAAATCTCAAATTGAATGTACAATTGAAGCCAAATGCTTTTAAGTTTGATGGACAAACAAATTGAAAAAAAAACATTGAATTTGTCTTTATATGTAACAACAGTGAAGCTTCTTTAAGCACAGATATAGAAAGACTCACAAATACTTATAATAAAAGAATGGATGCTGAAATTAATTAAGTTGAGGAAAATGACATTTTTGATAAAAAAATTTTTTGTCTAACCTTGTTTCTATTTTGAAATGACTTTTGGATTTTTTGCTTGAATCTGAAAGATTGGTATATACGATAACATTGGAATTTGGTGATTCGATTTGATTAGAGAAGAATTGTGTGTTATAGTTTATTCTACTTGTATTTTTATGCTTGCATCTGTACCAAAGAAAATTGTTGTTTTCTTTTATAGTTTTTTTTTTGTTTCCATTCCCCAATTTTGCTTTCTTATATCTTATAAATAAAATAAACTGTAAAATAATTTTTTTGTGTGTGTATACACATACATGCAAGTGTGTTTATTATTGTTTGCATAACTTTGAGAAATGGATTTGAAACTAGATTTTTTGCACCATTGTATATTGTTATAATACTTTTGTTTAATAAAATAAAAATTAAAAATGCATCTTTGGTAGTGTTGCCAATAATGCATTTTATTACAAAATGCACTATTTCTGACTGACACAGAAGGTAGAAAATGAAATGGAAAATAGAAAATGGGAAGTATCTGAAAATTTTTTAAAAATGTATTTAGATTTTGTTATCAAATGGAAAAATGTTTGTGTATATATTTCAGTCTTAGAGTCAGTACAGTTTTACACAAGAAAGATTCACTGGAGAAGAGAGGTATAAGTAGAAGCAAGAGAATGTATTCTATGTGGTATGAGGCATACCTCTATACAACATCTATTTTACAACTTCTGATTTTCACATTTAGTCCCTTTAAATAACTTAAAAAAAGAACAATGATTATTAAACATGCATCTTGCCTTTTCACTGATGTTTCTATATGTTATGGGACTATCAGCCAGAACACTTCAGTCTCCCCTGAAGTTTCTTAGAAAGGACTGATGTCTTGTAAACTGTTGTTAAATTTAGCTTCAATTATTAAACTGGAGAACTGATCCTTTGACTGGGATCACACAACTCATATATAAACGTAACATGTTAAGTTTGATTAATTTTAAGGTTAGGTTTTTTGTTTCTTTTTTTATGATGACTTGGTTTATAGTGAGAACCCAGTATGTGGTTAAATGTACTTCATAGCATGTGTGAACTCATCCATTAAGTTGCATTAGAAAGTATTTTAGCCTGTTGTAACATGGGCACAAGAGTTTGCTTTTGATGAAATCCAAGAATAAGATTGCCTTTGAAACAGTAGTCTGAATCGTCTTTAATTGTTTACTAACTTTAGTAGTTAGTGGTTATTATTGCAGACTGAAAGGGGAGCTTAACATTTGAGGCTCATAAGTTTGCAGTTTCCATACAGTTATTTTGCTTCTTCCATTACCAAGAATCTACAGACATGGCTATCTACAGACATTTTCTGTTTTACTCATTGATGCATACATTTAGAGAATTTCAGTTGTATGCCCATACAGTCAGTTCCACTGAATTTTAGGCTTACATGCTACAAACCTCAAATTGGAATTGAAACAATTTTGGAGACATGCTTAGTATTTTATCGGAACGCAGGATCTACTAAATGGGTATGAATAAATCACAATTGCCTGGGATTACATATCACCATGCCAAGTTCCTGGCACTAGATGTAGTGCCATTTACACTAGATGTAAATTCACACAACTTAAACCAAACCTATACCAATCTTCCTATGACCATATGAACAGTAAGTAAGACACATGAAACCAGGTTTTTGTTTTGCAGCTACAACTATTAGAATTGGGAGTAAAAAATGTTTTCTTCAAGTCATCCATAGATATGACTTTCTTTTCTCTCTTCTTTTTAAATATTGCTGCCCATATACTGCTCTTTCTACCTTCACTGTAAGAGAGAGTGATTGATCTATCATATTTTTATAGTCCAGAAAAATGCTTTCATTTTTTTTCCAAATTTTTGAAAGATTGATGTTTCAACTTCACCAATCATTACAATGGGTTGAGAAATACTGTAGTCGTGCTGTTTAGCTTGCATATCTGCTTTAGTGCAAACAGAATAAATGACAATATGATACTTGGAGCCATGCAAGTTTTTGTATATTTAAAATAAAGAGTAATACACTGGTCAATTCTATGAAAGTTACTGCACATGGAGCAAGTAATGGCTAGATAACAGGAAGTAAGGATACCTTGGCATAGTAATATATAAATTGAAGGGAAATCATTATATGAAAACTATGCAGAGTTTATTACTTTCCCTTTTATGACATCCTCTGCACAATTTCTAGTAAAACAAAGCAGACAGCTATATTATGACTTAGATTCCTACCAGGCCACAGATTCACTGAATCTATCCTTACTATCTTCCAGCCTTTAGTGAAGTTGTAAAATGGGATTCATAATAATAATTGTCAAGTTCCATTTTAATGTGCAACAGTAGAATGACATTCTTCAAGGTAGCATTATTCCTTGTTTTATTAAAATGTAATCTTATTACCAGTTCAATAGGTCAATAACTGTCAATATTCTGCACTTTATCCTAGCATTTCTATAATGGCAAAAACCACTGGCTTCTTCTCAAGTGTGTATATGTATTCACTTCTTTGCTCTGCTGATGACCATTAGTTATTTATTACACATTCTGGATTAAACTAGTACTTTATAATTTTAACTTGCTTTTACTTAATCATGTATGCTACTTTCAATGCATTGGAAAAGAACAAGATTAGAAATGTTAGGAACATTTTCAAGATGAATATCACTCTTTACAAGTCTCTTCTTGGGCATTTCTGTGCATCTTGCAAAAGATACTTACCAGAACAAATAACATGATCAGTCAGACAGGATACACTGTCATCCCTATTTGTTTATTCCACTTGCTGTTCCTCACATTTTTTGCATTCTCTCTCCAATGTGAATAGGTCACTTTCGTTAACACAAACCAGATGGGAGGTTAGGTAACTGTATTGCTTAATTTTGTGTCAGCCCTTCACAGATTGATGCTTTCTAGATGTGTTTGACTACAACTCCCATAATCTCCATTTTACCTGTGGTGATGCCAGTAGGTATTTTTGGTGGTAAAGTCAAATCTCATGGCACCTAGCTGGAACATGCAAAAACACAGGAAAGCTTCCTTCACCGAGGTAATAACTTTTGGGAAGTGAAATTGTATTCCATCTCTGTCCAGCGAAATGACATGAGCTATATCTGGTGTCAGCCAAGTAAGAGTATGAATGATAGGACAGATGTTTTGCCTGTCTTATATAAGATGTCATTTCTGCAGTAATAGGCAGTTATTACTCTATTCCAAGGCTATTCCTTTGTTCCAGCTGGTAGTATTCTGAGTTATAAAGTGCCATCAGGTAATTGATTGAAAGTGGTGGCACAGATAATGTAAGATAAATCAGTAAATCAATGAAATTTAAAATTATGGACAAATAACTGGCTTCTCAATTAGATTTACAGATTTTTTGGGGGGTAAGTGGTCTGACAACATCTTTCCTCTTTTATTTTGATTTCTAAAGAAATGAGCTTGTATTACCAAACACTGTTTTTTTTTAATTTCCTCCCTATGAACCATGTTTCTCTTTAAATAAGTGTAAAAGTATGGCCCATTTCAACCCATAAAATTCACTTTTACAGCCTCCTTGTTCTTCTAAAAGTTACGTTGATTTAATTTTTGTCTTATCATTATCTACTGCTTAGTCTGGTTGTAATCCTTCCAATTCTTACATATTTTTCATTTGTATCGATAAAGGCGCTCCCATGTTCATTGAAACCAATGTATCCGATAGCTACTCAGGAACATAGATCCAGTTTGGTAACCATGAGGCAATGAATTCTAGTCCCGCCTTAGGCAGAAAGCTAGCTGGGGGACCTTAGGTCACTCATTCTCTCAGCCTCAGGAAGAAAGCAAGGGCAAACCACTTCCAAAATACCTTGCCAACAGAATTGCAGGGGCTTGCCAGGAGTCACAATGACTCTAAGGCATCACAGATAGATAGATAATCAGGACACTGATATCTACTAAGGCAGCAAAACTTTGAGCAATCATGATATAAAGCATTGAGCAATCATGAAACAGAACCTAATCATTCAATGATTTTTTAAAAAAAATTCTATAGTGCTTTTATGATTGTATGTTTCTCCACTTGAAAATAATATTTTCTAATTCACTCATTGAAATAGTTCCAATAAACCTCAAACACAACCATCTGCATTTAGATTCCCCCCGCCCCAGAAGGAAGCAGAATAAACAATAATGGCTTTTATCATGGCTTCTATAGGAACATTAGTGGTTAAATAAAATACCCAGTGGAAGCCATAAAATAAAATTTCAAAAATGTTGCTTCAGCACTGATTTACATATATCTAAAATGTTAAAGATCATGTGGATCTTTTTTTGAGGAAGACGATGTTTGTATCTGCATTGCATAACTAGAAGTCCTGTTAGCTAGAATACTGGACCAGTTGTGCCATGCCCTAATGTATCAGGGCTTTTCTTAACAATTTTTGATACAATTAGCCTATGTTTTATTCATTATTGCATTGCTGTTTAAGATCCAATAATTGCTCTGTTTTGGGGATCTTTATGATAATGAAATAGGATGTCTTATCTTTCTAATGCAGAGGTACCAAGGTGGCTAATGTTAGAGATAGCGATGGGCAAACTAATAGTGTGATATGCTACAGGCAGATCCTCTTATTCTAACAAAAGTATAGTACATAGGCACAATCATTCTTCTTTTTAACTCCATGCGGCATATAATGCTGGCCAATCCCTTTATCCTAGACAAGGAACAGAATAAAATTATACAGTGGTACTTTGGTATTCAACTGCTTTGAAACTCGTCAAATTTGGTACTCAATGCATTTTGATGTGAAAATTTTGTCCCAGTACTCATCGTTTGTTTGGTACTCAATGCACAAGTTAGAACTTGTCAGTGTCAGATGCCTTGTGACTCACTATCATAAGGAATATGGGAAAAAGTGTTTGGTACTCATTGTACCTCCTGGAAGCAATTAATGATGAGTACCCAGGTACCACTGTATATCTCAACTACAATTTCACAGATGGAGTTATACAATATACAGAATTGTTATATACATATATATTTATATAATGTTATAATAATTTCTTTCTTTACAGCAATGTTAGTTTATATTTTCATACATAGGCTAAAAAAGTCACATAATGGCACAGATAAGAGTGTTCAGTGTTCTCTATAGCCTTCATGCTGGGACAAATTAGAACAGATAGCATTCCTAAAAAAAGGTAAATGGGTGACTTCCTAAGGTAACAATACATGAATGTTTTTTTTGCCTCTTCAGTCACTACATACAAAGAAGTACTAGAACCTATGACTGAGGTCTGGGGGGCCTTGGAACCAAAGACATGGATGAGATTTGGTATTCTTCTCCCACTAGAGGAAGATGAATCTGATTAAATGCTCAAGAAGCAGGAGTCCACTGATAAATGCCTGGCTCCAACATGCCCCAGCAGAAGAAAAGATCAATGAATGAAGAGTACAAGCAGGGCTGCCATACACAGAAAACTGTATGATTGTTTTTGAAGGCAAGGCAAGAGAAGTAATTATTTGTACAGAAATATTACAGGACAGCAAGACATTTGGTAATGCCCCTTGTACAAGCAAGAGTCTAACATTCCATACTCAAGTCTTCCACAACACAGATTCCATATGAATATATTTAGTCATAAGGAGAACATTACCTGGGTTTCTGTCCCTTGTACCAGATTCTGGAGGTTATCTGGCAATTACTATTACAAATGTATCACTATACATTTAAATTGACTGGAAGGGTGGTAAAGCGCCTTTCCTCCTGTCATGCCCAGCACTGGGGAAAAAATAGATGAAAAGATCTGCTCATCAGCATGTGATTGATGGTGAACAGTTCTACAAAGAAAGCTGACAGAACTGAGATATCAGTGACTTACTTTAAAGTGATCGTTGAAAATTAGGTATTAAAACTGCTTGAAAATTAAGTATTGGATATTATTGCACTTATCTCAGGTAAAGTATCTGTCGGCAAGCTTATATCTGTCAATGAACATTTCTGTTGATATGAATAATAAAATTGTATTAATGCCACCTTTTGTATGATAGCACTGTATATTTGAATGGCATGGAATGGGACAACATATGATAGACAATGTGTTTGTACATGAATCAGACAGTCTGAATGCTAGTTTGATACTTAGGACTGGGACATGTCTCTCCAAGAGAAATCTTTTTAGCAGGAAGTCAAGTTTCTGAACACCTGGGCCACCCTTAACCTCCTATGCACATTAAATGAGTCCTGATAAATAAGGAAGTTTGTTGTCTGCATGTTACTTTTCTTCCAAAATCACTTCTGCTAGCATCTAGTTGACAACATTTTCTTTAAGCATGGAAGATGGACTGAGGTCCTTTGCAGCAAAGAAATTTAAAATCTTAAGAGCTTTCTTATGCATAATCAATAATTGAAATACACTGATATCAAGTAAGAAGCTTAAGAATTTAGAATGCAGAGTTGATTTTGAAAAGGAATATCAAGCCAGATGCCACTTTTACATGAATGAAGTCAAATGAGGTTTTACGTGAATGAATTCTTTTCATAAAAAAACTTTTAATCAGTTAGATTAGAATTGGAAGTGATTGAATGGACTCACACTCATTCTACATGTTTTCAGATATGCCTCATAATCAAAAGGGACAACAAGTTCAACACAAAAGTTGATCCTTATGCTGTATATCCTAGGTATTGGCAAAAGCCTACTTCTGATGAGGAAACCTGAGAAAGGAGAAGACACTTTGGGTATTTAACCAAGTATAGTGGCTTGAAGGATGAAGATGTCTGCAAAAGCAACTCTCCTGAAAATTAGAAGAAAAACAATGTGACAGTATACAGAGATAAACTAATCCAAACTACTTAAGACATGTTCTAGGGTCTCAAATCAGCAATCCAAGGCATGTAAAAATAGTATGGACCAAGGGGGAGAAATAAAGAGAAAACAGAATACAAACAAGGTAGCAATATCTTCAGTGAGAGTTGGATTTAACCTAAGACTGTCCTGCTTATACCTATGAAACCCGATGCTTCTCTCCCCCCCACACAATGAAATTACACAGCTATTGTGACATACTCCCTGGGTTGCTCCCTTGTACAAAGAAATACATGTAAGAACAAAATATATCAGAAATGACACCTGGCAAGAGTTAAAGAAGAAAATGCTATCAAGTAGGTCACTAGGATCCTAGAAAGTAATTTTATGTCTATTTATGTTCTAGCTTATTCTTTATATTCTAACTTATTCCTTGCCAATTATTATAATCCTTCAGGAAGAAATTCAGAGGTTTGCCATAGAAGTCGTTCCTAAGATATATGCTTGAAGAAAATAGAAAGAGGCCAGTGTCAGATTAACCTGTGAATTGGTCATAATCGTATTGTGTAATTCTTTGGCTCCCAGTCCATTTCATAATCTTAAATCCTAAATAGTTTAAATCTCCTCAGAGACTTAAATCTGAGTAGCCCCATTAAAGAAAGTGTGGCAGGTGATCTAAGAATAGTCCCTAAGCTCCTGCGCTGCCATATTTTCAGCATTATCTACATTTCTGTTTGCCTAATTTTCCAAAATGTTTATATTAAGAAAAAATATATCTTCACCACCAATATTTTATCTACTGCTTGTGCTATTTTTGTTTTAAAACATTACTGTTCCTTATATATTACTGCCTATCTTTTTTGTAAATCAGAGGAATATTTCTTAATGCTTGATAAAAATACCATATACAAATAATAAGAGTGAATCAGGCCAACTGTCAGTGCCTTAACCTCAGAGCAGCTCCAAATGTTTCTAGCACAGCCCTTTCTTGACTTTGAGAGGTTTCACCCAGTGATATCAGAAATTCATCCTGGGGCTTGGTGTACAAAAGGGTGAAGGATATATTTTTGTTCCTACCTACCATAAATCTCCACCATGCTATTCCATGGACATCTTTGATACAATGGTGAAGGGAATTATCATTGATTTTGTCAGAGTTGCTAAAACTTTTAATATCTGGATGCCCATGTTATGGCAGTTCAGTATTACTAAATAGCAGATTACATATGAAATCAAGGAAAGATGACGAAGAAAGGATTTCAGCTGAGAAAGGCGTATCCCAAATTTTAAAGTAGTGAGTGAAAGGTAGCCTTTTTTTCTTCCTGAAAGGTATACATAGGAGAAATTTTGTTTCTATGGAGATGGTGAAGAAAATATACATTCAGTTCAGCAATGAATTTGAAAGAGAATATTCCAACCGTACTCTTATTCCAGGTGCAAAACCTAGCTGTATATTTCTCCAATGTACCATCAGACTGTAAGTTTTTTATAAGTTTATCCATGTGAATGGAAGTTTCCATGGGAAGTCAGAGCAGAAGTGCTCCTCATGTTCATACAAATGGAGATTAATGATTTTCATGTTATATTTGATGTTAAAGAGTTCTATAACCAGGTTTCTTTGATGCATGGTATTACTATGTGCTGCTCTTGCTACAATGTGCCTCTTTAAATAGATAGGGTTTACCCATGATGAAATAAATTTCAAATAACAGTGAAACTGTTTTAACTGTTTTAACTGTTTTAACATGGATTAATTAATCCATGTTCTTTGTGGAACCTCAAAAGTTATTTTACAAAAATAAGGTATTTTCACAGAAAAAACAATATGTAAGACACGATGCTATTAAAAACAGGCTATTTCTAGGCACTGTGATTGTATTTTCAGTTACTGTCACATAAAATGTGGTGTGCCTGTGAAGTGGGGGTCTATTGAGTGGCTTGTTTAGAGACTTGCCTGAAGCTCATAGATGAGGAAAACAATAAATTATAAATAAAGACTGACAAATACAGGCAGTATAATTTTGGTTGCAATGTATTTTGGAGGATCATTAACAGAAAGATGGAAGTATTGGGATAGAAAGTATATAAATGCACTAGCAGCCGAGACCTGGCTCTATAACAGAAAAAAATTAGAAGACTGTTGCATGGGATTGTTGTGGTCCGCCTACAGCCAGCAGAGCTGGTGGCAGACGCAGACAGTGAGGAGGTTGGGGAGGAACATGGGCCAGTCCTGAAGTGTAGGGAAGGCTCTGATGCGTGCTCTGTGTTGTGGCAGAGATGGGGCCAGGGCTAGCCAACAGTTATCAGAGTTGGAGATTAGTGGGGCAGAAGAACAGCTGGAGCCTGTTCCCGATGTGCGCATGCGCAGAGCTGCCAACAGAAGGGAACAGTTATGGAACAAGGGTCAACTCGGGAGTAAAGGCTGAATGGCCCCTCCCATAGGGAATAAAGAGAAGCAAAAGGGAAGCGGTGTTTGCAGGAGACAATTAGTTTAATTAGTGCGAAGATATGTTCATGAATCTCAGAGACTCCTTGCCAAGTATTTTCTTGTACAGTGTTGCGCTTGGAAGCTATCGGCCTGGCAACTCTCCAAGCCTGATAAGGTTTGAGGTTGCTATTCACCCTTGAAAGACTGTTTCCCAGGACTTTGCTGGATGTGAATGATAGTTCACATTAGCCTAATAAAAAGGGGATTTGTCAGGACAAGGAGTGTTTTGTGATTTTGTGAAGCCTAGATCAGAACAGGGATTGGCTTTTAACACCTATTTATACAAGATTATTTTGTATCTATTACTACTACTACTACTTTTACTGCTGCTACTATGGGTTTGAATGCTACTATTCTTGTCAGATATGTACTTTATCATTTGAAGTTAGCAATGGGGGGAGCACAGCAGAATACAAATGTAGTTAAATAAATAAAACTTAACATAAAACTCTGCAGGGATTAACCAGAAGCAGTGTAAAAGTCTACAAATAATTGTGCATTTTCTAGAATTGAGGGAATAAGTGGTTTGAAATAGGAAAATGTGAGATGCAAGGCTTTATCATTCTTAATTCTTATTACATTATTAGTTATAAAATTTTCTTCTTGTTTTTCTTAAAAGAGATTTATATCACTCTTGAATAAAAGAGATACATGTTTCCTATCCTCATGAGGCAAAAGGCTATGATCAAAGACAAAGAGCAGAACAGCAATTATGGTA
Organism: Naja naja; assembly: GCA_009733165.1. Classification (NCBI taxonomy): domain Eukaryota; kingdom Metazoa; phylum Chordata; class Lepidosauria; order Squamata; family Elapidae; genus Naja; species Naja naja. The sequence goes on along the minus strand of CM019148.1, from coordinate 254,526,284 downwards.
CGTATTAAGTACTAAGACATCAACATTCTAAAAAGATATATAGAAGTTTGTATAGCCAATGAATGGGAAAAATAAAAATAGTGAACCTACTGAAGTCTAAGTGATTATTGAGAAACAATTTTGTGTTTTTCTTGGATTGATAAAATCATTATTTTAGAGCTAAGCATTTAAGGGAAGAAGCAAATTTAGTGTCAGGTAAGTAATCCAATCTTAGAATTTAAGCAATGAGAAATAGAACCAAACTAAGCCTCGTCATTCAGCTTCTACTTGGCCAAAAAACTGAGGGAAGGAAAGAAAGGGAGAAAGATAAAATTTTATATAAATGAAGTTCAAAAAGGAGAAATAATAGAATTGTTGTCTATGTGTAAAATACCCAGAATAGATTACAAAATTATAAAAAAATAAAAAAGGGGAAGTGTGTCCTAAATTGGATTACCATAAATTACTATAAATATAAAATTAAATTACTGATGCCAAGATAACTTGAAGCAAAGCAAATTAGAGAAACTGAATGGAGAGATGTAAAATTATTTTAATGTTAGCTGAGTTAAAGAAATAATCTGGGATAAATTTAGCAGCATGCATGTTTTATTTACAATCCACTGTTCAATATTAGTTTTAAAAATCTTGTGATAACTGAGGACTTATTACTTAATATGTGCTTGAATGTCCTACACAATATGTTCTAAAAGTTATTAACTGACCCTGGAATTAAACCCTATGGCTAAAAGGATTGTTAAATTGAGGAAGCCAGATAAAGATATTAACACAGAAAGGTGCTGTGTATAGTTCTGTTTCAGTGGGCAAGGTCGGCCTCCAGTTTTTAACTACCACATTTCTATAATAGGGTTTAGATTTGGATACAGTGATTCAATGCTATTATTGCCTTGGGTGGAAAATGTATTCCAGAGCTGATGATCTTTTGTCTATTCCGCATTAGAGAGGAAATCAAATAAAGTGTTTTATTTTCACTTCTCTAGAAGTTTCTAATCTCTGAAATTACGTACAAAACCTACCCCAACTTCTCCCACCTCTGCCTTCCAATTCCTTAAAGTTTGGCAACCACTTTGATGTGAAAGCATTTCCAGCTAGGTCTCTAATGGGGTGCATGCACTTGCACATGTGTAAATCTTCCCAACTGACTGATGGTTTCATAACAATGTGCCTTCTGGATCATGTAATCTGAATTATTTTATACAAATAATGTTTAAAGGTAACATTTATCAGAAGAGAATACACCATGTTCAATATCTTAATTTGTACATTTTGAGAAAACAAGCACATGGCAGCCATTTCAAAATTTCAATGTCACTTTCTATACCAACATTAATACTAGATGCTAAAGAAAAAATAATTACAATTCGGAAACCAAGGACATCAAGAGAGATTGTGCAAAAAAAAAAACCTTGCATATTTCTGTTACACACGTTTCTATGTTTTAATAGGCCCCAGGTTTGAGGCTTGAATATAAAATACGATTTAATTAAATATTATAAATTAAAATTTATGGAACATTAGTTGGATGTTTTCTGGCGAAATAATTTGGATATTTTTCAGTTTAAATTTAAAACTTCCTAGAGCAAGCTTTAATCAAGGACTATTTTGCTAGTGTTGTTAAAACCATAAATCAATGGTAAAACACATAATCGGTCTCCATAAAATCCCTGATCCAATCTTCAACAAATCTGAAACCCTCTGCCTGAGGCACTGGAAAAACATGGCCAGAACAGTCAATCCTGGGCAAGATGGACTATGGAAATGTAAGATTGTTTCATAGGATTCTATCTTTAGCAGTACACATTACATAGTAATAACCCCCCCCCCCAATATTAAGGATGGACTTTTTAGTTGCCATCCATCACTTTTCCTATGAAATGAGAAGTCTTTTTGAATGCTGGCTTTGAACTAAAGACAATACATCAGGTTTCTTGAAACTGTAGGGCAAAGCAAGATTGTAGCATGTAGCCATTCCTTGTATGTATGTATGTATGTATGTATGTATGTATGTATGTGTATATATATATATATATATATATATATATATATATATATATATATATATATATTTAAAGCTGATCTTTGATACTTCAAAATTACAATTGCATAGTAGGAGAAATGGTAATTAATTGCACAAAAAAAGACCCAGAGGTTTTCAAACTACATGAAGGAGAAATTATGTGCTCATCAAAGGCATTATTCAGTAACACTTGTGTAATCGTATTTCCCATGGCAATCTGAAGAACAAAGGATGTGTTATTTGGAAGAAGAATTGTAATTTGAATATGGTAATTTGAATACTTGGAAAACAGGCTTGCAACAATAGCACTCCCATGGATAGATTTGAATTTTAAAATGTGGGAAAGCTTGATAACTGAGAAAACAGGTTTTTTGAAACAATAAGATGACTCCAGTGCTAACTAAGATGAAATGATGGCAAAGAAAATGAGTATTTAGCATCAAGCATTCGGGGAAGTTGATAAAATATAATTATAATCAACATGTTTGAAAAATTATAGAACAGGAAATGAAAACTGCAGATTATTGAAGGGGAACAAAATTATGGAAAGACCAATGTATATTTAAAACCACATGAATTACCATAAGATTAAGTTTCCATTCTCCACATTTGGCACAAATCTTTCAGTAATAGGATTTATGTCTGGAAAAAACATGTTCAGAAGAACTAACAATAATATTATTGATCTGAGTAAATTTTAGGAACACCCTCTTTCAATTATTTATAATGGAAACAACCCTCCACAATTTTAAACTGTGCAAATAATTAAACAAAATGCAAGTTTATATACTTGTTTCCAATTATATATATATATATATTTTATTCATATTTATATCCCGCCCTTCTCCGGAGACTCAGGGCGGCTTACAGTTTTTGGGATACAACCCAATGCGCTCAGCAATAGCCTTCATTCCATTGTATATGCCTGCTTATTACTAAGCGGCATTTTTTACAAAGTCAGCTTATTGCCCCCAACAATATACTTGATGATGGCTAACCAGTCATTGAAATTTTATTGTAAATATTTTTTGTTATACACTTATATTTAAGCACAATAAAAGACCTATTGATAAAAATGTGTCACATATATTCTTTAGCCACATTCAGAGACTGACAGTTTGGAGCCCCCACTTACTTTGTTTTGTTTTTGTTTTTAATCTCTGTCCATTAGGCATAATCCTAACCCACACTGCTGTGCAAAAGATCCAGATTGCCTAGCTGTGCTAATTTATAACATGTCAGCTGAAAGATTTTGAGGGCATCTTTGGCAAAGCAGCATCAGCATATTTAAGAACTTTTGCATTTAACATTTGTTAAAGTGCACAAATCCAACTTGCTAGTGTAAATCAGATGGCCAACTCTGCTTCAAACATTCATTCGAGTGCTATAATTTCCATTCAAGATCTATTAACTATTAATTTAGAACAGTAATAGATTATAATTAGAGTGGCATTTTTCAGATCTGGGGGATGGGGGAAATGATGAAAACCAATTCAGCAAGGTAGAGGGAGCATACATGTGAACCGTAGCATTTTCTAGGAATGAAAGAGGTAGTACCACATTTAGGCATGAAACTCAACAGGCCACTGAATTTATGTCAGTTGTAGATCATTTCCAGTTGAAATGAATATTAATATTGCTGGATATGTTTATATACTACCTAGATTTATATTAAAATAGTCAACTAGCGCTAAAAGAATATGAATAAGAATATAATAGGCAAATGGAATGTTGTAAACTGACACAACTAAATGTTCCCAGTCAACTCCCATTTTACTATAGCCACTCAAGCTTAGTTGAAAAATATGAGTCACTACATGTTTTTTTCTTTTTGAACAGAAAACCCTCAAATTATACAAATAATCTGGGACTCAGATAAATTCTTCCCGCCCCAAGCAAGAAAATGAGCAAGAAAAATCTTAAGGATACTATCAAACAACTTTAAAACAAAAATAATAACAACCTCTAAGAAATGACAATAAAGTTGCCTTCAGGTCAGACGTGACATTGTAGTGCAATAGCTTGATCTACCATCAGAAAATAAATTAAATTCTTCAAGCAAAGCTGCATCAGCTACCTGATTGTTTTCAGTACTCTCTAACTCTAAAATAATTATTTTAAGCAAGAAAGCCTATATGATGTAACATCAGTATTTTTTAACACCACTATCTCAAATAATACATCAGATAGGCTTCTTTCAATTACAAACATACACCTTTTTTCCCATCTGATGTTCTCATGACCTAGCTTGGGAAGATTATTTAATTTGTAAAGTGCTTTGATGTTTAAAGAATTCTCTAGGTGTTAAGCATTAGGTACTTAAAATTAAGTATTAGTATTAGGGCTATCATTAGATAACCATTCGATATTAGCAAAAACAGAAATATCAACTCTGGATTTTGCAAACCAGATATTATAGCCCTAACATAATAACTGAATATACTGTATTTTTCGCTCCATAAGACATGCTCCCCACCCCCCAAAAAAGTGGGTGGAAATGTCTGTGCATTGGTGCCAGTCCTTTGGTGAATAGCAGTTGGGCCGCCACAGCAGGGTCCTTTTATAGTGCTGAACCCTATTTCTTCTGTCTCTTCCGCAGTGCAGGAGTCAATAGGCAGAGCTGGCACATGACAGGACACCTATGTGTGATCCTCTCAGGCTCCACCTGATTTTTTTTCTTGTTTTCCTCCTCTAAACCTAGGTATGTCTTATGGTCAGGTGCATCTTATAGTGCAAAAGCTATGGTAATTCAATTTACAAAACATTGCTTTTATGTAATTGATTGAAACCACCCAATTTATTTATCTCAGATCCTTAAGCTACTCAATCTGGAGTGTCTAACTCATTATAAGGACCTGCACACCTGAAACTTACCAATATCTCTTCTTTTCCAAATTTCATTAAAGTATTTGTTATGTGCTTTCATCACAAAGAATATCCAAATGTTTGAAAATATGAATTTACCTTAAATAGCTCAATGTTATTTCTATTTATAGTTTATTTTATTTTATAATTTATTTATTATTCTTATTATTTCTTTAGTGAAGAACAACACTTTGTTAGCCTAGGGTAGCACATATTTATGGTAATCTAAATGAGTGACAACAACTACTGTTGTGTTGTACTATGTACAAAAGACAGATTTTTTTCTTGAAAATGGGCAGAATTGTTCTTGACTGATGCAAGAACTCCTGGAAAAAGAGGAACATTTGAGAACAAAGCTATAAATGAACTGGAATAACCCTAAATCATTAAATTAATACTATGTTAAGTGTAGAAATGTATAATTTCAAAGCATAATCACTTTAAAAGAGTTAACCTGTCTCACTTAAGAGCATATAAATATCAAAGGCCACAGTTTCAACAGTATCCTTCATGTTGTAAAATCAGTTACACTAATGCAATGTAAGTATACTATTTTATAACCAAATTTTGCAGCCCAATTCAATGCATTTTCTCAAATGGGAATCACATGAGTTTACTGCAGACCCATTTCAAGTAAATTGCACTTATTTCAAATAAATGCAGTGTTAAAGTATAGAAGGCAACAATTTGAATGCAGACAGTCTCCTAGAACTAAGACTGCAATTCTAAGCACACTTACCTGTGAAAAAGTCTCACTGAGCCCACTGAGACTGTTTACAAGTAGATATGCAGGATTACATTATCTGTTACCACAAAGTGTACAGTTCTTCTCAATCTTCTTCACAATGTACAACTTCTAAGCATAACATAGCATACTAATCATTCATGGGAGCTTAAAAAATTCCTCAAAACCACTTTATTTTAACAGCCTACTTGGAGGCTTACAGCTGCAAACTTAAGGGATTTACTAAGGACATACTTCATGACCTGTAAGATGAGTCTAGTATACTTTGTAGAACCCAGACACAGTATATTGAACTAGTCTGAAGGTAAAAAATTGCTGTGGCATTAAAGTCATATTCAGTTATATTTTAGCACAATACAAGATTATTGTATGCATGTAGATCAAGTGTTTAACTTCTACATAAATGTTATTTCATCCCCAATTTCTCCATTGGAAAATCCCTGCAATTTTACACAGTGTCACCCTGTTGTCATAAACGTAATTGTGAGCACCAAACTGCAGATTAATAGCTGAGATGCGATTTCAGGAGCTGCTGTTGTGCAGTTACCTCATATTCATAAGCCCGTAATATTCAGTTGGGTGTTAGGATGCATACACAGAGGGTTAATGCCAACATTCCAGTCTTACTTTCTAGTAAGGATATGTAATAGCAATTCTTCTTACTTTTTCCATGGCTGAGTTAAGCCCCATGTCAATAGAGAAATGGGAAGGGCAGAGAGCACATTTCCCCCACAAAAGTAGTCATTTCCTGATTACCTCCCAAATGTTTAGTAGATCTGTAAACATACATAAGATTTCAATATGCAGTAAAAGTCCCTCTTTTTCCTGAATTCAGAGACAGACAATATTATACTGCAATTATAAATGGGAACAAAATAGTTCCATACTCAAGGACTTGGGGAATAATGCAGGGCATAGGCAAGCTTCTTGAAGAACAAAAGCTAGTTTAGACCAATTAATCCATGCAAATAAAGATGACAATTATACTAGAGAGCAAGATTGTCTCTATTTCATAGTGGTTTGGGGAGCTGTGCAACAATGTGAGACCCAAGAGACTGTTCACCCCTCCAGTGGGTGATGAAAGATGGAAATGGCCTTCAGCTCTCCAGCACACGTATTTTCTTTCTTCTTAGAAGAAGAGCAGATTATCACTGAACACAGAGCTAATAGGAGGAGCACAGGTTGCCCCATCCCAATTCTCACTGCACCCAGTTAGGGTTTAGAGCGGGAGGCTGCATTCCTCTGGAACACAGTCAATGGCTATAAAACGGGAGAGCATGTCATTAAAAAAAATCATGGTGACAACAATAAACAGGTACTTGGATCAAACATGACACACTAGTGCAATAAAGCCCAATGTCAGAATTTCCTTGATTTTGACATGACAATTGGGCATTATCAGACCTCAGTTACTCTAATTATCTAGCCCATGGACAGTACGTTCATAATTTCAGCAGGAAAGGCAATGAGTCTGCCTTCTTGTTAAAGAAATATGCTGAGGTAGGGAAACCAATCATCTAACTTCAGTGAACAAGACCCTGAAAAGCAGCAAGCTGCATTAGGCAGTGATTTTCTCCCTAACTAAAGAACATGACCCATGATGTGGCATCCTTCATGCTGAAATCCTTTGTAGTGCCATTAGTGTAGCACCCAGAAAGGGAAACTATACTTCCCCATGCATTTTCACCCATTCTCACTTGCCAAGAGACCAGCTCCTCCAAGTGCTGTCCCAAGATTCACTATTACAGGATTAGGTATTCTGGACTTTCTCTCCTATATTAGAGGGCTGAGATCACAAGGTCTTCTTGTTTGGCAGGACTGGTCATATTTCAGTGGGAGTGGAAGTCCGGATTTTGTTAGTGGTGAGGCATTCCTGGCTACTCATGCCTGTAGGAGTGAGGTCCATAAGCTCTCCAGAAGAACTCAGAGGGAAAGAAGGGGAAACAGATATGCCTGAGGAAGGATCTGTTGAGCCTGCAAATAACCTGGGGGGCTTTGGGACTAAGTTGGGTTCATACTGTGCTCTTAGCAAGATCTCCTGGTCACTGACTGACTTGGGAATCTCAGCAAAATCACTGGTGCTGTCCGATACCATCATGCAGTAAATGTCCTGAAAGGAACTGCTTTTGCTGTCCAGGTTAAAGAGACTATCTATAAACTCTGCAAACTCCAACACTTGTGGGCTGGGGGCATCACTTAGCCTCCCATTTTGGAGGGTCAATTCTTCTGGAGTAAAGGAAATATGATCTGTATCACTACCCGCGCCTTCATCGCTGCATCGCCGCTGAGGAGTGATGTCTCCACTGTTCTGCAGGCCCTCAGGAGGTTGAGTTTCCTGGGAGTGTTTGGAGAGGCTGTCAGCAGCAAGCAGTTCTGTCCGTGAGCTAAGAGAGGGGTTCTCCTCAGGAATTGCTGGATCAATATAAAAACAGTGAGTTTCATCTTTCTCCATGACTGCATGGAGACTGGGTGAGCCACGGATGCTACGGAAACCAGAGGAACGCCTTGAATCAAAGCTATAGATGGATTCATTATCAGATAGGCTCTCCATTGTAGCAAGAGGAGCACGCCGGTCCTGCAGTTCTACGGACAGGCGTTCCTTGGTATCTAGTAGCAGGATCTCCACAGGATCCTTCTGCACTGGTGACAGAAGCTTGGTTTCATAAAACCCTTCCAAACTGATTTCAGAGTGAGCCTTACTCCTGCAAAAGGAGAATACAAATTATATGAGACTAAGGTAAGACTAGAACTATAATTTCCTGGAACAAGCTACAGAAGTGCATACAGAAGGCATGATTCTTTATGAAATTATAATATTCACCAACAGGATAGCAGGAAGGAATAAGATCACCAGCAGCCCTCGTAAGCCCTTCTAGAAAATCAGAGCCATGTCCTTACTTAGTACTGCTGTTCTTTCTGTCCACTGTTATGTCTCCAATTCCAATCTGTACAGAAGGTCTACTAGGCAGGGGTTGATTCAGGAAGATTAATTCCGGGTTGAGGTCCACTTCTGTAGGACTCACCATCACTTTGGCTGCAGAAAGCAAAGCTGTTTTGCCCTTGTTGTAATTTTCCAGGACCTATGTAAAATAAATTAGTGAATAATAACTTTCCTGTATTTTCATTTCTGTTGAGTAGTGTTAAATAAATGTTAAGACAAATGTAGAGCATGTTAAAGTAGCCTATAACAGATCGTGTGATTTGTAGTATAATTAAGATCTTACCAATGGTAAGATGGATAAGAAACTATTATACTCTGGGAAAGTACCAGCTCAATATAATCAACAGACATCCAACTTGTTGCTCAAATGACAATTGCTCTCCCTTCCACAAGTCTCCTTACCAATTACAGTAAACAATGGCATTCCAAAGTAATTTCCAGCAAGGTATTATGGCAGATGTAAGTAAGTAAATGTAAGCACAGACCACTTTATCTTGGTCTGGTTTTACAAAAGTAATGCATTTGCATTTCTCAGAACATGAGTTAAACTGAATGATTGTGTATATGATGGGTCCTTGATGCTCTCTGAGCTTGTTTTGTTGCAGACATTTTATTACCCAAAGTAGGTAACATCATCAGTGCATTGTGTACATGTGTCTGTTTTGCAGTATATAAATGTAGAAGCATTCATGAAAACTTCGTTACATTATGTTCTATTCATTCCCTATCTGTGAATCATAGAATCTACATTAGTTCTCCTCATCAAGACACTCAGCATGATGTGTCTAATTGTTCACTCATCATTGAATCCCAAAACCAATGAATGATTATTACCTTGTTAAGACCCTCCATTACTACATATGGCAGATGTTCATGTAGCATTGCTGGAGAAATTATCACTTCATTAAATGCCTTGTTGTCTCCCCAAATGGCAAAGTATGTAGGTTCTTCCTGATCACAGCAGCTATAAAAGATATCAGATGAGGCAGTCATTAACCATTACTTCTAATTTATCTTTTTATGAGGCTACTGTGTGATTTAAGCAGAGTAAACACAAAGAATTCATGCAAATCCTCTGCCTTGCAACTGCAGCATTTTCCTTACATAACTGTTTAATTCAAGAATCAGGATAATTAATAAACCATTTCATTGCATAACACTGCATTTTATTATATAAGTATATACCAATATTATACAATTTATTTCCTTAGACACATGATTGTCAGTAGACATTAAGCATAACTGTACTGCAAACCTAAAAAACTAATGAAAAAGCATCAGGAACATGTCCATATTGTACTTTTTAGCTGAATTATAACTACATCTAATTCAGAAATTCAACTTTGTAACTTATCTTTCAACTAATAAAGCAGATACTCAACTGGCTTTGTATTGTGAATAGATAGTGAATTGCCTTTGTTTTAGGACCTTTAAGTTCTGGTTAATTGAAATGACTAGTACCATTACCTGCAAACAATTTGGGTGGGTGTTATCTTTATTCAGCTTTACATTTTTTGGTTACATTTGAGGTGGGAGAAGAGGAGAGATAATTATTTAATTTTGCGGTGTGTGTAGAACAGGGGTGTCCAACTCGCATTGTCACAGCAACGTCATGTGACATATCAGGACTTTTTTCCCCTTCCCTAAACTGGGCGTGGGCGTGGCCAGTATGTGATGCACAGGCTGCGAGTTTGATAGCCCTGGTGTAGAACATGTAAAACAAAACCACAATTCCCTGGGAAGTAATAATGAAAATATATACAGCATCATCAATAAGCATCACCAATATTAAAAGTTCTAAGAGATATTTTGAAAAAACAGCCCTATATTTTTCATCCTAAAAACCTCCGATAACTTTGCTAGTCATTATTCCTCCACTTACCAGCACTGTTCAACAGGATGATTATGAACCACATGGATAATGTGCCCAGGAGGGTAGAGAGGTGTGCTGGCTGACAGGGCAATAGTTAAGTCACTAGGATGAGTCCAGAGGCGGTTACTGGTTATTGAGTTCCCTTCAGGCTCTTCAGGGAGCTCAGACTTGGGTATGCATTTGGTTGCACCAACTATGATTCTCCACTATCCAAGGGGAAAAAAAGTAATGAAGGAATATGAACTGGCCATTATTAAAAGCTAGCATATGAAAGAAAACAGCAGTCATATTTTTTCTCATGGTTTTAATCTTTAAATTTAGTGGGTGTGGGTGTTTGCGTGTATCAGAAGCCACAGTATCTCAGCTTGACAGACTGAACATTTTTGTCCATTTAGGCTTAACACTGTGCCTTCATTCAACTATAATATGTTAATCAATACAACAGCAGAAATCCATCAATACGGTATACTACAGCTGAAACCACCTGTAATTCATGTTCTGTTACTCTTTCATCTACATTTATTGATTTACTCCAGAGAAACTGTGCTATGGTAGTTAAAATAATGAATAAGGATTATAAGAGACCCAGGTTCAAGTCTACCCTTAATCACAGAATTCATTAGATAATTTTGGTCCAGTCACTTTCTCTCTGTCCAATGTAACCTCAGAGTTGTTGTGAAAAATACTGGACGAGAGGGCGCTATATAGAGTCTTGAGAACTCCTGGAGAAAAAAACAGAATATACATCTAATAAATACATATGTACATAGCACAATACTGTGCTAAGATATTCATTTCCTTAATCTTTAAAAAACATCCTGACCCTTGTTGTTGTTGTTAGTTGTGAAGTCGTGTCCGACCCATTGCAACCCCATGGACAACGTTCCTCCCGGCTCTCCTGTCCTCTGCCATCTTCTGGAGTCCATTTAAGCTCATGCCGACTGCTTCAGTGACTCCATCCAGCCACCTCGTTCTCTGTCGTCTCCTTCTTCTATTGCCCTCAATCTTTCCCAGCATTAGGCTCTTCTGCAGTGAGTCCTTTCTTCTCATTAGGTGAGTTTCTCATTATTTGAGTTTCATCTTCAGGATCTGGCCTTCTAAAGAGCAGTCAGGGTTGATCTCCTCTAGGACTGACTGGTTTGATCGCCTTGCAGGAAATAACCCTTAAGTAGGTTTAATGGTAAACTACCTTTCCTCAATGCTGTATTAATACAACTGAAGTACTATGCAAGGAACACATCTTTAAATAATGTGTCAGTTTGAGAATAGGTCCAGTTAAGAATTCCAATACTTTTAAAACTAGAAAAGCAACAATGGGAATTCAATGGAAAATAAATGTGAAATGTACTGTACATGTTTAGAGAAAATTGATACAATGTTTGTTGATTGTCAAAATAAAGCATACTAAAAAAACCTACAAGAAATACAATAATTCATAGAATGAAAAGATTTTAAATATCATTTTTTTCTTTCCCAGCTGCTTCCTGTTAAGTAAGTTAAGTACTTCTGTTAAGTAATTAGGTATTACTAAGCCTCACATTCCTGCAAAATATATAAAGTTGGCTTTACACATGGTTGCAGCTACTAGGACACTTCATATTTCTCACTTGGAATTACACATAAATCTCTTTAGAAGAAACACAGACTAAGCTATAGGAGTATCCACTGTACCGTTTTAAAATGTCATACATCTTACACTGACCAAAGTTGTGAAGGACTTGGGCAGCCTATACGTTTAATAAATAAATGAATAAACAAAAATGAAAGCAGTATCAACTCTGTATTTTTTAAAAATAGTCCAATAATTTAACATGAAGACAATTTATGAATTAGAATTCTACAGCTGGATATGTACCATATCCAAAGTGTGGGGTTCTCTTAACAGGAAACTGCCAGCTAGGTTGGAAGGGAGGAGGTCAAGGTGGGGCTTAGCTTTTGCATAGCCACAAAAGGCATAAGTGTGTCTGCCCCCAAGATCCATGAAACCTCATCAGGTTGTTTCCAGGGAAAGGCAAGCGAGTCTGGGGAGATTCTTGTAATTTAGGTAGAAAACAATAAAGTTCCTTGCTTCAGCCATTTATGAGCAGCTCCGGTTGCTTGCACCTGATAATTACAAGACAACTACAACTGGCATAAATCCTAAACAAAAAAAAAAGATTAAAGAACAGTTTTATAACAATTACTTTCATTTCAGATAGAATTGAAAATTGTTTACCTTTGGTTTATTACTTCTCTGCAAAACATCAAGAAGTTGCCGGCGAAATCCTTCCAATTGTGAGAGGCCAATCCTGAATGATAAAGAGTATCAGATGCAATGATGCAGGTTTAACTATTATGAGAATCATAAATAGAAAAGCAAAGAGAGATTTAATCAGATATAACTTACCCATGATATAATATAAGGACAAAGCATATAAACACCCTGGATTTCATCCATTATCGTAAGATTTAGATAATACATACAGTATATTTAGATACTGTATGCTACTAATAACCAAACAAGAGTTCAAGCACTTAGCAAATTAACACTTGCTTACTATTCTAACAGTAGGAATTCAAAACATACAGTTGACCAAACATATGCAGGAAGAGTTACTATGCTCTCTAGGACATGAGTGACATTTTAGAGCTCACATTATAGATGAACTAAGCAAGAAAATGAAACAGCTCACTATTGATACTAGAAGATACAGACAGATTTTCCTTTATGAGGTTATCAACATATGCATCAGTATTTTTAATTCACAGATGTAAGGTGTTACACAAATCACAAATATAGGTATTAATATTTTGCCTCTATTGGGAAAATGAAGTATGTTAAATGTGATTATTACTGATAGTCAGTTGAATCTTTTCTGTAGCCATTCCTTCCTTCCTATATCCTGCATTTCAGGAGTCAAAAATAGCAATGTGGTGTTTGCCAATTTTTTTGCTAGGAGGATTTGCTACACAATTCTCCCTTTGCATGGAGACTATCTCGTCTTCACTACAACTTCCATTACAGTGCTTGCTCACTATCACTCATTGTCTTTAGCTGTCAGCATTCCTAAAATAACTACGTGAGAATGATTGCTTCTGTGACTTAAAAAAGTACTGTGCAAAGATTCATAATTGCATTCTAGCTACAATGACAAGGAAACTGAAATAATAGCAAGTAACAATACACACATCTGAAATGAAAAAACATTCAGGTAAGCTAGGAATGATAATCTACATAAAACAATAAACTGTACACAACTATAAGATGACACAGCTCACATAATACAAAGATGCTAGACAGAAGGAAGATGACAACACTCAGAGATCAAGATAAAGTGCATAGATGGGAGATGGCACGGAAGATATAGCCAGGAGATAATTCACAGATGTAAGATGGCTCAGGAGAAGTGACCTGGGAGAAAGTACAAATGTATAAATGACAGCATAAATAACTAAGGCGGTGCTACATATTTGTGCACATTTCACCTTTTTCAGTAATAGAGGCAGCTGAGAGGTTAGGAAGGGTTATGTCAATGTCCAGTATGTGGTACATTAAAGTACAATATGTGTTTATGGAAAAGATACAGTAAAATGGGTAGATAGCTGGAAAAAAATGTCAAGGAAGAAGTATAAGAACGGTTGTTAAGCGGTAAAATGAAACTGATTTTAAATGGAATTGAGACAAGGCATTATAGCTTAGTATAAATACAAGAAAAATGAAATAAAGAATTCCAAATGAACTGACTTGCCTGGGAACAAGGTCTTTGCCTAGCACAACTGCAGTCACAAATTCTTTGGAGTACTCCATAGCATCTTCGCTGTAAGGAAAGGATACAAGAAAATGATGCCAATATTTAACTATGTTAAAAAAGAAGTAAGTATAACAAGTAAGAAATCAATGCTCCAGATCAAGAGGCATAGTGGCTCAGTGGCTTAATGAAGCTGGAGATGGTCTCTGCTCCAATGGTTTCAGTCCTAGCACTGTGTAGTGGGCTAAGCTCTCGTCACTTGCCTCAGCTTCTGTACACCTAACAGTTCAAGTTGCGGCGCCCATTTATGAGGTGATTCCAGGGAGAGGAGGGAGCTTAGGATGCTGCTGCAGAAAAAGTAGCTCTCTTTCTTACTGGTGCTAAACCAGCTCCCCCTTCCTTGGGAAGCACATGAGTGTATCCTACAACAGAGCTGGTAAACTGGTAGCCAAACTACTACTCTGCAATAGCATTGTGGTCTCCTGGCTACTGTTACTATGCCATATAACAACAACAACACCACACTGAAAGCTTTGCCAGAAATTTAGGTTCAAATGCAGAAAAAATTACTGGGAACACCAAGTTGACAAAGTTCTTGAAAATGAACAGGTTAAGATCCTATGGAACTTTTGGATCCAAACAATCACATATTTGGCCCACAACATGTGATGTCACTATTATGGGAGGGGGGGAATTAATATTGCACTACCAGGTGATGCATGAATTGAAGAGAAACAGCTAGAAAAAATAACAAAATATTGTGATTTGCGATTTGAACAATTGTGGAGGAAGAAATCAATGGTTGTATTAATAGTAATAGGAGCCCTTGGAGTAATACTCAAAGGGCTACCTAGATACATGGAAATTTTGAACTTATTAGACCTGAATATTCTGACTTTGCAAAAAAACCACCTTACTCAAAACTGTCCACATACTCAGATGTTATTCTAACAGCATTTAGGTCCTTCGCTGAATTTGGACTGTTTAGTTTTTACCAATCCCAGATTGTGAATCAAACTGAAGATTAAATCAATAATGATGATGATGATGATGATCCAGGTCTGCATTATTGATAATATACTTTGATATCAGGAGAAAAGCAATTTGCAGAGAATTAATGTTATAGATAAAATTTACTCCTGGGAATCCCAGTAGATCACCCATTTGCCAGTACACAGAAATGTATACTAAGATAGATACCTAATAGAAATCACAAAAGAGAACCAGTAGAAACATACGAGGTTACAGGAAAATGGAAAGTCAATGTTGAAATACTTTACACATAAGATTTTAGTATGACAGAAGATTTGTAGAGGGAGAATATATATTCAGGAACCAAATCCATTAAAAAAATTAACTACCAAAGGCATTAGACTGGCTGATAAATAGGAATACCAAGACCTAGTTGAAACACCAGTTGAACTGTTCAATATTGCAGAGGAGGCAATTCAAGTGCTAACATCTCTATGATAATAAATGTGAAATAGAGATTGGAGAAGATCAATGTACACCAAAAAGAAAAAGAAAAAGAAAAGGAAAAGGGAAATGGAAGATCTACATATTACCAAACCCTCAAAACTAATTCTTCACACAAGCAAAGTTTTGCTTAAGAACTTACAGAAAAGAATAGCGCCAAGTACAAAAAGAGAAATACCAGAAGAATAGGAAGATTTTTAAAAAGATAGGGATATAAGCTCAACAGCTAACATAAAAAAAATAAGGGACAAAGAAAGGATATAAATGAAAGATGTTTATTTTGCTTCACCTATCACATTATGCCAAATTGTGAGTTGCACTAAGAATATCATGTATGCCAGAACACCTGATTATTCTTCTGAGGAATATTTCTAAAGAATAAAAAATTATTGCAACCATACAGTTTGGAGAAACAGTGTTTCAGAATAAAGGAAGATAAGGTTTTATTGTGTTTCAGAATAAAGGAAGATAAGGTTTTATTGTGTTCCCACACTATTTAATTTATATAGCAAATATACAAATGGCAGGTCTGGAAGAGATGATGAATTCAAAATTGGAGGATGAAACACTAATAAGTTGGGATGAAAGTGAAAGGCTGAAAGACATAATTATAAAGTAAAAATGGAAAGTGAAAAAAGAAAAATAAAGGATAATGTCAAATATTAAGAACACATAGGCCTTGGGTGGCTCAGGCTGTTAATTGCCTGCACTTAAGTTCCAGCTGCCTACAACGGCTGTAGGCTCGAACCCCACCAGGCTCAAGGTTGACTCAGCCTTCCATCCTCTCAGGGTAGGTAAATTGAGGACCTAAGATTGTTGTGGGCAATAAGCTGACTTTGTAAAAATGCCGCTTAGTAATAAGCAGGCATATACAATGGAATGAAGGCTATTGCTGAGCACACTGGGTTGTATCCCAAAAACTGTAAGCCGCCCAGAGTCTTCGGAGAAGGGCGGCATATAAATGTAATTAAAAATAAAATAAAAAAATAAAATATGGAATTTTAATTTTCTTGGGCTCAAAAATAAAGTTGGATTGTAAAGAAAATAAAGAAGAGATTACTTCTAGGGAAGAAGATATGGATGGATACACTTAAAACAAAATCATGAATAATTCTATTTTGGTTATCTTCTTCCCGCCCTTCCCCCCAATCTAAATAGAATACTTAACACATTGAAAGAGTAACAACATAGATCACTGGAGATCACTAGTATGGATACTCTGGACAGCAAAAAGAATCCATCAATAGTCATGAAAAAGTACGACTGACTGTTCTGTTAAGGTGATAATCATACTCTGGCTTATATTCAAGTCATAAATTACCATTACACATGCAGAGTCAAAAGAGAATATCTGAAATGTAAGCAAGGTCAGTAGTTGGAAAATTAGCATATCACAGCAAAGACTGATCACGAGTAATTGAAGCCTAATCTACAGTTGCTGGAATCACTGAACGAGGGCCAGGCATAGATTTAAATTACATAGTATGGGCCATCTCCTTTGAGTGCGGTTTTGCTAACTGCTTAAGAATGTTTTTTTAATGAATTTATATGGCTATGCATCTCTCAAATTCAATTCTGGGTGGTTAATAACATGTTAAACTACAGAACCAAACAATCAGCAAGACAAGGACAAATTGGCAGCCAAGGAAACCAACAACAAACCCATCTGGGCTCCTCTAACTGGAAAAAGAATCAGGTCTTTAAGGCTTTCAAAAAGGCCAATAGGGTCGGATTCATGTAATGTTATGCAATATGGTAGTCCAGAAGGCACCTGCTATGATACAGTCTCACAATTTGTGAACTATGTGTGTGTGTCATACATACACACACACATGTATATTTCCTTTACTCTTGGGAGCTGGAATTTCTTAGGATTGAGGGGATAGGGCAGAATAACAGAGTTGGAAATGAGCTTGGAGGTCTTCCAGTCCCATTAATTCCATTTCCAGGAGAACTAATGGTCCAATCTCAATTTCATCTGGTGGCTGTGCCTCGTCCATTTGTTCTGAGCCATGTTATCTTTCTTTTCATTTTAGGATTTAACCAGAGGTAGGTATTCATTAGCTAGCTTATGATACAACTTTATGATGGATGAGAAAAATCAACTGTACTTGGCAAGGCTGTGGCAAATAGAAATGGAAGGTGAATGAACAGAATCAAAGAGAATTCTGCTACAATGACTTTGCAAGAGCAGGGGATTATCACCAGAGATAGGTTGCTGGGTCAGGATAATTGAGGGTATGATAGTACCTAGTGAAGTAATTGACATGGAGTCTAAAAATCCTCCTACTAACAGGGGAGTTTAAAAAGTTGGTATCTATCCTTAAAATGGTAAATAAGACCCTGAAACTATTTTGCCAAAGTTTGGTGAGATCTCAGAGGTATTATAACTTCTTGTGATCTTGATGTATCCTAGGAATGCATTGCCTTTTTCGGCAGCCACAGCTCATTGTTGGCTCATAAGTTAGAGCTCCTTATTCTCTTATTGTCTAAAAATACTGTAGATACCTACCTTAAAAGCCCACCTGGTGGAGAATAAGCAAAGCACTTTAGAGTTGGATACTGTGGACGTAGTAGAAAGGACAAAATGGCTGCTGTGCCTGCTCCTAAGGAATGGCCCACTACAATTAGGCCATAATGTTTTGTTCCTCTGCCCTACAAAACAAAAGCCTTTTAGATATTTGAAGGATTAAGGTATTTCCATCTATTTATGCAGTTATCTGCCATATCTTTTTAAAGTAATTCTCTCAAACCACAGTGTAAAATATGTTTTAATTAGCATTGAAACAAGCATTTTTCTTAAAACACTATTTAAACATGCCATTATGATAGCAACAAATTGCAATGTACCATTTAAAGAATGAAAAAATGGGGAACAAAAGAAAAAAAGTGGCACTCAGACTGATATTTTTAAAAATTAAATAGAAAACCAAATAAAACAATACAGAAGTTCTTGCAATACCAATGAGACACTTCCAAAACATTCACAAATAAGACCTTTTTAATCTTAGCAAACATAATCTGTAATCTTCTAAAAAATTGCTACAATTTGGTCATAGTTTTTTCTTTCAAATACATAAATAAATCAATTCCAAATGTTTTTAATTTTAATTAAATTTAAATTAACTTAAATAAACATAACCATTACTCTGAATTAAAATGATCTTTTCAATAACTGTCACTCAGCTTTATAAAGGAAAGAACTCTTGTTTTCAGATGATGTTTTTGAATTTTAGAGGCAAATGTTTTCTAATGGCAAATGAAAAAGGAGTGTTCAGGGTTGCACAAAAGCCACCTGCAGGCAATTGATCATTTTCTCATATGCTAAACAGCATAGTTAGCATGAATGAGAAATCACATTATTTGTGAGATGGATACTTGTGAAGGCTTCTTAATCAGTAACATTTTAATCAGTGATGAATACATTTTACTTTGTTTTTAGCATCTGTAATAAGGGACCTTTTCATCACATTTTAGTGGTTTCAATTAATTAATTTGAAAAGGTGTGTATAGTTAATGAATGTCAGTAATATTTTAAAATTATGAATGGTTTTTAAATGAATTTTTAAATTTTTAAAAAATTATTTCAAGTAATTGTTCTTAGAGTAGTGGAAAATACTGGACATTTTTAAATTGTAGCAGTATTTCAAATACTTTGGACATAGTGTTCAATAGTTAGTAGCAAAACATGGAGGTATGACTCTAGTTTATGAACATATTGCAATAAAACAAAAACTTACTAAATCACGGCCAAAAGCCTGAGACAATACCATCTCCTGCTCCAGTTTCTTTTTTATATACTCAGCAGATAGCACCATCCCCTAAAAAGAAACAACAAAGAAAATAGAAAATGTGAGTTTTAACAAAGTTGAGCGCTGCACCAGCATTTTAAAAATTAGACATTAATTCAAGTGACTGAGGCAATGTGACTCTTTCCTTCTTCAGTAAAATGTGAAATTCAGTGTTATAAGGGATCAAAGGGACAGATTACATTGAGCACCACTTCTAAAGCTTAGTAGCTCATACTAGTTTGAGTAAGGGAAATCAAGATTTCCTGGACTTCCCTAGAGTTTGAATCAATTGGAAAAGAACCTGGGAGATCTCTAAAGGAAACAGAGAGACTCTGATGAAATAGTTTCAGTTCCAACCCAAACCCTAGCCTGTTATAATTTTGTCACTCATCGCCACTGTGTTCATGTTTTCTACATTTTAATTTACATTCTTTTTAATTATTCTATATTTATGGTATAAAATTTGTTCAGTACTGCACACTGCCAGGTGAAGCATAGTATGACAGGTAATATATATGTGCTTAAATAAATGATAAGTAAGATATCCCTGGCAGAACTATAGCTAAAGCGTTTTCTGTTGGTAAGCAGAGCAACTTAGAGACAAACTCCTATACCCAGATAGAGAAGCACTCTGCCTCATCCTAACCCTCTCTGACACCTATCTATATGGCACAATGTTGCACTGCAACATTACAGTTTATTACAATATGCTTGTATAGTATGCTACTGAGTCTGTCAGGGACTCCAGACAATTTGCAACAATCTAGAACAATTAAATATCTACATTTGTGTATCAACAAAATATTCACAGCAAGAATTGCAGTAATTTAAGATACTCAAACACAATTCTGGTAATGTTACAAGTTAAATTAAAATATAGCCATTTTCAGTAAACCATCTGAATAATCAGAAAAAAAATCCTAATCCCAATAATTGTTCTATTTATAACTGAGTTCCACCATTATTTGGGGCCAGCTCAATTAATGAGAAGCAGTTCCATAGGTTTAGGGTGGTGGTAAAAAAAACAGCAACACAAGCATTAGGACGAAAGTGAACCCAGCAAATGTAAATGGACATTCAGTGAGATGCAGAACTGTGATGGGATATGATTTTGTTGTAAGGTTTGTGGGTTACATTTATTTTGTTTATATGGAATATTACTGTAAGCCAGTTAGGAATATTATGCGTAATACAGGTATCTACATTTGCTAGATTAAAAAGCCTCAGTGCTTTCATTTCATGAAAGTGGGAGACAATATATCTCTTATATGGCATGAATATATTAGTTCAATAGATTATGGCTGGTAAGGCAGTCCTCCATAATGTTAAGCCATAGAAGGCCTTTTCAATTTAAATCAGCGCTATTGATGATACCCAGAAATCTGTTAACAACTAAAACAGATCTTGAAGATATGTACAGCATGTCAAGACCTATACTTGGACCATTGCATTCAAGACCATTTGAAGTTTCTGAGTGCTAATTGAAATTGTCTCGGCTCTATGGGACAGGCCCACTCCACCTGTGCCGATAGAGGAGACATGCTGCATATCTCTGATCTCATCAGTCAAGAAATTCTTATTAGCAGGGTCCAGGAGAAGAGCCTTCTCTGTTGGGGCCCCAGCCCTTCAGAACACCTTGTCCCCTGAGATTGGTTCCTGCCCTCTTGACCTTCCATAAGTCCCTGAAGACCTGGTTCTGTAGTTGGCTTGGGGGGGCTAATGGGGGAGTACCACACTGCAGGTGGTTGATCGACTAATAGCAGCTCCCATGTGCCTTTCCTTCCCATCTTTTAGTTTTAGTTGTATTGTATCTATATTTCATTGTGATTTTATATACTGGTCTATATTTCATTGTGATTTTATATACTGGTATATATATTTATGGTTTCGATGTTGTATTGCTGCCCAGATCTGCCTTGCAGAGAGATGGGCAGCAAACACATTTAGTAAATAAATAAACAAAATGCATTGAGTCATTTATTTTCAGTGTATTTTAGGAATATTAGGAATGGTATTTAAAACTGGGAAGTTAGGTACTTAACTTGGAAACTATCTGCTAATAATGGGAAAAATCAGAAAGAATGGGTATACTCTGATATGTGAATTGACAGCTATTATAACTCAGGTCATAAATGTTACTTTTTCATCTATAAAATGGCAACTCATTTTTAAAAATATAAATCCATTCTGTATTTTTCAAAAGGATTTATGTAGTGATAACAAGGCCTTCCACAGGATAAGGATTGGAGAAAGCTATAATAGAATATGCATACCAGATGGAATCAATTATCAAGACACAAGAATGCACTGGCTGGTATAAGAATGTCAAATTCCAAAGATGGAAAAAGTAATTTAAGATTTGTGTGAGTGCATTCAGCAGATGTCACTTGAAATGGTGATTTGTAATTGCTTATACATAATCCTTTCAGATTTACTGACTATAGAGCAGAGGTCAGCAGATCTGCAAAATCTTTATTATTTTTTAAAAGAACCTGGTTATCGGTACTGGTAACCTATTGGCATCTGAAGATTCCTAGCTTTTAAAAAAAAATCTGCATGATGTTAAAATATTTCAACTTAATGAAACTCAAAGCCCTTCTACTCAAAATCTATTTTTAGAATCCCTCCCCTTGCTTCCAGCACTGTCATTCAAGATGGGGGAAAACTTCATCGGTAGTAAAAAGTTCTTGCTGAGCCACCACAAATCATCCAGAGAAAGAAAGCAGTTCCTGACTTACACTTGCACCATAATGCTGTCAAATGTTTTATCATTTTTAAACTATTGTACATATGTTTGCTTTTCTTACCTCAGGCTTTTATAATTTTTGGCTTAGTTTTTCATACTTTTTTAACGCAACAAGGCTTTCTCCAAAAGCAAACAGTAATGGATAGGTAGGTTTGCATGCAGATGCATCTTCAGATGATGTACAGTGACATCTTTGGCATCCTGGTGTCATAAATGCTTTTATAGCAATAGCACTTAGACTTATATACCACTTCACAATGCTTTATAGCCCTCTCTAGGCAGTTTATAGCATATTGCCCCCAACAATCTGGGTTCTCATTTTACCCACCTCGGAAGGATGGAAAGCTGAGTCAACCTTGAGCCTGGTGAGATCTGAACTGCCACATTGCAGTCAGCTGGCAGTCAGCAGAAGTAGCCTACAGTACTGCATTCTAACCATTGCACCACCATGGCTCTAAATTCTGTTCTTACCATATTTGTTAGATATACAGACTCATTACATTCAACTTTTATCATGTATTTCAAAACACAGTATATTCAAACAAAATAAATGAAACATTGATCGGCAGTATATCCACATGTTCATTTTCCATAATCCAATGTAATAAAGGTATTTCTAATTATTAAGCGTAACAATATATAATAAAATATTCTGCACTCCTTGGAACTTTAAAATTGTCTTCTGTTACAGAATTACATTTTATATTCCATCAGTCTTTAACTGCCAGTTGTTTTTTGGGAGGACACCAATTTGAATGAAAGTAACTTTCAACAGCTACCCTTTTCAGTACTAACAGATTGCATGCTGTGGCTTTTATACAAGGGTTAAAAATGATCTTAAATTATATATTCCAAGAGAAATTTTAAAGGAATGATTTGAAATTATAGTGTATATATTAACCAATTAAAATCAAAAGCATTCTATAAATACCTTGTGTCCAAGCCATGTTCCGTGATGACCCTCCACAGGGAGGCGCTCAGCATCTCCGGTCAAATCAGTCAAAGCATCCTTTGGGATGAGGAAAAAAGACTTGTGCATTATGAGGCTTAGACATTGTTACAAATCTTATTAATGCACTTGCACATTAGCAGATTTCTAGGATCAGAGCATGAAAGTGAGTGAAAAAAAACAGAAAAAAATTACCTTTGGTGATAAAGTTCCTCGAATGCTGATGACTACTTTCTTCTTTTCATGATCTACAGCCACATAGAAGGGCGTTTCATAAACCTAAAAGTAATAAAGTATATTACAATATTTAGTGTTTATAGTGGTGTCTTCAAGTTAGTGCTGACTCCTTGGAAAACTTCCTGCAGCTTTCTTGGTAAGGTTTTGGAAGTGATTTGCCATTGTCTTCTTCCTCACCCAATGTTGTCTAGCTTTCTTTCTTTCTTTGTTAAGGTGGAGCTAGAACTCGTGGTCTCCCAGTTTCTAGCCCAGTGCCTTAATTACTACACCAAACTTGTTCTTTCTATTTAGTCTTACCTAAATGTCATGCATTTTCTTTCCTAATCAATTTCTGGTAGAGAAGCAACATTTTTGAGCTAATTCCGTCAGGAATTTATAATTTTACACCTGATAAGAGAATTCTGATTTGTCAGCTCCATTATTTTACCACATGTGGAAAAGTCTCTTTATTGTCAAACACATATTCTTATATTGATAATATTTGTTGGGGATGAAATGGGAGGGAAAGTAGGACTGAAAGAAACAATGGTAGGGCTAGAGTCAAAGCCATGGGACTACTTAAGATTGTTTGAGGCCTTCCTTTTTCACTTTTTGGCATCTGTTTTTTCTCTCCAAGACATTAAACACAGAAAAGCAATCAACAATGCTTATCAAATCTGTGAAGTGATCTCTTAAATAAAGGGGTTGAAAATTGCTTTCCTATTCCTGCCTTAGCACATTTCTCTGAAACACTTCAGCAGTGTTCTCCAGCACAAGTTATTTCTCATATAGCCCTTACCGCATCATGACATGAAGTGTACACAATGTCCACAGAAGTCATGTTTTCATCAAGGAAATGGCGTCGAATGGCAATAGCATTGCAGCCACAGCAATTATCTTCCTCAATGGTGACACCAGGTGCATAACGGGGCCGAGTAGCGCAGAGGCAACAGCAACTTTAAAAGAAAACATAAATCATTATAATATGGAAAGAAAAAAGAAAACAATTCACACTACTACTTTTTACACAAAATTCCACTTTAGTGTTTCATAAGAAAGTTCTAAAACTATTAGACTTCAACTGTCCAAAATTGTCATCCTTTTCTCATTAACCCAGAAGTCAGCTTTAATAGCAAAATTCTTCTAATCCTTTCAACATTTTTAGTTTGAACACATGAATAAATAAATGCTCATCTCAGCTATTAGTATGGTCAAGATTCCCCTTGTGTGTATTTAAAAATAAAAGAATGAGACAAAGGATTTCTACTGCAGATAGCAAAACAAAACTTTAAATGAATAGCTTGCAATGGCCTTTTAGGGATTTTATGTAGGGAGTTTATATTATGTTATGAATATTTATTAACTTAATTTATAGCCCTTCTTTATGCTCAGATATGTACCTAAGATTCAAAGTAAAATTAGTAAAATTAGAAATGAAATACAGTTTATATTAATTTCTAAACAATTGCCAGTAGTTAATACATAACTGAGCACTGATTCATGTGATGATGGTTACTAATTTGAATGACTTTATCAAATATATTCATGTAGGACAGGCTATCAAGGGCATGTGACTTGAAAACCTAATGTTAGGGTTACCATAGGAGCAATATCCTGCCAAATAGATCAATGGTGGGAGAAAGATGTATTCATGTTCACTGTTTGTGAGCTCATCAGGAATATTTGTGGTCAGAAAGAAAAACTAAATGCTGGCTCAATTCAGAACTCTGTTCTTCAGTTCTAAAAAATAAATCAAGTCTTCACAAATTTTCTGTATGCCAAGGGTATTTATTGTCCAAACATGCTTCCATCCTAAAGCTGGGAGCAAATACAAATAAATAAATAAATAGTTTAAAAATGAATGAATGAATGAATGAACAGATAATAATAACAGATAACAGATAATCAGAGTTGGAAGGGACCTTGTAGGTTATCTAGTCCAACCCGCCGCCCAAGCAGGAGACCCTACACCATTTCTGACATGGCAGTCCAATCTCTTCTTGAAAGTCTCAAGTGATGACGCTCCCACAACTTCTGAGGGCAAGCTGTCCCATTAGTTGATTGTTCTCACTGTCAGAAAGTTTCTCCTTATTTCCAGGTTAAATCTCTCCTTGTTCAGTTTCTATCCATTATTCCTTGTCTGGCCTACAGGTGCTTTAGAAAATAGCTTGACCCCTTCCTCTCTGTGGCAGCCCCTCAAATATTGGAAGACTGTTATCATGTCTTCCCTGGTCCTTCTCTTCACTAGACTAGCCATGCCTAGTTCCTGTAACCATTCTTTGTATGTTTTAGTCTCCAGTCCCCTAATCATCCTGGTTGGTCTTCTCTGTACTTTTTCTAGAATCTCAACATCTTTTTTATAATGTGGTGACCAAAACTGGATGCAGTACTCTAGGTGTGGTCTTACTAAGGCTTTATAGAGTGGTATTAGTACCTCACTTGATCTTGATTGTATCCCTCTATTAATGCAACTTAGGAATGGCAGATCCAAGAAGCACAACAAAACACACACACAAACCTCAATAAAGGAGGAGTGCATGAGGAGACAGAGGAAGAAAACAAATAAAGGAGATAATAAAGTAAAAGACATTTAAAACAATCTGGATCAATACTTACGAGCAGGATCTGGCCAAGCGACAGAGTCCACAGGTAGGTTTCCTCATCAAATACATGGGCCAGCCATAAGCAGCCAAAGCAAAGAGCATATAATAGCATACTTCTTTATATCGCTGCATCTCTTGCTGAAGGGAATAAAAAATATTATGGCATGATGCCATAATTAGAAATAACTTCCTCTCACTTAGTTATCAAGGAATTATAATTTCTGATTAGATTTTCATAGTCAGTTTGATCTTTCAATTAAGCTCCGAATAGCCACCTCCAGGCACTGTTTGATGGAAGAAACCTGAGATTAGCACTCTGGGATAGCTGCTGAGTGGATGAGAAATTCTGACTTCCATTTTTAAACCAGCTGGAGAACCTTGTTATTGCATATCCTAGCTAAGAAAACTGATTTGTAGCATGTGATCTACTAACAAGCCAAGATTCTAATCCTTAACTTGATTCTGGCTTGTTTGAACAACTAAACAAAGTTCATGCATTTTTACAAAATGAAGCCCTCTGATTAGTTAAAAGTGGAAGCAAAACCTAAATAGTAATAGTAATAAGATGCAGTGCAGTCAAAACCAGATTGGGCAAAGATATTTCCCCCACTGCTAAAATATTATTGAATGAACTCACGTGTAATTCCAAATATTTTTAGAGACAGAGAATTTGTAAGAATTGGAATCAAAAGTTGGAATACCCTGTTTTAATAAATGAATAGTTAAAAGAATATTAAGATATCATGATCTCAAAATGAGACTAATTCAATGACAATTTTTTCTATATTTATTAGATACTTCGTAAAGCTTTTCAAAAGAGTTGGCTATCAACTTCATTATGCTGTAAGTGTAAAATAATGGAAGAGACACGTATTCATGCCACACTTATACAATTTGGGTTTGTTTTTTGATGATTTTGAGAAGAGTGCTGTATAGTTTACAGTGCAAGTTGAAATTACGTACAATTTTTTTTAAATTTATCACTATACAAAGAACTCCTGATTTATGAAGTATGGAATTTACCAGAACATAAAGTTCTTATACGATAAAAAGACAGTGCTACACAGAATCCTGGATTGACGATGTGGATTTGCTCACTGATCATAAATTAGTTCTGTGTTGATGTAATTGAAAGAGATACCATTATTTTGAGTGGTAAAGCTTCATGAAATGTTTAAATACAGCTGTTTTCAAAATATGCATTCTCTGTCTTTTTTCTTAATTTTCTTCATTTATGTATCTTCTTTTGTATACTAAAGCAATAAAAATGTCTACATTTGAGGTTTATAGCTTTAATTCAAAAGTATTACTTATTTAATAGTGTAAGACTCACGAAAGTCCCAGAAAATTTCAAATGGTTTTATTACCCAGGTATAAACAGTGCTATAAGAAAACAGATTTCAGTGGTTGATTCATTTGTATACATAACTCATTTGTACAAATAACTGCCTACAAAAAATGATTTACCTATTCTCAAAATGTGGCTCATTTTTGGGCCCTGAGACCCTTTCAGGGGCCCCGAATAACAAAGAAATAATTTAAAATGTCTCAATTTTAAATTCTAATACAGTAAATATAATTAAAAATAACCCACATAGATCAAAACTCTTTGGGGCCTTTTTACTTCTTGTCTATATTTTCAGATACTGTGGAGAATAGGTATATGGAGTATAACCCCCTCTTCTCTGTGATAGCCTATCAAGTACTGGAAGGTAGCTATCATGTTACCCCTATGCCTTCTCTTCAATAGTTAGACAGACCTAGTTACCTTAACCATTCACCATACGGTTTTACCCTCCAGACCCTTTATCACCTTTGTTGCTCTTCTTTGCACTCTTTCTAGGGCCTCGGGATCTTTTTTGTATCATGATAACCAGAACTGGATGCAGTATTCCAAGTCTGGCCTCACTAGTGCAGAATAGAGCAGTACTATCACTTCCGTATTCTTGATGCTATCCCTCTGCTGATGCATCCTAGGTCTGCAGTGCCTTTTTTGGTAGCTGCAGCACAGTGCTGGCTCCTACTTTAGTGGTGGTCCACTAGGATACATGGATCTCTCACACAGTTACTACTGTTGAGCCAGATACCTTGTGCATTTTATTTTTTCTGCCTGGTGTAAGGCCTTACTCACCACTGAACTGCATCTTGTTGGATAGGGCCCAATGCTCAAGTCTGTCAAGATCCTTCTGACTCTTGAGTCTGTCTTCTAAAGTTTTGGCAAATGCCCCCAGCTGATAAGGTCCCCTTCTGTCCCCTCACCTAAATCACTTATGAAGATGTTGAAGAGGCATCCCACTACATGCTTTCCTCCATCTAAATGTAGTTTCATTGAGGACTACAAATTGAGTATGATTGATCAGCCAGTTGCAAATCCATCTAGTGATGATGCTATCTGTCCCACATTTTTATACCTTATTAACAAGTAGGCTGTGATCTACTTTGTCAAATGCCTTCCTGAAGTCTAAATAAACTATATTCCAAATAACTCCATTCATATCCATTCATTTAGTCACTTTGTCAAAGAAGTCAGTAAGGTTTGTCTAGCATGATCTTTTTTAAACAAACCCATGTTGGCTTCCAATAATCACTTTGCTCATTTCAAGATGCTTGCAAATCCACTGCTTATCTTTTCAAGTATTTCCCCAGGTATTGATGTCCAGCTGATTGCTCTGTAATTTCCTGGATATATTTCCTCCCTTTTTGAAAATTGGAACCTTATCAATTCTTTTGTAGTACTCTGGCAGTTCCGTGGAACTCCAGGAGCTTTGTACTGTATGTAGGAGCTTTCTACAGAGTATTTATTCCAGGTTAGAAGATTTCAATCTTTCAAGAGTTACACAGTCCCTCTTTTAAAGAACTGACCAACATTAGAAGGAAATTTCAAAACACAATTAGGGTATAGCAATAACTCTCTGATACATCAAAGAAACTGAAAAGAGAATCACAGAAAACTGATGGCAAAAAATACTCAGTGGTCCATCGAGTCTGCTCTTTGAGTGTTTTGTTTGTTTGCATTTTCTTTTTAATTTTTAATTATTTTAATTATTAATTTTATTTATTTTTGTTTGATTTTATTAGATTTACTTATACTTTGACAGTACTTTGCTTGTCAAATAACATCTGTTGTTTGCTTTGGCAAACACATTCATGGGAATTGTTATGAACTAATAGATCTCTACCTTATCTAATAGATCTCTTAATGTCTAAGATCAGAACAAGAGTTTATCCAGGGAAAGACAGAACAACTAATTCCTTTGATCCACTGAGTTTGTATATTTTCTGTAATAAACAATCTGATAACTTACTGAGTTTTTCAGGTCCAAATATTTTGTGTTCCTGGTAACTGGCATTCCCGACAAGAAAGCTAGTATATCATTGTTTGCCTGTAAATCATATGGATTGGAAAAAAATGTAATTAAAATATTCAGCGTGTACTTAAGAAGTAAACACTTGTTTGAATTACTGCAATTGGAAAATATATTATTCTCAGTGTGTGCTATCTGTTTCTTTCCTTTGTTTTTCTGTCTTCTCTGAATGTTGTAGGCTGAGTTCTTTTTTCTTTTTTTTTAACTGAATCTGAAGCCTAGGAATATATAAAACCGGCAGTTTTGTAACATCTTATAGGCAATCTTATTTATTTTTCACATGTTTGAACCACCCATCTTCAATGAGAGCAATATATTTATGGCTTGGCTTTTGTGGACTAGAATACAAGTATGATAATCTGATAAAGTGGACTCTAATCCACAAAAAAATAGGCTTAAATAATTATCAGCCCTGAAATTGTTAAAAAAATTTTTTTGTTTGGCTGAAACTAAATTGTTGTATAACTGATGATCGCTCATTGTCATTGAACCTTCTTATGGTGATAGCTATTTTGTGTCTCTTGTCATATTCCCATACTTTCACATAGTTTTAGTTGTGACCTATATTGCTGAGCTGAGATGCTTGGCCAACATTAAGGTATTTTCTGTCTTCTGGATGGAAAGAGGAAAAGAATGTAACTATCTCTCACAATAAGCAATGTCTTCATTATTCAAATCACAGTATTTGCCACTGCTCAATTGGTCCTAGATGTTCTCTCTATATATTCCTAGAATTAGTACTCAGACCAAATTAAAGTGTTAATTGGTTAATTTAAAAAAAATCAGACCAGAAAGAATTGGTGTTTATGGTGTATTTTCTCTCATAACTAACATGATATTTGAAAGGCATTTAAAACAGTAATTTCCTTTATTTCAGTACACAAATATTAATTCAATCTTGTCAATAAGAAACAGTGAAACTGTAAGTAGCTGGGAAGTGAATTATGATGAAGTGTTAGGTAGTTTTCAAAACTGAAATGTATCACAGAAGGTGATGTTAAGTAATGTTAGCCTATTTCGTCCACTTTTCATTGTTAAAATGAGAATTCCTCACACTCACTTCATCCAATACTGCATTGCGTTTTGCCCTTTGTCGTTGACGTAGTAGAACGAGGCCTGCTATAATATCAGATGGGACTATGTCAAGATCTCGGAAAAATTCAGCAAAGAGATATGCAATTTCAGAGTAAGCATCCTGAAAAATCCAAAGAGGAAAAGGTGAAAAATTAATCTGCAACGAGCAAGAGACAAGAGCTTGAAATAGTTGTTAGCTTGTTGGATTGCTAAAGGCATTATATTAAACCACAATGGAGTTTGCTTTTTTTAAAAAAATACAGTATGTAAATAATCTTTTATAACTTAGTTTATGTGTGAATTAGGCAACCATTATTGAGTAAACAGTTAATCCTATCTTGGTATTATGTATAAATACAGCCATTTCTGGATTACCAGTTTCTGCACTTGGCTGAATGTATTGATTTTTATTTGCATTAAACTTTTCTTCTAAGACAGCTAAAATAACATTCATAGCATTTCTTCAAATTTTCTTCACTGTGGTAGTCAAGAAACAATGCCTGAATTCATTTATCATATGTCAAAAACAAGCCAATAAGATAAACTAATATGAAATACTATGGCCAGATAGATAAACATATAATGTGGTTTGCTTAATTTTGGCTTAGCATGATATTACCACTCTCTCATCACAAAAGTGTTATGTGAATCATGCCATTGTGACTTGTTCAACAAACCATGTTATATACTAATGTTATTATGTAAATTAGGCCTGTGACACAATTTGTTGAAGGGCAGGCTTTAACCAAAATAATTGAGCATGTATTTGAGTTAGGCCTCTCACTTTCTATCCAATACATTATCTACTGTATTACATTTGTCAAAATAACAATAACTGATCTAGGGTAGGATCCTCCCTCCAACCCTTAAGACAACCAACCCTAAACCTGAAAAACTGACAGGCATGGTATAATAGAGACCAACATTTCTTGTCTCTAGTGTCTGGAATTCAGAGAGAAAAAAAATATTTTTGTGGTAGATCAGATAGTTTCATTTTACATAGTAGTATTTGCTATTAGTGCAGCAATGTCTTCTTTAGCAAATACATTGTGGGTGAATAAACCTGCACAATTCAATATCATATATCAGATACTACATATTAAGTAAGATGTCTGACAGCTGCAAACAGGCCAGATGGTTCTGAGGAATGTTATTAATACTTTTACTTT
The DNA here is from genome assembly GCA_009733165.1 of Naja naja. Taxonomy (NCBI): domain Eukaryota; kingdom Metazoa; phylum Chordata; class Lepidosauria; order Squamata; family Elapidae; genus Naja; species Naja naja. The sequence continues at coordinate 254,494,726 of CM019148.1, read as the reverse complement.
TGCCTAATGTAAAATGTAGAATCCCTTTCAAAACTTTCATGATTGAAAATAATCTAAATAATTGATTACTCCATTTTAATCACATTTTTGGTAATAAAAGATAATGAAAGATTACTATATATTTTAAAATTAGCCAACTCAACGGTTTTAGGTCCTTTTGCAAGCTTAGTATTTCTCTTAAATTAAAAATGATTTCTTCCAACTAAGCAAGCATGAACAGCTTACCGATAAAGGTTTATTTGTATCAATTATGAAAAGCTTTTCTATTCTTACAAAAGAGAACCACTCACTGGGTCAAACTGTATGTGTGGAATATCCCAGTAAGATACTAGTACCATATTTCCTCTCATCATCAGCTACAGTTTTCATACTATAATACTATCAAAATCATGAATTATATTTGTTTTTTAATGAAGACAGTAGTTGCTTACTGATTGTGAATCTTTTGTTCGTGTACAGCAGAGGAAAACTTTCAGACGGCGGGTCCAGCTGCTAGCCTGGCCTTCTTCCAAGCGATGCCTTAAGAAAAAAAATTACAGTCAAATGCAATCATCAGATCAAAAAGACATCAAGAGCCTAACATCAAGAATATATAAACACTGGAATAACATGGAAAGAAATTGTGAACAGTTCTGAATGCCATCTGTCTTAAAGCTTCCACACAATTTTCTGAATAGTGGCAGATTTAGAACTCTTCATAATTATAGTTACTTTATAAGGTAAAAGTAAAGTCTCCCTCAAATACAGCTTAGCTCCTAGTAATGAACATGATGTTCTTTTGCAACAGAAGAGAAATGGTTTCCCACTGTCTTCTTCCAAAGATTTCTTTCTTTTTTACTTCCTAGTCCAGTTTACAGCTCTGGGATTTCCCAGTGGTCTCCTATCCAAATAGTAGCTGAGCCAACTTTGCATAATTTGTTCAAGTTCAGCCAAAGTAGGCTAGATGCTGCCACCTGCTGGAATACAGTTGCATTACAGAGATACATAAGTCACCCTAGAAATAGAATGTCAGGAATTACTCAGATCAGAAAAGGGTATTATTTACAAAGCCTCCTCATTTCTGTTTCTCACTTGACACATTGTTGATTAAATAAGTCTTTATGCTTAAGACATAATGGAAACTTTTTCCTTTTGTACCTTCCTCTCTTCAAATTCTTCAAGCTTTTCTGTCTTTGTGGATTTTTCAAAATATGCAGCTCTTACTTCAAATAAAATCAGTGTCAGTTAGCATTTAAAAACAAATGGACTGACCCCTTACTCTGCACCTCAGTTAATACATTATGAGCATTTTTAAAATGGGAGGTTCTGCTACTTAATTGCTCAGTATTTTTAGCACTCTGTTTAGGTTCTGAACCATATTCTCCAATAAGGACTTCTGCTCAATTCAAATCTCCAATACAACCTAGGCAATATTACAGAAGTATGATCCTCCATGGATTGTGAAGGAAAACAAAATGATGGAAAATGTTAATATTATATGTTTGATCAAAAATCTTATATCTTTGCGGGGGGGATCATACTGGCTAAATTAAATTAATTATGAAAGTTTTGCTTATCTATTTTAACTTTCTTATTTTAAAAAATAGAAAATTGCACAGTTGAAAATCTCATTTTGTCGTCAAATACTCCTGGCTCATTCAGTTATGACAAACCAAATATACATTATTTTGTAGCTTTGGGTGAATGACATCTAATGTGTCATGCCCTTAGTAGAGTCGGACTCTGAGGGAGAGGAGGAACAGCTGACAGGTAGTGGAGGTGTGGCTCCGGAGGTTGTGGAGGAAGCTGGGGAAGGGCAGAGGCCGGCTGGGCAGTCAGAAGAAGAACCAGGCCCATCCCCTCTTCATCCTAGGACACGCAGGGAGGAACGGAGAAGGAAACAACTTGGCTTATGAGACAGGAAGTGGCCATGATCCCCCTCATTAGTTGCAGCTGGGGAGAATAGTATATAAGAGAGACAGTTACAACACAGCATTGCCAGAAGCAAAGTGTGTTTTATTTTGGGCTGAAGTTATCTTGGTTGGTGTCCTTCCAATAGACTGTGCCTTGTTATCTCCTTGAATTTGATAATTACTTATTACTTATTATCCTGGTCCATTGTGGAAATTTCTTCATTGTAGTTTGTTTGGTTTTTTATTTCACCTCTATCTGCTCATTAAGTTCGGACTGTATTGCTTTCTTTTGAAGACTATTTTTGAGTAAGTTTTATCTCCAACTGAGAATTATTGAATAGTGGGGCCAAGTTGGAAGCATTAAAGGACATTTATTTACGTTTTGGATTTTGTTACATTTGTGTTACACTCCAGGTCATCACATAATGTATTCCATTTATACTTGGATGATCTTGGCTAAACCATTACCTTTCATTCTTAATGTACATGATAGTATCATTGAGAGGAAAAAAATGAAACCAACATTGACTAATATATGTTACAAGGCCTTTATTATTTATAATTTTTTTAAAAGTATCCCCAGCACGTAAACTGCACTATTTGCTGCCACACTCATTTGTGCTCATCTACATTGAAGACGATAGATTTGCATTTATCTAAATTGAAAATCTATTTTATACAAATTCTGAGTCAACCTCTAAAATTACAATTTTCTTACCTCAGGTTATATGTTCTTAGATTACGCTGTCTCCTCTTTGTGGCTCGCAATTTAACAAAAGTCCGTCCTGTTGGGTCAAAGACGCAGAGGACAGTGATGCAGACGCTCAAAATGACTACCCAGTTACAGACCACCATTCCTAGTGAAACAGAAGAGGTAGAGGATAAGGCCCAGCTGGTAAGTGGCAGATCTCATTTGCACACTTTGCTTGAAGTTCATGTGTTCTTTTTCATGAAGTAATATTCCTGTTTCATTTTTTTGACAAGGTAAAGATAATTCTTGTATAAAACTTCTGATACTCTTGGAGATTCTGTAGCATCGTAATATATCATAAAATATATTTAATGAGGGTTATCAAGCAAGCCTCAATGAGTATTGTTGGATAACAATAGTGACCCCAAATAGTTGCATTATCACTTTGTTCAATCTACATCTTCAGTCCTTCACAGGATCATGGCATAAATGTATATACACTTTTTTTAGCACAGCCTAGTTAGATTTCAATAGTTCCTTTCTAGCTGTAATACTATTGTTATGCCTATGAATAAATGTATATGAATGTTTTTAGCAAAACCAAATTACAACAGTAAAACAGCAAAACCTTAAAAATTATGCTTGTTTAGCTTTATGAACAGGTTAAATCTCAACACATTGTGGTGCGTATACATCAGGGGTGACAAACTTGCAGTGTCATGATGGTGTCACGTGATATATTGGGACTTCTCCCCCCTTTGCTAAACTGGGCATGGGCGTGGCCAGCGCATGACACATCCTGCCCGTGGCTGAGGACCTGACAGCCCTGGTATATGTGATTTTAAATACTTATACTTTTAAAGACATACCCAAAGTAACACTCTTGGCAGTAACATCATTGCAGGAACTGTAGTACTGGGTTAACCAAACAATGCCCACAATAGCATAGACAAATTCAATCACCAAGATTGCTGGAACAATAAGAACAGAATGATGTAACAACAAAAACAGCAACAACAACTGATTTCACCATATTTCTTAGCAGCAATTCTTAGGCAATGAGAAAAATATCCATTCTGATGTGACATTCTAAATGGGATGATCTCATTGCAGCAGCCACACCAGAAGAGGTTAGGTGATTAGCTTGCTTAGATATCGAATTATAACAAATTATAACATCTATCTTATTCTATAGTGCCATTTTATGGTGATTTTATGATTTTACCTTGAATATTGTATTGCCCACATATATATTTGCTGATGTTTTATTTAAACTTATATTTTTAAACTTATATTTGTATTTCTATGTATAATGTGTTTTATTAGTGTTGTATATCAGTGATTGTATAACCTTTGTAGATGCCATACACTAAATAAAAATAAATGTCATTCTTTTCACTTTACCTAGGTGCACATGCAATGTAGTTGTCTAGGAAAAAAATATTAAAGAATGATAATGGGGAACCTTAACTATAAAAATGAACAAGGAAAGCATCCAAAATATCATATCTCCTAACTCTCTATAGCACATAAATCCGTATGTAGCCATTTTTTGGAGGGTTGAAGTGAATCGCATAATATATTCCATACACACTTTGGGGAGGGGTAGATAGGCATCAGATTTTTTTACAAATGAAAGCTCATGGTAAGTGAACAAAGGAAATAATGTTGAGTTTGAGAAAGATAATTATAGTATGTGTTTCTCTTCACAGAATAGTAAACTATATTTTCTTATCCTGAAAAGTATCATGGTAACTTGTTTGTCTTTTCTGAATACAAAAAACAGCACACATGCAACATTATCAAGGCATCAGACAAAGTATATGTATTTCATTAATGAGGTTGTGATTTTTAAAAAAATAAAAAATCATAAATGTGCATTCGCCCAAGAAAAATTGATACAGATGTTATGGAGTTATAAATAGGCATATTTTCCTATTTGGGGGAAAATAAGAGTATGTTTTCCCACATCTGCAAAAGTAGTGAAACAGCGACTAAACTTGCAAATAATATTTAACTTCAATAGGCATATAACCAGATGCAGATGTCTTTCGGTGCCACAAAATGCCCTTGGATCACTCAATGTTTGTCAGTATTATGAATGGAGAACCCTTTGAGAGCACGACAGCCAGCTGCATCAAGACTAAACATTAATTTAAAAAAACCCCTTGGCTGTTGCCTCTTACCCAGTCTGACGTATAGCACATATTGCATGGAATCCCGGGGTTCTGTGTACAAGATGCTGCCACGCATGCTGAGCCAGATGATTGCAACTTCAGCGATCATGCAGCTGAGCAAAATACCCAGATAACCTCTGCCATGGTCCACCAGATTGAGAGAGCAGGTCTCATTGGGATTGTATGCCAGTCCAAAGAGCACCACAGAAAGGATGATGAACCTGCCATACATAAGCCACATTCTCTTGACAAAGCTTGGGACAATATATACATGACCAAAGATTTTTAGCCATATAAGGAACAAGAAGCCTAATGTTTATTAGTTTTCTTTTTAAAAAAACCTGTTATGATTTGTTTTGCTTTTATATAAGCTGAGAAAGGAAGTATCTCTTTTTTAATTCCTGGGAATAGTTAGTACTATATAAATAACCAAAACTGTTTGCAATTTATGAAATTAACTGCTGCCAAAAAAAGCTTATCCCATAATAGATTACTACCGTATCTCTAAGATATTGTAGTATGTGTAATATTACATTCACAGATAAATTATTTTTATATTATTCATAAAATAAACCTGTCAAAATTTCAGTTCCTGTATAGATTATCACATTGATTTTAGTTGATTTTAGATACAGGGGTTATGGGATTCTCAGATAATAGAATGTATCAGTTCAGCCAACAGCAAATTTGTATTTCGTGAATATCATATACTTATGGGTGTTATTCATCCTTGTGCTGCTGCAATAGTAAAATGCTGGTGGTTAGCTAACAAAGTTACACACACACCCCTGCCGCCGCCCACATACTGATTTCTGGATTGTGTCCCAGAACACACTCTGTGTTCCTCTGCAATACGAAGGGAAAAAAAGGCTGCATCAATCTCCTTGAGATTTATCTGTCTCTCGATCATGTAAAGAGGGCTGGAAATGAGAACGGTAAAAACCTGCACATACTTCAACAGTCAGCAGAGGGCAGGCAAAAATGTTATCAGGCACACACTTTTTGATTCCAATTATAATGTTTTTATCCTGGCATGTAATTTACCATGCTTGCCAACACATGTGTACACATTTTCTCCCTCTCTCTCTCCCTCCTTCCCTCTCCTACCCTCCCTCCCTCTCCCTCTCTCTCCCTTTTGCACACACATACAGTGCATCTTAACTATCACAGGCTCCTAAATGTAATAAATTTGTTTGCTCATGAGGAACCTACCCAAGATGACACATAAATGCCATTACCACCAACAATTATTGTTCTGTCCATGAACAGCAGAGTTCGGGGAACAGACATTAGACTAGCAAGTACTGATTTGTTTTATATTAGAACCTTGAAATCTCACAACAGGAAACCCAGCCTCACAGCAAAATAATTCCGAGGTCAGATATTAATATTAGGTATCAGAACTAAGGAGAGGTCATTATTCTTTCATTACTCTTTCCCCACTTTGTTAAATATCTGATTGAGAGTGTCTCTCTCTGTTCAATGATCCATCCACCCAATTTTATGGTTTCAGCCAACTCAGCATTTTTTGTCATATCCTTTCTCACTTCCATCAACTTCTTGTAACATTTTGTATAATAAAAAGATCTGGGCATCTCAAAAATGTGTTTATGGTTTTGTATATATTTATTTGTAATAAATAGAGCACCACTGTAGTTATTGGATTTCTTCTCCTTGGGAATAAGTATGACTCTCTTTAATTACAAAAATATTAATGGACTGATATGGAAGAACTGCATTTGCCTCCAATCTGGTTTTGAGCTTTCAAAATGTAGCTTGATCCAAGAAGCCCTGCTTTTAAAAATTTCTTAATGGATGCTGACATGGCTCAGCTTTCTCAGTGGCAGTATCTATGTAGAAACCATTCAAACCAATTCTAACTTTTCTTTTGACATTGACAATATGATTTGAGTGATTTATATCATATTATCATCTACTACACCATGGGTTTCATTTCTGTGGCTCCTTTTCTTTTTAATATAATTCGGTTGCTTTTCAATTCTTTTTAGCTGATTTAAAAATAAACTGGGTACTCCAACAACTTTCTCAAGGCATTACAGAACCATAGTAGTGGAACAAAAATTTAAAAATAATTATTTGAGCCTGAACTTAGCTACATGCATAGACTCACTTCCATGCTTTACATATATGAACTTTAGCAGAATATTTTAAATAACACGCTAATATTAATACCTGGACATGAAAATTACAAAACAAATATCAATGGATTATGACCTAACAACAGAAGTCTTCTTCTCATGTATATTTTCACTTACCAAGTTGTATGAAGAACAAAGAGAAAAATGGCAGGCAAAACAAGATCATCACTTCCCACAGACCAGCGACGACGGAACACCACAATGCCTGGCATGGCTAGTGGGCCTGAAAAGGGTCACCGGGCACAATATTAACTTTCTGTAATAGAAATACAAAGAGCAGGAACATAAATTATTTCTGTATATGACAAAATCAATATTGTTGCTACAAATTTACTACAAAATATATTGTCTAGATCCATTGCTTCTAAAATTCTATGTTCATTAAAAGTCTTCGAAGAATCAGTTGCAGCTCATTTTTATCAGAAGTCAGAATATTTAAGTTAAATTAATACTATTTATGTTACTTCTAGAATAATCAGTGGATCATGAAAATGGAACCTTACATCACAAGCGTAAACCTGATTTCTTTTTATTTTAAAATATGCTAACATTACAGAAAAAGTGGGTTTTAATATATATGATCTTTCAGAGAATATTTAGTAGATGTTGGGTGCATTTCCTTGCTTTTGGAGATCAGCAAAATATAAATCAACAAAAAAAATTTGTTAGTTATATTCATCTATTTTGAAATTCAGTGTTTGAATTAGGTTTTGTTTTGGGGCTTTGGTTTCTGTAAAAAAGAAAGGAATGGGACTATTAATAATTTACTTTGTTTTGGTTTCTTTCTTTAAAAAAAACTCACATTGTTATCACCATTTATAGACACAAGGAAAGACAGAAACAAACACACACACATACACACACACACAATCACACTTTCATTTGATTGGCTTGATTTAATAAAATATGAAAATTACATTAGATCTAGGGATGCAACAAAGTGAATTAATATCTACAGTAATCTACAAACTCACGCAGTTATCAATACAAAGGGAGATGTACAAAAATTGCCACAACCTCTATTTTGTACAATGTATAATTGCATAAAAATTGTTTGCAGCTTTATAATATCATTTCTATTATTCCTTAAAACTCTGGGGGATAGGTATCTGATCTTTCCATTAAGCATTTTTCTGATTACTAGATGATAAACTTGAAAAGAAAAAAAAATTAACTCCTGTTCAAATAAGAAGGCAGGGCCTAACAGAACTGTATTCCCGATTCTAGAGGAAATTCCCTTAAGTCAGGGGTGTCAAACTCAAGACCTGAGGGCCAGATCAGGCCTGCAGAGCCACCCTGGAAACAGCAAAGGCTTGGCCTGCGGTGCCTCTGCCAGTGAAAATGGACCTCAGGAGGGCCTTGTGCAGCCCTCCCTAGCTCTGTTTTTGCTGGCAGAGGGTTGCAGGAGGCTGTTGCAACTGAAAATGGAGCTCACGAGGACTGCATGCAGCTCTCCCGAGCTCCATCTTCACTGGCAGAGAGTTGCAGGAGGCCATCACAGTTGAAAACAGAGCTTGAGGACTGCGGGCGGTCCTCTCGAGCTCTGTTTTCACTGGCAGAGAGTTGTAGAAGGCCGCCACAGCCAAAAATGGAGCTTGGGAGTCCATTTTTGCTCAAGCACTCGGGCCACCACAGGCGCTCCCGACATGAGTGATGTTGAGCTGGCCATGTCCACCCTAGCTACGCCCACCCCTGGCCCTCCAAGATCAAACACAACCCTGATGTAGCCCTCAATGAAATAGAGTTTGACATCCCTGTCTTAAGTCATAGGAATTAACTTAAGCTATATAGACTATATTTTACTTCTTATAACCAATAAATAAATCAATATAATGAAACATAAACAAAAAAGATTATACATATGCTATTTCACTGGACACTGTTGTGTTATCTGTCCAGACAAGAATATTTCATGGTTCATTTCAATTTGATCACCAGAAAAAGAGATCCTACAGAAAGTAGCTACCCGAGTTAACATCTTCAGCCTAGAGCACTCCTCAGATTGTGCAGCACATCTGCAGACACAAATTGCGTATCTTGTAATGTCAATAAATGTGGAAAAACTAATTTAATAATCTACATGTAGAAGTCTCTCAAAGCTATTGATACTTTTGAGGTTTGCTCATGTTACTATTCCTCTGAAAGGTCATGATCCCCTAGGGATCAGATACTACATTCAGAGCAAGCCAAAAGATACACCCCCTAGCCACCAATTTTCCAGATTTTCACAAGAGGCCAATTACTGAAATTCCAATTTCACACCTCCAGTTTATGCAATGTATACATTCCCTGGATTTAGAATGGGTTTGGGAGCAGGAATAAACATAATTTCTTATGGCCACTAAAAGATCAGATTTATCCGAAATATAAAGTAGGATACATCTTCAATTTTTTTTGCCTTGGTGGATGACATAAAAATCTTCCCTTATACACTTCTATGTACTTTCGAACAAATCTAACATTAGAAAAACAATTTTGTTCCTTGTATGTACACTGAGAGTTTATGCACCAGAGACAAATTTCTTGTGTGTCCAATTACAATTGGCCAATGAAGAATATTCTATGATGTGCTATGCTATGCTATGCTATGTTATTCTATCCCTACTACATCCTCTTTCTTCAACCCTCATTTATTCTGAAACTTTTTCATCCTACAGTCATTCTACTTTCATTCCTGTTTCTTTCACTTTTTGTCCATTTTCTTGGACTGATATAGTACATTGTTTTCTATGCAGTCTACACAAAACTAGCAAAGATATCTATTCAGTTTCAGTATTTAGTGGATCTATTTTTAATATCTTTAAACAAAGGGCAGCTGTGATTTTTAGTCATTCCTTGCTTACTACTTGCACAACAGCTAGAGGAATATAAACTACCTACACAAATGCAAAGGAAGTTGTGCAACTATGGCTGAAAATCTGATAACAGTTAATAATCTATAGTAAGCCTCAACAAGGAACAAAGTTATTGCAAATTTTAAGATATCAATTGCCTTTTCCTGTATTTTAACTTTCTAGCAGTTTAAGCGTGAAGCTACCAGTAGCACTCTCAGTACAGCTTCAATGCATCTTAGTTCTAATCCCTATTTGCCTCCATTGTTTTTTCAAGTATTAAACAAGCATTGTTTTCTTAAGCAAGGACAAAACCTAAATCATCTAGTTTCTATTATGCATTATAACTAGGACTTCTTTTACAGAACACTGTTTCGATTATTCACAATGTATACTTCTAATATTATCAAAAGTTATTGTTTTATATTAAATGCAAATTCCATTTTAAGTACCATCACTGGATCTGTAATCTTCCACCATGAGCTCTAAGTATGAAGCTGCACCAGAATCCCAAAGTGCCATTACTGAATCGAGTAAAACTAAAGATACATCATGTATCATAAAGATATTGTTTCTCTCTTTGTTTTAATCTGAACTTTCTTCATAAAAATAGATTCATTACTTTCCAATTTCAGATCTTTACTATCATGTGTTCCTATAGGGTTGAAGTTGGTCAAGTCTGTACTTTTGGTTCATATTCCAGAAAAGAGATTTTGTAAGCAAGGGATGGACAGCAAAAACTTTCAGCACAGGAACCCATATGAACATTGACTCAAAAATGAAGAAACCCAGGTTTCAAACTGTGTGACTAACATACAGTAAGCACATGATTCCTGGAGAAGTTCTTGAATGTATCACTTGATTCTCTATAAGAAATCTATTTATCTAACCTTCTTAAGTTTGCTTTGGTAATGCAGACCAGGGAGATAGTTTTAACTATATCTAATATAGCATCTTGATCATTTCCAAACTGTACCAAAAAGATTTGATCTCTTATATAAAGAGTGGGGTCTTTTTTGTTCCTTTAGTTAGTGTTGATCAAGGTCTCCCAGCTGGCTTTGTGCCTAAAATAGGACTAAAACTCAGGCTCCAGATTTCTAGCCTGATGGCTTAAGCACTATGCCAAACACCTTTTCTTTGCAAAGGTTATCTACAAGAAAATAAAGGAAATAAGCAATTATCCAAAACCCTTGAATTAATAAAATCACCCCATTTTAGTTACTCATTTCAAAAAGTGATGTGACACATTCAACCAACATAATACATGTAGTCCTTTATCAACTACAATTGGGACTGGCAACTTGGTAGTTAAGAGAAACAATTGCTAAGCGAAAAATCACATGACATGACTGTACTAATGATTATACTCAGCTTTGCTTTGCTTTGCAATGTCAAAAAGATATGGACCTAAACAGCTGAACAGTGCAAATAGTGGGGAAGATTTCTGGGACTTAATTCACAAGGAAGTCTGCATAAAAATTGTATAGTCCTTTTCTTCCATTTCCCTGCACTTTGGAATGATCAGCCCAAGACTAATTAGAAAGACAAGAATTGATTTGGTATTTATATTCATTGGAGAGGAAGGGACTATAAGAGAATAAGCAGGCATACAAAGGTAAAAATACATAGAAAAGGATGTGTTAGCACCAGCTCTTTGCCTAACACACAGGTGGCTGCAGTCGCAAGCTACTTAGGAGCAGGGGTGGGCTTTAAAAATTTAGTAACGGGTTCTCTATCTGGTTGTTGGGTGGGCGTGGCCCTGCTGGACATGGCCTAGTCGGCCTCCAGCACCATGGCTGGGGGGGAGCATTTTTGCCCTCCCTGGGCTCCGGAGGCTTTCCTTGAGCCTCTGGGAGGGCAAAAATGGCCTCCCTGGACTCCGGAAGCTCTCTAGAAGCCAGAAATGGGCCCTTTTCTGGCCTTCCTGAACTTCTGGGAGGCCTGTTTTTCACCCTCCCCGAGCCTCTGTGCGTGCCCTGCACTTACCTGCATCCAAACGGGCTGTGTGGGGGCTCCTGGGAGGGTGGGGTGGGATGGGCGGGGCCAGCAGGAGTGAGATTTGGAGGTTCTCCAAACTGCACAGAATCTTAGCTAGGCTGAACCCCTGCGAACCCCTGCTTAGGAGACAAAAAAAGCCCTTAGTCTGAAACTGATTAGGGACTTGTCAGTTACAGGTAGCAGTTGTAGCTGGTGCAGCATTCTAATCAACTAATTAAGGTCAAAGAGCACAGCTTGTTACCTTGTGGTTAGCACTTTTTAGGGATATACTGTTCTGTAGGAAAAAAATATCTCAAGAAAAGGAAGAGAGGAAAAAAAGACAAAAACAGGTCAGGCATAGGACAACATGTACTAACTAACTGGTGAATTGAGAGTGAGACATGGCCAAGATAGCAAATATGGGCATTAGTCACAAAGTTACTTTTTCATTACCATTGTAATTGCAACTACTCACTGTCCAAAGCACTAACTTATAGACCTGTATCTATTTAACTAGTAACAAGTTCCAAACTTAATTAACTGCATTTTGGATTCTGATGGAGTCTGAATCTAATCCACAAATCCAATAATATTATATATCATCTTACTGTTGTACAGGATACAATTTGTCAGTGAATGTTAAGTAAGAAAGACCAGGTCCACATGTGAAGGCCCAATTAAACTGATTTATTACTAAATGTGCTTATGCACATTAATTTACTCCATTAAGCATTAATGCTATCTTGACCCAAGATAAGAGTCAATGGAATTCAAGAGGGGTTACAGTCCATATGTGGCTATGTAGAGATTTTAGGCAGATTCATCTTTTGACTCCACCCCCGGATTCTGCCATTCCTTCCCCTACAGTAGATAAAATGTCCCATTTTTCAGCTATGAGTTGTACCTACCTATAAAAATGTAAACTATTGCCAGGGAAGGTACAATTTTTAACTAATGCATACATTCCTTTTGATTTCACAAAGACTTCCATTCACTGAATATACAAACCATGTCTGAGAACTTAAAATAACCTCAGTAAATCATTATGTTTCCCTTTTTATAGTAACAATAAATGATATATAGTTAAACTTTGGTTATGCATGGAATGTCTCAAACCATTTATATTCACTCATATTCCCTCCTTCCTTTTTTAAAAATGGTTTTTATTAAAAGATTTTTCATATATAACTACATTCAAAGAAAAAATATATAGCAAATGTGAAAAGGGGAAAAGAGAAAGGAAAGGAAAAAAAGAAAATAAACAATAAAGAAGATAGAAAAAGAAAAATAAAAGGACAAAATATGAAAAGAAATATTAAGAAACGGTTTATGATTTGGCAGTTAAGAGATGAAATTCTAACCAAACTTTTCTCTCTAAGATTCTATCATACTTCCTTTCTTTCTATAACCTATTCTTTTTAATCATCAAAACCATAAGTCATGAAGTTATTTTCTTTTTTTACATGAAAGTCCATAAGGGGTTCATATTTTCTCCTTTCAAATAACTAAATGTGCCCCAGCAATTTCCACAGGACCCAACCAACCAGGTTTAACTTCAAACAAAGTTGTTCAAATGATCCCTAGAATAATTTTCATAGCAATCCTGCAATAGCTCACCCAGTCCCACCTTACCTAGGACAGCCCAAGTCACTTGACAAAGAACCATTGGCTGGCTATCTATGGATGCTCTTATTGCATCCAATAAGAGCACAGAAACGAGAATGCTTTGCTGCTCTTACAAGTTACAACTTCTAATAAGTTCTTCTCTGTGTCTAGTTGGTTTTATTCTTTGTCTTTCTCAGGCATTGCTCTAGGCATCACTTGCATTGCTACAAGGACTCTATGGGATCCATGACCACAGAAAATCTGCATGGGTGCTAATGGATCCAAATCTCTCATCATGTGTTCATTTCTAAGCTATGACTAACATCTCAGTTGAATTGTGGACCTTCAGGAAAAATCCAAAATGCTCTCTGAACATCTACAAGGTCCATCAATTACCTCAGGCAGGCTGACTGAGTAGGCAGCCCTGCAGTAAGGTTTGGCTATAAACTCCAGGGACAAAAGAGAGTAAATTGTCAATGGCAAGGAACTAATGTTAACATCCCCTAGTCCTAGCTTACTTTTCCACTGCCCTGAGACAAAAGCCAAGCCCAATGTGTGATTATGATGTAGGCCATCAATAAGTTCAATGGATCAAGTCAATGGTTGCCATGGCGGCCATGAACTTTCAATTCACGGGGCCAAAGAATGAGAAGGAAATCCTCAAGCACCATTAGTCTGATTAGGTCCACTGGCAACTTAGCCACAGAATCAAGGAGCTCAAACAGAGCCGCTGCTAGCTTTGGAGGAAGGCAAGCAAATGATCCCTATAGTCCAATTCCACAAAAAGGCTCTCCCATTTGGCTGTGTCTGGCCACCAAACATTTTCAGATAACAGCAGCCACATCCACCTCTGCCCTGGAATTGCAGCTGATACAACACTTAAAACCCAAAAGGATACATTTTTGAGAAAGATCCCCCCTCTGGATCAAACCAAATTCCATATGCACCAAACTGCTCCCCACCCCCGTCCATGATCAGATTATGGATGAGGTACGCTTTGTTGGAGGCTGACTTGACATTAAGGAACTGCAGCTCTGAAGACCAGGCTTTGGGGCAGAGTGCAGGGATGGAATATACCATATATTAATACCACCAGGCCCACCTTCCCTGAAAGTGGCCTGGCCTCTTGCTATATTTTCCCATCAACACTTCATTGCTGTCCACCACTCCATCCCTTAATGCTCCCTTCCACCCCAGCTCTAATGGGTCCATCATAATCTTATCAAACACTCAACCCCACCATTCTTACATATCTCAAATGAGAGCAAGAAGCCAGTACATCTTCACCATAACCCAAATTCCAAAAGAGTCTCTCAACTGGCAAATCTCCCAGAAGTTCTTTCTTTTCTGTCTTTAAACTTTATTGCTCCAATTCCCACCAAGGAAGATAGCATATATTTTTCCCCTTTCTATTATGCTAAAAATCAAGATGTTGATTTTTAGTGCTCCTTGCTTTACAAGCATACAAGGTATTCATTTTTACTGATAATTATTAGAAATAAGTAGTTGTAATCTTTCACTTGTCTTGCATTTTGACATCACACACCATTTGTAGCAGTGACAACACATGATGATTAAAAGAGCCAAGATATACAAGTTAAACTGATATAGGATATTCTTTCCTCCTTACAGAAATTGTGTTCTCTATGTGACTAACTTTTGGATCTATTTATGCCCAAGCTAGTACTTCCACTAGCCAAGAATAGGAATAATTCCACATGCAAATGATTATGAAGAAGTATCTGATTTTTTTCATACAGGTACTCCTTGTTTAATGACCACAGTTGGGACCAGCAACATTACTAAGCAAAGCAGTTGCTAAGTGTGAAATCACATGACTGCAACTGTGCTTTCCAGCTCAAAACTGGTAAGATTAATCAGTTTCATACCTATGGCTTTTGTTTGCTTCCTAACCAATCCAATATGTTTTGGAATGCACACACCACTGCTGGTATAATTAACAAGGGATTTACTGTTTGTATTTACATTCATTGTGAAGGGAAGGGGAAAAGAAACAAATCAGACACAGAAGGAACTGTCTGCAGAAATGGGCATTGATATAATTACCTGAGAATGCCCTTTCTATCTATGCTGCAAGAGAGTCCAGGAATGGGTTAAGCTCCTCCTTCTGATGTCATAGAGCTGAGTCTGCCACTATAAAAAGCCAACCTCTGGCTGGCTGGCCCATCTTTTAGGCGAGGATACTTGACAGACATAATGTGTCTCTGGAAGATAAAGAAGAAATTAATTTCACCCCTCCCCAACCATCATAACCAGACGTATAGGGTTGGGCTGGACTCTCTTGCAGCGCAGATAGAAAGGGTGTTCTCAAGTAATTATACCAACGCCCATTCTCCTATACGTTGCTTCGAGAGTCCAGGAATGGGACATACCAAAGCCTGCATGTCCACGGAAGGGCCAACATCTGGTCCAGTCACTCCAACTGAGGAACCACCTGTTGAAGCACCCTCCGACCAAACGATGCCTGGGCTGAAGTGAATGAATCCAGGCGATAATGCTGTATAAATAGTGAAGGCGAAGCCCAGAGAGCCTCTCTGCAGATCTCCTCCAGTGACACCTGAGTAGACCAGGCAGCCGAAGTAGCCGCACTCCTAGTGGAGTGGGCCATGACATGTCTGGGAACTGGCATGGACAAAGTTTGGTATACCTTGGATATACAAGCTCTAATCCACCTACCAATTGTCGATGCAGTCACCTTATTTCCCAGGGTAGAGGGATGGAATGACAGAAACATGGCTTCAGATTTTCAAAAGGCCGCTGTCCGTTTGATGTAAATCCGAAGGGCCTGCCTCACATCCAACATATGCCACCTGTGTTCCAATTCTTGTTGTGGTCTGGGGCAAAAGTCTGGCAACACAACATCTTTCGCCCAGTGAAACCACGTGTTTATCTTAGGGACAAACGTGGGGTCTAACCTGAAAACTACCCTGTTCTGATGGAAAAGATACAGGTCCTGTCATACTGAGAGTGCCGCTAATTTGGACACTCTCCTGGTCGAGGTAAAAGTTGTACCTTGAGGCTGAGGCCACTAAAAATTGTACCTTGAGGGACAGCATTTGTAGAGATATAGATTTCAGGGGCTAAAAAGGGGCCTCGTTAGAGCTTGTAACACTTTAGGTAAATCCCAAGTGGGAAATCTATGTACAACAGGGGGTCGAAGGTTAGATGCCCCCGTTAAGAACCTACGCACTGAAGGGTGATGGGGCCAAGAAGCATATCCTTCCCAGGATAGAACAGGGGAGAGAGCCACTACCTGGTGTTGAAGCATGTTAGGGGCAAATCCCTTGTCTAAGCACTCATGTAGGAACATTAGAACCTCTGCCACAGAAGCAGAAGAGGGGTCTCTGGCCAAAGGCATGCACCAGGAGCAGAATACCCTCCAAGTCGCATCGTAGATGCGCGTGGTAGATAGCTTTCGGGAAGCTTGAATGGTGTCAATTACTCTTTCAGGAAAGTTGGAAGCCCTCATAGATTGCCGCTCAAGTGCCAAACGGTTAAGCTGAACCACTGGGGGTTCGGGTGAAGTAATGCCTCCTCAGGGAGATCTTCTGGGACAGGGAACAGGGTGCAACTTCGAATAATGGGAAAAGGAGGAAAGGTGTAAAGGAGACCCGAAGGCCAGGCACTCCAAAGCGCATTGGTCCCCTCCGCTCCCTGGGTTGAAAACCTGGTGAAGAACCTGCCCAACTGGGCATTCTGGGGGTTGGCAAAGAGGTCTACGGTTGGAGGATTGAATCGGCATAACAAGTCCTGAAACAGAGAGGGCTGTAGACTCCACTCTGCCTGGTGTACTGTGGACCAACTCAACCAGTTGGCCTGGACATTGTCGACTCCTGATATATGGTCCACCCTGATTGAAAGGAGATGTGTCTCCGCCCACCTCCACAGGCGCTCTGCCTCTCTCATCAAGGCCCTGGACCTGGTCCCCCCTTGCCTGTTGATATGGGCCTTTGCAGCCACATTGTCCATCATGACTAACACATGGTGACCAGCCACCCTGTTCCTATTTTCTTAGCCCTGAGTTCCAGCCAATTTATGGGGCACATCCTTTCTGACTGTGACCAACACCCCTGGGCTATTTCTCCGTCCAGATGGGCTCCCCAGCTGTGGAGACTGGCATCTGTGGTGAGCTGGATCCTGTCTGGCTCCTTGAAGGGAAGACGCCTCTCTAGAGCCTGGGACTGCCACCATGTGAAGGAGCGAAGGACCTGAGAAGGAACCTGTACCCTTATGATAGAATGGCTGGTTCCTGCCCGTTGAAAGGGGAGCAAGAACCATTGGAGTTCCCGGGCATGGAGACGGGCCAATCCCAATGCAGGAGATAATCTTTCCCAGGATCTGGGACAGTAGAGACAACAGGACAGTGTTCTGATGCCGAATCTGACTGATGCCACTGTGAAGGCTCTCTCCTCAGTCCGGAGAGAGAAACACCTCGCAAAGTGACGTATCTGTAATTGCCCCGAGGTGAAGCAACCTGGTCGTCGAGGAAAGGTGACATTTCTTTAGGTTGATCAAGAGCCCGTGGTCTCTTAGGCTCTGCAACGTGATGTGAAGGTGGGCCGAGTGGGTCAACTGCAATTGGATGAGTATGTCGTCCAGGTAGCACTGGACCCTCACCGGTATGGTGCGAAGTGAAGCTGCCAAAGCTGCCAAGACTTTCATGAAGACCCTTGGGGCCGATGAGACACCGAAGGGTAAAGCCTGGTAATGGAAATGGTCATTCTGATAACAAAAACGGAGAAACTGGCGATGATGAGGCCAGATAGGAATGTGGAGATAAGCCTCCGTGAGGTCTATGGAGGAGAGTAGGTTGCCCTCTCAAACACTCTCAAGGATAGAATGGTCTGCATCATAAAATGCTTTTTTGGGATAAATTTAAGAATTTAAGGTCCAAGATGGCTTGCCACCCCCCAGAGGCCTTTGGGAGCAGGAAGAGGTGAGTAGAAGCCTTGCCCTTGTTGCTTCTCAGGAACCGGTTGAATGGCTCATATGTAGACAAGATGTTGGATTGCCGATTCTGTAAGGACCCGTTTAGAGCAGTCCCTGGAGGTGGGGCAGCGAACAAACCATCGTGGAGATGGGGAGAGAAACTCCAGTTGGAGGCCCGACCTGAGCATCTCAAGAACCCAGGTGTCTGATGTAGACTCGTCCCATCTGGAGGTGAAGAAAGCCAAATGATGGGGGGAAGATGGGGCACCCATTTTGAGCGTCTGAATGAACGACCTTCTCCCCCATTTACCGGGGGCCTGTTGCTGCCTGCCAGAAGCTTCAGGACACTGTTCTTGGTGAGCAGGAAAGGACCTCTGACCTCTAGAGAACTGAGAGCTGGTTTCGGGTCTGAAAGACGAAAAGCAAAAGTATGGCCCGGGGCAATACTCTGACATTTTCCCCGCTGAAGAGAGGACCTTCCTCTTGTCCTTGGTCTCTGTCAAGTATGGTTCAAGGACATCGCCAAACAGCTTATCGCCTGTACATGAAGCCGATGCCAACTTCCATTTATGGCGGGAGTCAGATTGCCAGTTGCGTAGCCAAAGTAGCCGCCTGGCCAACACTGAATAAGCCATGGCCCTGGAAGCGAACTTGGCCAAGCTCAGAATGGTGTCTGCCATAAACTTTGCCGCCGCAATTATCTTATTGAGATCTTGGTGTGCTTCGAATTCGGTAGCTGGGAGCTTCTCCTGAGCTGGTGAAGCCAGTGCAGTGAATATCTCGTAAAAAACGAGGCTGCCGTTGATGCTCTAATTGCCCAAGCGATTGGTGAGTGTGCTTGAGGGTTTGCTCAGACCATTTGTCCTCTGCCTTGAGCACATCCTCTGGTTCAGTGGGGGTGCCTGAGGAAGAAACAATGACACCACCAGAGCATCCACCAAAGGTACCAGCCAGGCATTGGCCAGGGATGGGCCCACATTATAGAATTGTCTGTCGTGAGCAGACGGGCAAGGCCCGCCCCTGGAGACATGCACTGTTCCTTCACTAGACCAAGGAAAATCAGTGGTGAGGGAAGGACTTCCATATGCACCACTGGCTTGGAGAACAACGAATCAATGGGGCCAAATGTGGTAGCCTGTGGTTCTGGGGCCACCTCCTCAGGGCTTAGCTGTGCAGTAACCAAAGCCTTGTGTAACAGAGGCTTGAATAAAGGAAGGCCTGAAAACTCCTGCTGAGGTGGGCTGATCAACTCTAAAGTCCTCTTCCTCAGACATATTGGGGTCTATGAATTCTCCTTCCTCTTCCTCAGAATGAGTAGAGCAACTATGGTCAGAAGCCTTGGAATAGTCTTCCTCTTTTTCCTCCCCCCACTCCGAATGGGAGGGCTGGAAACAGAACTGCTGTCTTGGAACAGCCTTCTGAGAGTGGGAGACCATTTGGGGAAAATCCTGATGTAACAAGGACATGCCTTCCCCTTGTGGGTGAAGGAATTATTTAAATCCTTCTGCTAGGCCTGCCTTATGGCTACAGAGACGATTTCCTTAAGGTCCTCGGGCCTATTCTCCTCAGGACGTAGGCCTGCAGCTATGGGGGTGTAGGTTGCTTCAGGCCTAGGCCTAGGCCCCACTTGAACCCCCTGATCATCGAGGAAGGAAGGGCCAGGCCCCCACATAGCCTGTCTAGAGGAAGGCCCTGATCTGCTTAGGTCCTGGGGAAACTGTTCTTCCTCCACTCTCTCTGGGGACCAAGCTAACAGGTGACTGTGAGCAGATTCACCCCTCTTGGAAGAAACTTCAAGGCTAATGTGCACCTCCCCAGAATGAGGAGCATGTTGAATCTGGGCCTGCATCTGAGCCTTTTGCAAATTGTTCCTTAAGTGCCACATTGTAGCAGAAAGGCCTCTTTGTCTTTTCCTTTTCCTCAAAGGGGCTTGGGAGTCTTGGGAGTCTTCCAGTCCTTTGGGGCCAGGTTGGGGGGCTTCCCTCTCCATCTGGCTAACAGAGCAGACACCAAGGGTGCTGTGAGCTTCCCCCACATAGGTGCTGCCTGTTGCCTAGGCCAGGTGAGTCAGGAGACTGTGAGGCCATGGGGAGGCACTTTCCCCAAAAACAAAATGGCCACCCGGCAATTCTAAAATGGCCACCTGCCATGTGGAGTGCCCTGGGACGGCCTAGCCACCATCTTTGCTCTTTAGGCTCTTACCAGGCCCCGAGCGATCGAATTAAGCCAGAACAGCTGAGAAACGGCAGAAATGAAGCTCCGGAGTCAGCTGTAAAGCGGTTTGGCCGGCGGCAGCAATAACGAGGTTGCGATCAGTGGGGCTGCATGGGAGGTTCCTCCAATGTTCCCTGGGTCCGCAGTCCTTGCGCAGGAGCGCCAGAGTCTTGGCACTGCAGGAGAGCAGATCCCCGCTCTCCTGGAGACAGAGCTCTACCAGATCCCCGGGAACTGGATTTTAAATTTATTGCTATCTCTTTGAGTTCAAACTTTTCCTTTAGCTGTTTAAAAGCACTTCGTCCAGAGACTATACTCTCAGACAAGAAGCTGAGCCAAAAGATGGGCGGGACAGCCAGAGGCTGGCTTTTTATAGTGGCAGACTCAGCTCTAGGACATCAGAAGGAGGAGCTTAACCCATTCCTGGACTCTCGAAGCAGCATATAGGAGAATTGCTTGTTCCCCTCTCACATTCTTGCGGAATGGAGATTGGACTGCTGGCATGGTACACATTGCTTTTTATGTGTATTCTCCACTGTGTGCTTGCTTACTCTCTTGTAATCCCTTCCTTTCTAATCCTCTGCTCTGCAAGGAGGGAAAAGAGAAAAAACAAGTCAGGCACAGGACAACGCATATTGATGAGTGTAATGGAGATAACATGACTGAGAACAGCAACATTGCAATTTCAAATGTGCACTATATGAGGTAATTGGTAAGTGAGAATTACTTGTAAAAGCAAGGTAAATGTTAAATGAAAGGAACACACAATTAAAAGGAATAAACCATTCCTATTTTGTATATGAGAAGACCTACAATTATGAACACAGTAAAAAGGGTTAAGTTAGGTATAATCTTTCACCATCAGTCTCCATGAACAAGATTATGAAAATTCTATCTTAAGTTGTGGAACAGAAAAGCATGCAGAACTGTAGCTTTAGACAAAAGAAAGAAAAATAACTGAGATCAAGATATGCTTACATAGCATGTAGAGCATGTAATCCAGTAGAAGCACATTCTTCTGTCACAAGAAGCTTTATTGGGAAAGTCTGTATCCATGGATGAAGACTTTGTGAATGAAGGAGGAACCAGCATAGTCACCCTGTAGCCACTGAAAATCCCAGGGAGAAGAAAAAAGCAGCTCAGTGAATACTTGTTAATACACTGTTATTACCATCATTGCTACCATCCCTCTGTTTAACAATGCAAGAATTTCTCCAAGCATGTGAAATGGGGGGCATAATTTATCCACTTCTTTCTATACCCTTATTTAGCCAAAAGACTATGGGATAAAGGAAAGAGAATAAGATGACATAGTGTTATCATGTTGAGAAAAATTCCAAAAGAGAAAGAACAGCACTGAAGCAATTTTGCCTCTTCCACAGGAAATCTAGTGGGTGATGGTCATGGCTAGGAGAGCCTTTGGACAGTTTTGGACAACTCTAAGCACTCAGTCACTCAAGCCCTAGTATCTCTCATTTGGATTATCGCAATGAGCAACACCCTTGAAATGCATTCGGAAGCCTCAACTAAATACAAAGTGCAGCAGCACAATTAGTCTTTGGGGCCCATAGAACGGCCCATGCTACAGCACCGTCCCATGAGCTGCACTGGCTGATGGTTTGCTTATGGGTGCAGTTCAAGGTGTTGGTTATGACCTTTAAAGCTTTCCATGGCAGGGTTCAGGTCCAGGTTACTTGATGAGTCATCTCATCCGGTTAAGACAAGCCCGCCCTACTCATGCTGGCAGAGGAGGCTGGCTATGGATCCAGTCATTTAAGGAACTCTTGGCTGATGGGATCCAGAAGAAGAGCCTTCTCTGCTGAAGTGTCAGGCCTCTGGAAAATCCTGCCCACCAGGGATGAAGTGGGAGCAAATCTCACCCCTGGCGGCAGGATGTTCCAGAGAATAAACGCTACGGAAGAGAAGCTCTTCTTCTGAATCCCATCAGCAGTAGGAATTAACAAAATGAACCAATGGTTTGGGTAAAGTAAGAACTCTAATATAAGGGAATATATATATAGCTCAGGACTGAATTACAAAGTTATTGAGGCTCTTGGAGCTTGGTACAAGTGAGTACAGGGTTTGCTGCCTGTTTGTGTATAGTAGCTTGACTTGCCAGTTTTGATGGAGATGCATTTTCCTCTTTGATGATACCTTGATTGAAATATTTATTTCTGCCTGAATGTTTAATATTGATTCCTGTTTATTCAAGTTTTCACTACTGGAGAAGACCAAGTCCTCCTGAAAAATCTACAAAATTCTTCTTCAATACTCTATTAAAACATTAGAAACTTGCACAGAAGTTCATATAATTTCATAATGAGCAAGAGAATAATGTATTTAAAAAAAACTGCAGAACTGTATATGTGTATGTATACACACATTTTTAGAAATAAGAGAGATGAGGAAAAATTTATGCCTTCTGGGAAGAATTTTTTATACTTAATTGCTTTTAAAACACGAATAGTATATGCTTTATTTTAACAGGTGATCAAACTATGGGGAAAATGCAATCTAAATAAATCTGTAGTAAATAAGTATCAGAAATATAACCAAAAGCAGTATTCCTGCTTTTCTGGGTTGTTTAACTTATTTTTAACCACTGAAGCCAAATCATAACAAACAAATATACAAACAAAAAACAACAGTTCTAACTCAATTCTCAGGAGATAAGTGGCTATATAAATTTGATTTATTCATTTATTCAATTAATTTTGATGGAATTTGATTTATTCAATCCATTTATATGTTCCCATTTCACATATATTGCAATGGGTAGTTTACAATGGATGAAGAATTATTAAAATTATTCACATACTATGTTGATGGAAACACATAGCATATGCGTATATTTCATATAATTTCTATTTCTCTCTGAAGAAAATTTCAGTCAGGATCAGTAAAGTTATTACTCAACTTGTATGTTCAAATAATAAAATAATACTCTGGCTTAACCCAATATGTGTACCCTGCCTCTATAATAAATTTGTTCCAGATAATGAGCAGAGATAAAGAGCAATGCAATCTCTTCACAAATAGTTGATTAACAATAATTTTATCTAAAGCAGAGGTTTTCAAACATTTTCAGGTATGGAACCTTTAAAAAATTTCGCCGCCCCGAGTCTTTGGAGATGGGGTGGCATACAAGTCCAATAAATAAATAAACAAATAAATAAAAATGCCCAGAACCCTGATCAAGAGGCAAAAATCTTTGACGGAAAACTGATTGCATGCAAGTATTATTTTTATACTGTTTGTTTCTAAGACCATTTCACCATAAAAGAGACTGCATATAACTAAATCAAATATTTTAACAAATCCTTTATTTGTGGTGTTAATTACCACATAAGGATTAGGAAATGCCAGCATGTTACTGATATTTGTTGTTCCAATGATATGCTATAGTGTAGAAGTTGTTGTTTTCATACAGAATATCACATTATTTTAAGTGTTACAGCTGAAAACTGAGTTCATTTGAGGTTTAGACAAAACCCTCACCTGATGTGACTCCCCATCACAAAACCTACTAACCCAGGGGTGCGCAAACTTTTTGACTCGAGGGCCACAATGGGTTCTTAAACTGGACCGGAGGGCCGGAACAAAAGCATGGATGGAGTGTTTGTGTGAACTAATATAAATTCAAAGTTAGATTACTTAGCCTTCTGGGAGAGCAAGAGAACCCTCCGCTCTTTCGGCTCTGCGGGCCGGATAGAACAGCTGAACGGGCCGGATCCGGCCCCCGGGCTGTAGTTTGCCCACAGCTGTACTAACCACACCAAGCCCTTACAAAAGAGGAACGCCGACAGTGACATCACCTAAACTCTGCTAAAAATGTTACCTAGCCTGGTAACAAAATTTTAGAAATCAACCCACATGCTCAGAGAATGAACCTCCACCCTCACACAAAAAGTGGTATTACATGCCTACTGCTATAATAATATCCACTGGGTCATCTTTCACACATGGGCATAGTTAAGAAACTACAAAAAATTCTGCCTATAGATTATTTAACATGTTAAGCACACTTCTCTGGCTGGCCCATATGACATCCTAAACCAAGTATGGATGGAACCACATTCACTCATGGAAGGAGCTTGTAGATACAACAGACCAGTTTGTAGAAGCATGGCTCGTACCAGATATCTGAACTGGTAAGTTATACAATAGGCCACAGATCTAGTTAACCAGGATGGGCAATCACTTTTCTGCAATATTGCACAACAGCCAGGGATGGTAAACAAAGTAACTAGAAAGGGCTAGATATGCATGAGCAGCTCTTTCTCACATGGTTATTTTGCTATGTTGTTAACTGATTTATAAGTTAATGATGCAATTTAGTGTATAAACTTATACAACTTAGAGATATTATGTAGTAGTGTTTAAAATGAGATAGGAGATACTCAAGTTCACATTCCATCCAACGGTGACATGGCATCAGTCATTACCTTTCAGCAGAAAGCTAATAGATAAAAATAAAACAAAACCAAGAGGAGCTGCTGCAGCACGCTCCGGCAGCTGGCTTCCCTTGGCTCCTTCATTAGCTAATAGTTATTGCTGTGGCCATAAAATGAGTGGACATTCTCCATTAGATGTGTTACTTTTTGCTCCAAGAGGAAAAATGAAATATGCATATTATAGATACAAAAATTAATGATAAACAAGAAGATGGGAAAGGGAAGAATATGGCAATTGTGGAAACAAACAATGGGGTATTAGAGAGGGAAGGATGGAGACAGAATGATTGAATGAATTATTATTCCAGATACTATACAGCCATAAATATATTCCTAAAAAGATGATTAAAGATTGATTTTTTTCAATACATAGAACTATGACACTAAAATATTAAGTTATCGTTCCACTGATAAATGGATGGTAGCATCAGATTCTCTGACAGCTAGCACTACAATTTATTTCAAATTACCAAGTCTGAGTTCCACACTTACATGTCACTATTTAATATTTGTGTTACGAAAGTGAAGGAGTATTTTTCAGGACTAAACTACTAATATATACTTCTTTCCAGAATGGAGAGTGAGTGAGTAAGTGTCTGTCTGTCTGTCCATCCTTTATATGAATGAGTCTAACACATAAAAAGAAACAGAGGGATCATGACTATATTTAGTTTGGCAAGGAATATTTGCTATTGTTACTTGTATCTAGAAAAATGTAGTCTCAGATGGAACATATTCTACAGTCAATACCTTTGAGTGACAGCTGTTGCAGGATGGAAGCAGAAAATACTATGGCAATCATATTGTGTGAGCTTTCCTTATTGTTTCCTGCATTGTTTAAGCAGCAGGAGATACAATGTTGTGTGACAAAGAGCTTTGGTCTAATTTAACACAGCACTTTTTAATGGATACCACCCCACACCTAGGATTGAGTAAAGTAGTTTAA
This sequence comes from Naja naja, assembly GCA_009733165.1. Lineage (NCBI taxonomy): Eukaryota > Metazoa > Chordata > Lepidosauria > Squamata > Elapidae > Naja > Naja naja. Next base: position 254,468,830 of record CM019148.1, on the reverse strand, counting down.
ACCCGAATATACTTCATTAAAAGAAGTAATTTCAGAAACAATTTCATAGCTATGAGAAGCTGTTATTCTCAGGAATCTTTCCAATATGGGTATTTTGTGGTATACATTTCAAACATATTTATAAAACGTATTTATTTCTTAGCATCAGAAAACCATTGGACCTAATTTCTGCCAAAAGAACTCTATGCCCTGCTTACTGTCTTACTTGAAAGATATGAAAACAAGAAATACTGAATCCCCCAATCTATATTACATTGATTACAGCTACTCATATCACTAATCTCTATATTCAGAAGAACACCAGATGGCATACTCTTACCATAAGCAATTCAAGCGGAAATCTGCAATTAGGATATGTATAAAACATCATCAGTCTTCAGGCTGCTATTTTAAAGCCCATGAATAGAATTCTTTCTGCCTCACAACATGCATTTTCACAATCTGAAGTTTGTTCTGCTTTCAAGGATATGATTTCATCTTTCACAAATGTTTTTTGGTTATTGGGAGGGGCATTTTAGCTCAGCCTTACTAAAAAAAACCCATTCTCTTTCTGAACTTTGGATGTAATTTTTAATGGTATATACTTAAGGGATGTAATGTGATATTTCAAATCATTCCCTCAAATCTGCCTGCCACAACCAGTGTTGTATCTTCAGAAGGGACTACGCTAAAGCACCTGAAACTGCATCACAAACTACCACCAGGAATCATGCAGATTGACTTATATATTTCTGCTGAAGCTTCTCCAAGTGGATGTTTTCTAAACTTTATAAAAAGATAGCAGAAAATGGGCGTTGGTACTTACCTGATACGCCCTTTCTCGGGGAGCTGCGATGAGCATCCAGGCAGTGGGAGGTGCTTAGTCTCTCCGTTCTGATAGGCTGGGCTTTACTGAAGGACGTTCTGACTCCTCCTCTCCTCCCGTACGTCCCCCAGTTTAGCGAAGACGAAGGGCCAGCCAACACCGAGCCGACAGAGTAGACCCAAAGCTATCTCAAAGTCAACGAGGACACGAGGTCAGAACAGGAAGAACCCACCCCAGACGGAAAGGAAGAAAGGGAGGGGCTGGATGCTCGTCGCAGCTCCCCGAGAAAGGGCGTATCAGGTAAGTACCAACGCCCATTCTCCAGCGAGCTGCTCCGAGCATCCAGGCAGTGAGACATACCAAAGCTGGGCCTGTCCTACGGGAGGGACTCTGTCTGGGCCGAAGACACCCCCCGGGCCGAGTGGACCCGTTGCAACACTCTCCTGCCAAAGGAAGCGTCAGCCGAAGCAAAGACGTCAACCTTGTAATGCCGGACAAATGGCGATGGCGAGGCCCAAGTGGCTGCTCTGCAGATCTCAGAGATAGGAGCCTGAGTGGCCCAGGCAGCGGACGTAGCGGCACTCCGCGTAGAGTGGGCGGTGATACCGGAAGGCACTGGCAGGGACTGTAAAATGTATGCTTTCGCAACAGTGGCCCGCAACCAGCGACCAATGGTAGAGGAAGACACTTTCCGCCCTTGGGAGGTTGGACTAAAGGAAACAAATAGAGCCTCAGACTTCTGAAACGGGGCTGTATGCTTAAGGTAGACACGCAGAGCCCTGCGGACGTCCAGACGATGCCACTGGTGTTCCAGGTCGTGAGAAGGCTGCCGAGAGAAGCTTGGAAGAACCAGCTCCTGCGTCCTGTGGAAGGCCGAATTCACCTTCGGCATGAAGGTCGGATCAGGACGCAACACCACCCTGTCAGAGTGGAAAACGCAGAGATCACTGCAACACGACAAGGTGGCAACCTCAGAGATGTGCCGAGCCGAAGTAATCGCAACCAGAAAAACAACCTTATAGGTTAGGAATTGGAGGCTGATGGACCTCAGGGGCTCAAAGGGATCCTTTGTGAGAGATGCAAGAACCAAGGAGAGGTCCCATGTTGGAAAACGGTGGACCACAGGAGGGCACAAATTGGTCGCGCCCCAAAGAAAGGCCCTGATTCGAGGGTGGTGCGAAATGGAAGGAAGGCCAGGCCAATGCACCACAGACGCTTTAGAGTGTTGGGCGAGAGGCCTTTGTCTAAGCCTGCCTGTAGAAAATCCAATACCTGAGCCACCGATGGAAGAAATGGATCTGCCTCATGGGAGCGACACCATGTAGAGAAGGACTTCCAAGAGGCCTCATATATCCTGATAGTCGACGGGCAGCGAGCCACCTGGATGGTGGTGATGACCCTCGATGAGAGGTTCTCCGCCTCTAAATGTTGCCGTTCAGCCTCCAAACGGCTAGTTGAAGCCACTGCGGGTCTGGATGCAGGAGCGGACCTTGGGTGAGACACACTTTGTGATCTGGGATCCTCCAGGGTTCTTCCGTGGAGAGGCTGCGGAGGTCTGCAAACCACGGCCTCCTGGGCCAGAAGGGAGCGACTAAGATCAGGGAGGCCTTCTCCGCCAAAAGCTTTTGAATTACCCTGGGGATCAGTGGGATGGGAGGGAATGCATACAGCAGACCGGGAGGCCAAGGGCAGCAAAGAGCATTGACTTCCTCCGCGCCTGGGGCAGGGTATCTGGACACAAACCTGCGAAGATGAGCATTGAGGGGGGAGGCAAACAGGTCCACACCTGGGCAGCCGAACCTGAGCGTCAGCTCTTGAAACAAGTCGGGGTGAAGGCGCCATTCGGACGGGTCCACTGTTGCTCTGCTGAGCCAATCCGCCCGAGTGTTTTCCACGCCCGAGATATGTTTCGCCCTTATGGAACCTAGATGGCATTCTGCCCAAAGACACAGCCGCTCTGCCTGCTTCATCAGGAGAACAGAGTGGGTACCTCCTTGCCTGTTCACATGTGCCTTCGCCGTGATGTTGTCTGTGAGAATGAGGACGTGGTTCTGATGGATGTGAGGAAGGAAATTGCGGAGGGCGAGATGGATCGCTCTGAGCTCCAGCCAGTTTATACTGTTCCGCTGTTCGTCTGCTGACCAGCGACCCTGACATGACCAAGACTGAAGGTGTGCACCCCATCCGAACAGACTGGCGTCTGTGGTAATTATGAGCCTTTCTGGCTCCCGTAGGAGAGATCTTTTGTTGATGGACAGATTTGTCCACCAAAGTAGGGAGAGTCTCACTTTTGTAGGCACCCAGACCCTTGCTGTGGAGTTGCTGTGACCCGACCTTTGGTATGGCAGGAGAAACCACAGGAGCTCCCTAGCATGGAAGCGAGCCCAGGGAACAATAGAAATGGAAGAAATCAATTTACCTAGTAATGTTGACAAGTCAGCTAAAGGGACCTGCCGCGAGGACCTAACACGTTGGGCCAAGTTCCTTATGCTCTCTAAGCGATCTGGGGAGAGGAAAACCTTCTCCTCTAGAGTATCAATTATAGCCCCCTGATGGGTCAACGGGTTGACGGGGAGAAATGGCTCTTCTTCCAATTAATAGAAAACCCGTGTTGCTGTAAAACCTGCAACGTGAGTTTGGTGTCTATGTGAGCTTGTCTAGCTGAGTGGGATAAGATTAGGATATCGTCCAGATAACACTGGAGCCTAACCGAATGCCCCTAAGGTGAGCTGCCAGGCCACCAGGACCTTCAAACGTCTCGGGCGAGGAAAGACCGAAGGGAAGGGCCACATATTCATAATGGTGATTATTATAACAAAATCTAAGAAATTTCGAGTGGGCAGGCGAATTGGTATGTGCAGATACGCCTCTGTCAGATCGATAGAAGATAGGAAATCACCTCATCTGACGCTAAGAAGGATAGACTGGAGGGTGCTCATCTTAAATTTGCGATAGACCAATGATCGGTTAAGCCGTTTGAGGTCCAAGATCGCCCTCCAGCCCCCTGAGGCTTTAGGGACAATAAAGAGCAAAGAATAGAAACCCTGTCCCTGCTGGTCCTTGGGAACAGATTGAATGGCCCTGATGTGTAGCAAGTGGTTAACTGCAGATTCCATCAGGGCCCTTTTTTCAGGTACCCTAGAAATGGGGCATTGCATAAAGAAACTTGGGGGGGCAGAAAGGAATTCTAACGCTAATCCAAAACGAATGGTGTCACGCACCCAGGCATCAGAAGTGGACAACTCCCAACGGTCAGCAAAGAAATGAAGCCATCCACCTATAGGGGCTAGAAACCCCTGATTAGCAGGATCTATGAGATCCTCGACTTGGTGGTCCCCTGAAGCCTCTCTTGCCCTGACCCCCCCATCGACCCCTGTCTGAAAAATCTGACCTATCTGACTGTTGGCTGCCCCTGTAACCCGATCCCCTGAAGGTCCTGGAGGAGAAATAACTCTGGGAGTAGGGACGGGAGGGGCCCCTGCGAAAGGGCTGTGAGAACCTACTGTCAGTATGACGAAGAAGGGAAGGGAGGATCTTTCGTTTGTTCCTAGTCTCTATCAACAGAGGATCTAGGGCAGGACCAAATAATTTATTAGCAGAAACTGGGAGGAAACGAGTTTCCATTTATTTTTACTATCCGCCTGCCAATGCTTAAGCCACAGTAATCTACGGGCCGTAACGTGTGAGGCAATGGCCCTGGCTGAAAACTTTACGGCATGAAACGTGGCATCAGCGGAGAATTCCGTAGCTGCAATTAGTTTTGCTACGTCCTGGTGAGCCCTAATGTTGGAACTTGGGATGGTATCCCTCAGGTGGCGGAGCCACCTGAGAGACGCTCTGGTGAAAAAAGATGCCGCCGTCGCTGCCTTGATGGCGCAGGCATCTGCCTGGTGTGCTTTACGGAGGGCAATCTCGGCCTTCTTATCGTCAGACTTTAGGGCATCCTCCACTTTGGTGGGGACAGTAGAAGAGGAGGCCAGGGCTACCACTGGATCATCGACCTCGGGTGTGACCAAATTATTAGCGAAATCTGGATCCAGATTGAAAAACTTCTTATCAAAATTTGAAGGGGCCGGGAAGGATGTTGCTGACATCCACTGCTTATTGAGTAGGTCCAAAAACATTATGGGGACCGGAATAACCTCCTCCTCATTAACTGGCTGAGAGAAGACCAGATCATCCTCAGTCTCAGAATCTGTAGTGTTTGGGACTGAGCGGGGCTTTGAAATACGGGTTGTGGTTTTTGCTTTGGAAAGGAGGGATTTGAACAACTGTGGTTGAAAAAGGCCCATGAAAGTTGGATGGTCCGGTTTTACGTCGTCACCAGACATCCCTCTTTCAGTGGGTGGGAACCCAAGGGGGTCCTCACTTTGATGAACAGAGACTGAGTCAATCTGAGCGAGGGGATCCTCTTCTTCCCCCCCTCCTGATCCTGATTGAGATGAGGGTAAAAATCTCTGAATTGAGATACCTGTGAAGCGACCGAGCCTGCTCTGACCGAGGACCTCATGGAACGCGAGTCACCTTCTGATCTGTAAGAATGTCTGGCTGCCAGGGACTGCTGCACCCCCGCTGTGATTCCCCTGGAAATCGCCAGTTCCATCCACGTCCTCATGGTATCAGGGACCTCCTGTGGGAGGAATTCTTCCTGTCGCAGTCCAGCTGCCGTAGGGGTGAAGGTTGCTTCCGGCACCCTCCGTGAAGGGCGTGTGCTTGATGTGACTGAGAGGGTAGGTCTAGGGGACATGGAGGGGTCTAGAGGCCTAGGGGATGGAAGGGGTTGGGTGGGCGGGGTAGGGTCTGGTAGCTGGGGAGCCCCCAGAGAGCCCTTGGTATTCTTCTGAATCTGTTTCTCCAGTGCCTTCTGGCGCCGGGATGCCTCCCTTTGTGCGGCCTTAGAAGCACCTTTAGGAATGACAGATTTGTCTAGGCCATGAGACTTGTCGCCACTCCTACTTGCCATGTTTGGTAAGAGATATCTCAGAAAAATTGGGCCAGAGAATTGTAAATAGATATATAATAATAATATTTGGTGGCTGCCTGGACGGTTGGCACATCCTGGGTCCCGCTCCAGTCACTGGGCAAGGTACCCCAATAGAAAACACACACTCTCCCCTTTTGAATTTTTATAGAGACTCGTATATGAGCAATATGTATTACAATTATTGCTAATATGGGAATGATTAGAAGATGAGATAAACAAAGAGTCTCACAAGAAAAAACAGGTAAGCCAAATTGAGAACTAGTTCATAGGGCAGAAAAAAATGCAAAGTAAGCCCTTTGTCAACCATTCCCACAGGCCCAGGCCTGGGGATTAGTTTGATAATATGACTGCTGTGCTGTAGAAAATCAGGGTAGAATTTACTCAGAGTAGACAAGAATTTTATAAAAAACCACCTGTGAGAGTGCCAACTTGGAACAGGTCACACAGACCAACAATCCTTTATTACTAATACAGTAAAACCCTAGGCTTCTTCAGAAAGAGAGCCTGGGAAAAAACACAGAAAGAGACAAGGAAAAAAACTCACAGGGCTCTGGCATCAGCCAGTCTGGGCTCCCCACGAGGCCTCGTGGAGAAAAAAGCCCTGAAGAAGGGGAGGCGCGTGCAAGTGCGCAACTACCCCCAGGGAAGAGAAACAGCCAACTGCTTCTTCCGGCGCCAGCACAGCTCTGCCGCCTCCCGAATGGCTTCGCTGAAAGAGCAGCAGAAAAGAGGAATCGGGACTCCTGCGCCCCTACCCCAGCTTCTCAGAGGGGAGAAATCAATAATAAAAGGAAGAAACCCCAAGGAAAGGTGTATCGGCAGCACCAAGGGGTTAAGAGAAGGCAAGTAGAGGTTGCAGAGGGAAAACGAAGCCAAGCCTCGCCTCCAATAAGGAAAAAAACGCCCTGCGCTGCCATGCCGCCAAGAAGCCTCGCTGACTGCTGCAATCATCGCAGTCAGCTTCTCAAGCACAAGGGAACAAATTGCAAGCCGAATTGAAAGGGAAAGAAATTTTAAAGAAGCCAATTGGGAATAGAATACCTCTGATTGTTCCTGCTCTGACCAGAAAGAGAGAGAGCTGCCTATCCGAACCAAAGGCTGAGCTAAACTGGGGGACGTACGGGAAGAGAGGAGGAGTCAGAACGTCCTTCAGTAAAGCCCAGCCTATCAGAACGGAGAGACTAAGCACCTCCCACTGCCTGGATGCTCGGAGCAGCTCGCTGGAGAATGAGTGATTAAAACCCACATCCCTCATATGCTAAAGACTGTTACATCCTGAGCCTTAATGAAAGTGACAAAGTGCTAGCAGCACCAGAAGCAAAGTTAGCTACTGCAGTTTACATACTGTAAACCAGGGGTGTCAAACTCACATTGTCACAACGGCATCATGTGATGTATTGAGACTTTCCCCCCCTTCGGTAAACTGGGCATGGGCAGCACATGACGCATCTGGTCTGGGGCCGCGAGTTTGACAGCCCTGCTGTAAATCCTGAGCTGAAGTAACGAACTCTCAATAGCCTTCTCATCTGCTAAAATCTTCCCTCTTATTGTAGTTGTTCAGAGGCAAAAAAGGTTAAATCTTTTCAATTCCAATAAATGCAAGGGAAATTAAAACTGAAAGACAGCTTTCTACTTTGGACAATAATTTCTGATTTGGGGAATTTTCTCTTATTGTTTGTTTCAAAAAGAGATATGCAAACTGTTTCAAGTTAAAACACTATATGCTCAAAAAAGCATTTTAAAAATACACAGTTCAAAACAAAGCATTTTGTGTTTTGAAAATTTTGTTCTCTGTTCAGAACAAAATTTAATGGTTTTATACCAATACTATTTCTACTGTAGCATGACGTTTTGAGCATCATGATTGACTTTATGTTTTTTACATTGAATATGGCTTTTTTAAAGTCCAATTAGCCTAAGTTCAAAGGATTTCTATTACTTTATGCATATTTCTTAATTTTAAATAGAAGGGACATTTCAACATTCCATTCTCCAATCAGGGCTTCTTTGTTATAGAAAAAGCTATATATATATTCAACAATATAACAGCTGTAGCTAGGTAGGTAGGTAGGTAGGTAGGTAGGTAGGAAGGAAGGAAGGAAGGAAGGAAGGAAGGAAGGAAGGAAGGAAAATAAAATATATATAGAACCTTTGGCTTTTTATTTCTATAGAGTCCTGCTTCTACAAATTAGGTAAGGGAGAGTTTTTCAAATTGCATTTTACAAAACTCTATGGTTCCACAGTAACTTGATAGGATTCCATGAGAAGCTAAGAGGGAAAAATCACTTGAATTCAGCCAGGTTATCCAGAGCAGCTTTCTAAAGTGCAGCTGAAAGAGTGAAGCATGTTCTCCTGTGAAAAAATGCTGTAGCAATCATTCTGCAGATCAGGGGTTTCAGAAAACAAGTTCCTGTCTGTTTGCAAAAAGTCGGAACAAACTGAATATAATGCATATATGAAAACTAAAATCCAAGACAAACGTTTGTTTTAATTTTGTACAGCTCTCACCATCCTACTATTAAAATATCTTTCCAAAATTAATGGCCTTGAAATATTCCTTCAGGAGAAAAGATTTCACTGATTTAAGGGATGCAGCATAATAAACATGTGCAAAATACTGCATGTAGAAAGCATACATGTTCTCTTCCTACCGGGTTTCTTTCCAAGTCTCCAAGTGTTTGTTTCTTGGAAAACTAGCTACAAGCAAAAGACAGTTCATATTTCTAATGCATAAGAATATGCAAACATGTTTATCTATGGAACTAATTTCTTCATTCATTTTTAATATTTTCCCACTATCAGTTGCAAAACAGAAGGCATACCCCATCTAATCATCACAAACATAAATTCATGAAAGTACTAGAAAAATGAAGGAAGATTAGGATTGTATAACGGTGACTTTCTACAATCATAGAACCTACCTTTTTAGGTTTCTGTCTGACCTACGATGAATGTTTAGCCAAAATTAAATAGGTAAACACTCACCAAAATTGTTAATAATAAAACAGAAAATCAAGCAAAAATACATTATTGGCTGAGCAAAACACTAGAACTCTTCAGTGTTCCTAAAATATGGTTTCAAAGGTTTTATATAATATTAATATAGCCTTATTATCCAGCAGTATACTTTTACTTACAGCCAATGTTTTCCGGCAGGTCCCATTAAATTAGGTTATTCTAATATCAATTAGAATTTTCTTTTCCTCCTAATAGCTTTTCTTAATTTCCCAAATGTAAAGAAGGATTTATGTTCACCTGTCCCTTTTAAGAGGGGGGAGGGATGAAGGTAGGGAGATCTCCTAGACAGAATAGTTCCATATAGAACTGAATAACAAGAATATAGAGAATAAGGAAGATGACTTTGATGGAGATATGCAAAAGCTATTGTACAAGAGGCTGAATTTTTTTAAAAGTATAGAACCTCTAGGTCAGCGGTCCCCAACCTTTATGGCTTGGCAGCCCGGTGCGGGGGGGGGGGCAAGTGGTAGGGCGATGCCAGCCCGCCGCTTGCGTGAGTTGAGCTGTGTGCATGGGCATGTGATGGCCCACCAATAATGGGTCGTGGCCTGCTCTAGATAACATTAGAAAGCAGCTAATTTCAATTAAAGTAACTTTAATTAACTTTAATTAACTTTAATTTTCCTGTGTAGTTGATTTTTACCTATCTTTCTACCTATCTAGTGGGGCTAACAAAACTACAAGTCTTATGTTTCCTGTTTTTACACTAAGTTCTCCAATGAGCTGCTCCCAGCATCCAGCAGTGGGAGGTGCTTAGACTTAGATTGGATAGACTGGGTTTGATTGATAGGATGATCCTCCTCCTTCACGTACTCCTCCTTAGCGTCCCCCAAATTCTTGAGTATTAACTAATCAATTCAGTGTACTGCTCTCTCAAGGAATCATGTTACATGGCCTATGACTGTTTTATTATGGCCAAACAGAGAAGTGCCAGAGAAAGGGTGGGAAGGGGAATTCTTCATTAAGAAGTATTTTCTTCACTTCTTAGTTTTGAAGAAAATAGGAGCTGGAAGAAGTATTAGATAAGTTTATCACTTTGTGTTATTTATAAAGATAAATATAAATATGTATAAATTTAATTTTAAAAAACTTTAAAAAGAAGCAAATCTGGATTAATTTAAACATCTGCTCACCATAGCTTATGGTCCTGGCAGCTGAATAAAGTCCTCTTGCCTGCTTGTAATAGCTGCCAATTTTCAGACATCATGTCCACTTGCTTTCCTGCTACACATATCCCTCTTCCCATTCTGTCTTACAGTTTGCTTTTGTAAGCTTAAATGACTGGGCAGGTAAGGCTGTGTCTGGACACCAGTACATCCTTAAAAACACTAGCGTGTGGCTCAAATAGCAGGGCAGCTGGGTTATTGGCTTGAATGCCTATCAGTATAATTCTGAGGGAATGGATGAATACCTAAGGGAAGTGGGAGTGGGGAAGCTTGTCTGTACAACTACAGCTACTTTTGAAAAGAGCAGACAGTAACCCCATTTTCACTCTCTCACATGCAGAGGCAGCAAATTTCATGGTTTGTTGCAACTTGCAGCATAGATCCTCAAAGCTAGGACTCAACAATGATAGCATAATTCTTCAACTTAGAACATAAATATGTCAACTTAGAGCATAAATATGTATCTGCCTACTAGGCCATCTCTTTTATCAAAACACACACACACACACACAAATCAGACTAAGATAAACATTTCCCACCTTTAATATAACATATAAGCTGTACAATTCAGTTGAAAAAGAAACTGGAATCTTTTAGGGGCAAAAAGTATTTTAAAAATGAGAATAAAAGAGCTGCATAAGTGTTATAAGTAGGGATGTAGCAATGTTCAGAAATAACCAATCCCATTCAACCTGATGTTAAATAATAGTCAGTACATGAATTAAAGCAATAGCACTTAGACTTATCTACCACTTCACAGTGCTTTACAGCCTTCTTTAAGTGGTTTACAGAGTCAGCGTATTGCCCCCAACAATCTGGATCCTCATTTTATCGACCTTGGAAAGGATGGAAGGCTGAGTCAATCTTGAGCCTGGTGAGATTCAAACAGCTGGCAATTGGGAATCAACAGGATTTGGCTGCAATACTGCATTCTAACATCTGATTTAACATAAACTTCTCATAAACATAAACAGCAACTTCAACTAACTTTTCCTGCTTAGTTCCACAACTATTATATATAGCATGTACCTGATGCTGGAATACAGCAGCTCATCATTTTGTGAGAACCCTTTACAGAAGGTGTACAAAGTTATCTTATATTAGGTCAGACAGTTTATTCCTACAGCGTAACACTTCTCCTTTGGTAAAAGCTTGCTAGGGTCTAAGTCCATCTTATTACCTACTACCTCAGCCTTTAACAGAAAACATTAGATTCTTGGATCTTCTGCATGTAAACCACATGCTTTTCTGTTGAACATCTATTATCCATAAATGATGAGTCAAAGTAAAATCTGAATCTATACTTTTCCTTATGTTACCTTCCAAATAAGCACATGCTATTGCCTATATTAAGAAGTTTCACCATTCTACAAACCAGAAAGTTTCTCTCTGTAGCATACTATATTACTTTTCATGTACCACTCTGCTAATTGATCACCTTAGTTTGTCTCCTAATTTCAGTCTTCTGTTCTTTTAGCTTCTGTTCTTACTTCCAAAACATATCCATCCTGAAGAGTTAAACTATGTCAGCAATCCTTAGTTTAAGCTTCCCAATCATGAAATACATTGGAAACATTCTGCCTTCATATCATATATGAATTAAACTTGGAGATAAGATAGTAAATTCAGACTATAAAAACAGTTTGCGTTGGCTGCACATTTTGCATCTCTCTTACAGCATTAACTATTTTCTACATAAAAAGTAATTTATGGCTATTATTGCCCTACAAATGTGTTTCTAGGGAACTGAAGCTAAACTGAGTGCAAGCTGAATTCTGTTTCAAAGGACTTCCATCTTACTGCTAAAACCACTCAAATTCCTTTAATGTTAAATTTTGACATTTTCTACGGCAATACCTGTGTTCACTTAGAACTATCCTTGGTGCTGAAAATTTGCTCTCTGACTTTTTACAGTTTACTGATGATTTCCATGCTATTGAATTTCCAAATTATTTTTCTAGGCCTTCGGATGTATCCAGACCTTGGAAAAGGGCAGATATTTTACAACAATAATAGTTTTCTCCCCTTGCAAATAGATGTAAGATTATGCGCGCGCACACACTCACACCCACTAATCAACAACAAAGCTCTCTCTTCAGAGCTCTCTGTTAACAATCTGTTATAATTAATTCATAGAAAGTCTACCACAAATCACCCCATCATTATCTCTGATCTATCCAGGATTAAATATCCTCATCTGACACTTAATAATAAAACCATTCCTTAGAATACTCTTAATAACAATGCCATTAATTAGGGACTTTCCCAACAATTACATCTCATTCACCAGAAGTATAAATTTCTGGTATAGGTGTTTCTTCAGCATCCATTGTTCAAAAGGTCTCTCTGAAAATACAGCAGTCATCTTGCCAAGAGGATCCAGCCCATCACACATCAGTTCCATTATCTTATTTGTGGAAACAAAACTATCTTCAACATTCTAAGGAAGATCATTAAAGAAGAGTTATGTTCCACATTCTGATGCTACTTTTCCTCTATGGTAATCCACTGAATTTTGGATAGCTGATAGGAAACAAAAATCACCCTGTCCTGTTGGATAGGATTGCCACCGGAGGAATAGAAAAACACACTCCTTTAAGTATCTTGGTCTCCAATATTTTACAAGAAAAGGTAGAAGCAGTAAAATTTATGCTGTTTGAATTATACAAGTGAATTATACAATTATTGAATTATACAATGCCCATCAACCGCAATCCCAAAGATAGCATTTAAAGCAGGCATCCTATAACCAATCAACTCACAAGAAATTGGACCATGTCTCAGTAACAACCAGCCAATCAAACAGTCCAAAACCAGACCATGACTCAGAAGTATCCAAACAACAACACTAATGCTAATTTGCATCACATAAAAAGGTATTTAAAGGCCAGTGTTCTGAGCACAATTCAAAAAGCATTGACAATGTCTCCTTGAATGGTGATGAAACGCTTGCAACCAAATTGCCAGGCTTGGAACTCAAACCAACAGCCCAACTACCAACCCAAGCTGGTAATATTCAAATACATTTCAACTAATATTCAATCACATTTCAACAAGTGATTCTAGTGAATTATACAAGCTTAAAGTTTGAATATGGTAGAACTCTTTAAACACAATACCAAAATATAGGTAGTCCTCGACTTATGACAATTGAGCCCAAAATTTCTGTTGCTAAGTGAGGCAGTTAAGTGAATTTTGTCCCATTTTATGACCATTTTTGCCACAGTTGTTAAGTGAATCACTGTAGTTGTTAAGTTAGTGACAAAGCTGTTAACTGAATCTAACACATCCGTTAACTTTGCCGATCAGAAGATCGCAAAAGGAGATTCACATGACCCTGGGGCACAGCATCATAAATATGAACCAGTTACCAAGTGTCTAAATTTTGATCATGTGACCATGGGGATACTGCAATGGTAATAAGTGTGAAAAATGGTCATATCACTTTTTTCAGCGCTGTTGTAACTTTGAGCAGTCACTGAACTGTTGTAAGTCAAGGATTACCCGTATCCAAATATTATTTCATTAAATTTTAATCTTTTTGATCATTGAAAACCAAACAGATATCCTGACTCAGATGCCAGTGATCAGTTATGTTAAAACATGGGAGGGTACTATGCTTAGGGAGTTGCCTCTAAAGAAGTTACACTTAATCCATTTAACTAATATAAAATATATAAACTTTCCCAGTTTAATGACTGAATTTAAATGTAAATTAAAATTTGGATTAAATATTGACTATTTCTAGTTATATAATCAAAATGAGAACACATAACAGCAAAATATATTTCTGTCCTTATTATAGCCAGCTTTTGCAATCTGCTGTGTACTTTCCTAATCAATTCTGACCTGCAAGTTAGGACTTGCAAGACAAACAGAAAACCTGATGACAGAAAATGCAACATTATTTATTTTTGTTCTAAGACTAGAGAAAATATTAATATGTCTGTAATTCTGTGTCATTTAAATTGTACATGTATTCCTCCAGCAACTCAGAGCTAAATGGCTTCTCTCTTTGCACAGACTGTCTAATGACTACGCTTTCACATACCCAGCATATACTCCTCCTACTCAACACCCACACACAGTACAATCTGCACAAATGTACACCAAGCACATAATCTTTATGCTCTTACTTTCTTCCTCAGCCATACAACAGGGACCTCAGTGTAACTGTGACTTGTCTTTCTATCATACAGAATGTGTTTTTCAAATCAACCCTTATGTTCACTCCATAAGGAAGGTTATGAGAAAAAAATTGAAAGTCATTTGTAGTGTAAGTATTTAATTGGATAACCCCATTTTAAAAAATAATCTGCAATTCCCAGATTCTCTAATTAAGGGCAATCAAATTTCTGGTGCAGTTAATAGAACACTTTTTAAAAATATCTTCACCTCTTACAGCAAAAGCCATACATCAAGGTTCGCCAATTAATCCACTTAATGCTTCACTTTCTCTCCTTTTTCAGGAGAGTTTCAGATCTTAAGTCTTAAAAACAAGATCTTAATAACCAACATTTGCTTCTAACAGCCAATAAGATGACACATTTACTTGTTCCATATAATAAAATGAAACCGCTCTCCCTTTTTTAAAATAAACTGGAAAACAGTATTTGTGTACATAAGCATAAGTGAAGGAGGAGCATAGACACTTAACAAGCTATATGTCTGGAATTGACATCTTTACTCACTAACTGTACTGCACCAAGAACAGTGGAGCATGGCTGGAAACTACATCTTATCTTTCATCAAATCCTGCTGGGGCAATTCCAACTGCAATCCAATAGTCAATGTCCCTTTTTCTGGAGATGAAATCTCCATTTTACATGCTTCTCTTTGTCCCCCTTTATCCCACAACTCTGTCTTGCCTGGTTGGAGGATCTGTTTCCTTATCAAAATGTGAAATTGTGTAGCAGAGATATTTGATTTAAAAAAAGGAAAAAAAATTCAGCCTGTTATGATTGTCCTTCCTTTTGGTATTTTATTCCTTGAGTTAAAGCATACTCACAATAATGTGAGGAAAAAATTAAGAGATCTGTTAATTTTACTGCCATCACCAAAAAAAATTCTTGATTAGGATTTTTTTTGTTTCTTCATTAAATAATCAAATTATTATATAAAAGTAAACATTTTTATATAATAATTTGATTATTTAATAAAGAAACAAAAAAGTAAATCCTTAGGTCTGTAACCCTGGTTAACTTTTTCAGAATGTTTTCCTAGCTTTCACAAAAGATGACCAAGTACCTTTTATTACACAAAGTATCTGTTAATGCTAATAAATGGCAGTAAGTATTTATTCTTAAATCTGTTACTTTGAGAGTTGGAGAATTCCCTGATCTTCTCTGAGGCATATCCTTCTATCCACATCTCTTATATCATATTCTTCTCATTTCCCTACCTTCCAGAATTTAAGCTGGAAAGAGGGTTCCTATCTTGAGTAACAGTTCTAACACACAGTCATGGTAATAGGATCTTTATGTAAATAAGAAAACAATCACCATGCACTTTAGAAATGCAAGCTATATTCCATTCTGTAATAGAAGTAGGTTGGAAGCAACTGATACCATCATAAAGCAAGAGCATCTCAAAAAGTAGTTAATTGTTTCCTCCTGGGAGAGTACTTTTCATTGCTAACTTTTAAAAGATAAACATGGGATGAGCAGATGCAGCAGGGGCAAGCAGAGAGAAAACAATGTCTCTTGAGTGGGAGGTCAGGCCATGCCAAGCCCAAGTGGAATATCTTTCACAAAGGAATGCTCAGAGTAACCCGGAACAATACCAGCAACAAACTCAATGCTTCCAACAGCTACTTGTCCTGAGAATATCTAAAATATGATTAAGAGATAGAATCCAACACAAATATGCAGTTAAAGACCAGTATATAAAATGATTCACTTCATTATATTTCAGGCTCTTCCAAATAAGATAAATCTGTTGATGAGGCTTTCAAAACTCTGGTGAGCTTTCCTAGAAGAGCAAAACACCATGGAATTATCAGAAATTGGAGATAAATGCTTGGCAGAACCACAGTGGGCAGAAGCAAGGATGAACAAGAGTAAAATAGAGTAATTAAAATAAATAATTTTGATGCTACAAAAATTTCTAAGATAAATGTGCTATCACTGTGGCTGTCAAAAATAAACTGAAGCGATTCAGCAAGAGCTGTACCAAACCATGATACCAGCCTGATATTTCTGTAAACCGGAGAGGTTCTGAAAGAGGCTGTGTACAGGAACATGACCATATCATTGACATCACAATAAGGAATATTTACATATGAAAATTTCCAAAAGCAGCAATGACACTGTAAGGTAGATTAGATAATTTGATTTTCAACAACAATACTGAACAAGTATTTCATAACAATTTAAAAGCCTCTGACTTTTACACAGATATGAAAGCAGACATTGCATTTAGTGCATTCCTTTTCCCAGTTGTGTTTTTCTTTCAGTTGTGGCTATGTTGTGATAAAAAGGCGACATCAATATTCAAAGTGCTACTTTGAGAAGAGAGTCACATTAACTGACCAAAATAGAAGCTTTGCTGAGGGAAAATAGAAAAGCTAATGGAATGAAGTTATCAATAATTCATAAGTTGATGGACAGCTGCTTTTAACAGCCTTAAAACATTTCATACACTTCAAAAAAGGAATTAAGAAAAAAAGAATAATTGGTTTTAAGCAATCCACAAGAAGGATTTTATAATTAAAATCCAGTACTTGTGGGTGATCCCAGGCCTTCCACTTTATCCATAGAAGAATTTTGAAACACCAATCTGTTCTCCAATTCTTTGTTCTGCCAGTCATGAGTCTCCCATTACTTTCCTGGAAGTTCATCACAAATACATTGTATACAGAAGATTCTTAAGATTTCATGAAATAGAAGATTGGTATTGGAATCACTTAAGCAATAAATATAATACAACCTTTAAAAAGTGATCTCCTTTCACTCTTGACACTGGGAATAAAACTCCATCACTATTCTACATTGTGTTTGCAAAGTGATAATAATGATTAGTTTTAAAGTACAGGATTTTCTACTGAAAAAAAACAAAAGAAAAAGACCAGTATTGACTTACCTCTTGCAACAAGGAAAGCTGAAAAGGCATTTTAGTGGCAGTATTTTTATACTTTGACGCTTTATCTTTTGGCATGGCACAGAATAAATGTGTGAAATACTGTGTTTCATATGTTGACAACGCATTTTTGATATTCTATAGATTTCCTAGGCATTCCATAAAATGCCTAATGTCACACATTAACAGTAATATATATACTACCTTACAATCTTAGCATGTTTAGATCAGGGCTGTCAAAATCGCAGCCTGTGGGCTGGATGCATCATGTGCTGGCCAAGCCCATGCTCGGTTTAGCAAAGGGGAAAAAAGT
Organism: Naja naja; assembly: GCA_009733165.1. Classification (NCBI taxonomy): domain Eukaryota; kingdom Metazoa; phylum Chordata; class Lepidosauria; order Squamata; family Elapidae; genus Naja; species Naja naja. Next base: position 254,451,467 of record CM019148.1, on the reverse strand, counting down.
CATGATACATCATGTGATGCCACCATGATGCTGCAAGTTTGACACCTCTGGTTTAGATCAAGACTTCTGGGTGGAAAGGTAAGCCACAAATACAATATATCTTAAATATATTAGGAAAGTTAAGTCAAAATTATCAAGCTTTAGTGAAGGGTTTGGTTAGTTCATCTGCAACCCTATAATTTATTATTTTAAGATCTTTCCCAATTGCTTACTGCTTGAAGATTTTGAGCAAGCCAATTTTTAAGAAACTGAAGAGTGCTTCTGTAAGACATAATCTGCTCTAACACTGAAGGGCAAAAGAAGACTTAAAAATCAGCATGAGAATAGTAATTCTTTTAGAAAACTGGAGTTTTCTAAATTTTAGTGTCCCAACTACCCTCTTGGTCATTGACCAAAGGGGTTATTAAGAGAAACACAATTGGCATACCTATTGTGGTCATTAAGCAATCTTGCAGATCATTAAGTAGACAGAGTCCCAGGTAAGAAACACATGATACCTCAGGGGAGTTGAGGAGACCCTGGGAGGTTCTACTCAGGAACTGAAAATCCTCCCTGCTGAAATCCAAGGAGGATTTTCAAACCTTGTGTTCAGCCTGCAGCAGGCTTTCCAGGGTCACCCCAACCTGCCTCAGGCCACCCACACTACTTACCTTACCGTGCTGACTCTCTGTTCTCTGCTTGGATTTAAACTCTCTCTGTTTGGGTTGGCTGAAAGAGCTGCCTGCCCAAGGATTTTAGCTCCCCTCTGTGCAAGGAAGGGCACTCCCTCCCAGAGTGCATGGATTGATCTTCAGGATTTCAGTTCTCTTTCTGCACCACACTGAAGGAATTCAGCTTCCCTCCATGCACTTAGCCAGCCCCCAGACTCAAGAGAGTTCTCTTGGCAGGTGGCAGCAATTTGTAGCTTTCTCTACCAGCTTCTCCATTGACTTTCTGAGAAAGTCATTAGAGAAGAGTGCAAATGGTGATCATAATTGCTAAACATCCAAATTGTGACCATGTGACCATTAGAGTGATGGTGCAACATTTTAGTCAGAAGGCTATAAATCGTCCTTCACAAGGCTGTCATGATTCTGGACTGTTGTTAAACAAACAGTTGTGTCTTGAGGACTATCTGTACTATACTCTGGTTCCCTCCACATTTCTTATATTGTTTCCTATTCTTCTTGTATTTGTTTTTGTTTTATCTTCATTATTGCAATCTTTAATAAAATTATTATTAAAAAATGTAATCCTCAGATATATTTCTATGTCAGGTTTAATAAGAAATCAATCTATAAATCATAGCATGTTATAGCATTTGTAAATTTATTGTTAATTTTATCAGTAAAATGTGTAATACAATTTTGTTCCATTACAAAGCTTTCTATTCAAGTATTTCCTGACCTATGAAATAGTCTTTAATTAGGCATCTGTAAGATACCTAATAGCTGCTTGGATATTGAATGTCAGCCACAGTATTTGAAACTTTTGTTCAAAACATTACTTAAGAGGTGTATTCGAGTATTGTATTTTCCTCAGTTTCTATCCCATTTATGTGTTGAAATTTTTGGCCTGAATTAAAATACCACTCTCAGTGTAATGTAATTTATTTATTATTTCTTTATGAGACTTTTATGCCGCCCTATCTCCCGAAGGACTCAGGGCAGCTTACAAACTAAAAACAATCCGGATACAAATATACTAATATTAAAAAACGATTAAACCAAGGTCTCATAAATATAGCGAATTTAAAATACGTTTAACCCTCCCACCACCCCATCAGTCCAGGTAGGCTAGTTGGAACAGCCAGGTTTTTAGGTCGCAGCAGAAAGAGCGGAGGTCAGGGGCCACCCAGAGCTCCAGGGGGAGCTGGTTCCACAGGGTGGATGCACCCACCGAGAAGGCCCTCCCTCTGGGAGCCACCAGCCGGCATTGCTGAGTCGACGGCACCCGGAGAAGGCCCTGTCAATGGGAGCGCACGGCATGCTGGGAGGTTGTTATCGGCAGCAGGGTCTCCCGCAAATATCCTGGACCAATGCCATGAAGGGCTTTGGTTAAATCTTAAGTAATGTTGGCTCCTTAGTTCTACTAATGCTTCAAGAATCCAATTTGAATTTTTGATGATTTTCTTCATAAAAGTTTTTATTCTGGGTACTGACATATAGTAAACTCTTGAGTAATGTACAGTAATGCACTTTACATGAGGCTGCCCATGAAGAGTATCCAAAAGCTTTAACTGGTGATGTGATAAGGGCAGTTATATGCTCTCCTACATCAGTGCATGTTACACCCTTACTCTGAAAGCTGCACTGGTTGCCGGCACTAGATCCCAAAGTTCTGGTAATGCCTTACAAAGGTAAAGGTTTCCCCTGTGCAGTTGTGCACAATTCCAGGGGGCAGTGCTCATCTCTGTTTCTTAGTCAAGGGAGCCAGCATTGACCAAAGATATTTCCTTTGTCATGTGGCCAGCATGACTATATGCCAAGTGCATGGAACACTATGTTGTACATAACATGGGGCCTGCTTATTTGAGTGATGGCATCTTTTAGTTATATCTACCTGTCCCTTCATGTCTGGCAGAAGGGACATGTTACACATCCCGTCTACTAATGACTGTCATCTGACAAACACTTTTTTTTGCCACTGCACTCACTTTTTGGATCATAATCCCCCGAGGTTAGATTTGCCCCAGTCCTATTGGCCTTTTGTAGGGCCCTGAAGATATGGCTTTGTTATTGTGCCTGGGGATCTGGTGGCAGCATACTGTGGAGCCTGTAAAATAACTACACCATAAAATGGATGCAATCTCTTGTAGACTATGCTTTTCCTGGTTTTCCTGGTTTTATGTTGTTATTGTTTGATTATTTATTTTGCGTGCTTGGGTTTTTTGTGTGTGTGAATCGTCCAGAATCATGTATGTGAAGGGGGAAGGGAACTATACAAATTGAATAAATAAATAAGAAAACAAACTCAACTCAAGCATTACTATAGCTCAGGCAAAAAGCAAGTGCAAATAGGAGACACAGTATAAATATTTTAATGGCCTTAGTCACACTGTTTATCACTATTTCAGCTACACAATCCAATTTCAGAGAGGTTAATTTCTGATACAATGTTCCCTATTGCTGAGACTCCGAAAATAAGAATAAGAATATTTTCAGGAACTTATTTTCCTTCATCGATAATGTTCGGCATTTGCACTCTGATTGTACAACTTCAGGGCTCCCCATACCGAGAGTTACTTGGGAATAATAGATATCAGTGGCCCTTCTCTTATTTCACAACATGATAAGCATTCTGATAATTTTATTTGTCATGTCAAAATTCCAGAGTGTCTGGAAATGTATTGTTTGTTGCTTTAATAGCAGCATGCCAGGCAGATTCTGGGCAGGAACCAGAGGTGAAATGCTGCTGGTTCAGCCTGGTTCAGCTGAACCGGTAGTAAAAAATGCTACCGGTTCAGCTGAACTGGTATTTCCGACAATCAGCTGGGTGACAATCAGCTGTGCCGCGCAATTTAGATTAGCTAGAAAGCAGGAAATAGTCAGATTTCTTGCTTTCTAGCTAATCTAAATCACGTGGCACAGCTGATCCCTCCCTTGCTGTTGTACTTACCTTGGAAGGCTTCAAAATACTTCTTTTTTCAGCGCCCAGGAGGCTTCCCTGAGGCCCAGCAGGCCAAAAATGGGGCACAAGGGCTGCTGCATGCCCCCCGTGCCCCATTTTTGCTCCCAGGAAGCTTCCCTGAGGCCCACTAGGCCAAAAATGGGGCGCAGGGAGGGTATTGCAAAAGAAAAAAGGACTTTTGACCCCCCAGTCACATGACCACATAGCCACACCCACCCAGTCACATGACCACCTGGCCAGCCCACCTAGCCATGCCCACAGAACCGGCAGAACATAATAGCAAGACTTAGTAATTATCTTTTTTCTCTATATCATTTTTTTAATTAAAATTTGCTTGAGGACATTGCTATCTGCCCCACAGCAGAAACCTACAGAACAAATATTATGCCAGTCTCTGAGTCGGATTGATTTCTAAATTTAGTTGCCTTAAATTTTGAGCTGAACTGCTATTAAAATTAGCTTCAGATTTAATTTTTGTTCTTAGCAATGATAATGTACAATTATTTCAAATTCCAGAAGAATTTTAAGATTTGTCTTATAAAGTTAACAATAGTTCTTGACCAATGTTTGTTTAACAGGGATAAGGGTCCTATGACTTTTTTGTCCAATTTGATTATCTCCTTTTTTGGATAAAGTTTACACATATTGGTACAGGATCTTTGGGTAAGAAACATATAAGAGAAATTAAGTGATACACTGGTTGGCATTTTTTTTATAAACTAAGATGCATTTTGAACAATACAGGCCCCTGGTCAAAAAAAATGTAACCATAGCACTCTTATCCCTGTGATTATTCAAAAACATAGAAGGAAGTTATAATGTATGAAGAACACAATCTGAAAATAATTGTTCTGTACTAAAAGTTGATTAAAAGGGTAGACAAACAGCAAAACAAGGAAGAATGCTTAAAATAGGCATGTAACAGAGGTGGAACTTGGACATCTAGCACTTCCAATAAGCCCCAAGCCTCGATTTTATATTTTCTTCTATTATAATGTTGTATTCTTTCAGACTTGGGATAAGAGGCAAATATATTCCAAATAATAAGGCACATATTAATCATTCTCCTAACCAATAGAAGGCAATGTCTTGTTAGAGAAGCAATAAAGAAATGGGTGAGAATTCCTGAAGACAAGAAAGAGGCAACATTGGGAGTTTGTGTGTGTGTTGAAACTGCAAGTTCAGGAATAAGTCAGACACATCAAACAGAATGCTGAGTACTTAGAAAAAAGCATCATGTTGTTGAAACCTACTCATTGCTTTTTAGGCAAAGACATATAGAGATAGCATTGAGAATAAATTCATATATACCTTACACCAGAGGTGTCAAACTCGCGTCTCACAGCAGCATCAGGTAACATATTGGGACTTTCCCCCATTCACTAAACTGAGTGGGGGCAGGGCCAGCACGTGATGCATCCAGCCCGCAGGCCGTGAGTTTGACACCCCTGCCTTACACCATTGGCTTCACAGCAGTAAGTCATCAAACTCTAGCTATGAATCCTTGCACAAGACTAGAAATCATGGAACAGAAGCACAAGCAGCAACAGGCAGCATCATGTAAAAATGAGAAATGCACATCAGTCTTACACTCAGGACTCAGGACCCACAACATCACAGGAAGTTCAGTTCTAGCAATCTGAAAAGCCAAAAAGTGACAAGAAAGAACAATTGAGCACAGAAGAGAACACTGAAACATGTTTTTTTTTTGCTAGGTAGCTTCTTGGTCACAACTATGTTGTGTTGAAATGTCAAGGTGTTCCAATGGCCAAAGTGAAGGTATCTTCACAGAAAAAAAACAGATAGTAAGCAATGGCAAGAAAACAGAAATAGGAGTGACTACATTAATTTTGAGTGCTAGATATGTTTATGTAGACCATCGTATCTAATTACTTAGTTTCTGTTCAGATGCTGCTTTTATTATGGTATTCAAAACAGAACTATTTAATTCTTCCTTTCCCCATTTTAATCCATCAATTTATATTGAGTTATTTCTGTACCATTATATATGTATCATATGCTTACAGCATGCTCAAAGAAAAGACATCCATTTTGAGGATAGAAAGTTCTTATCTTTACTATAGAGTTATATATTTGTCTATGTAAGCTATCTTGAATTTGTAAAATGCCTTTATAATACTTCATACAAATCATATGATTATACCACATATTTCTGTGAATAGTTTAGATAATGTTACATTTGTTCTTGTATTCCAAACTGCTTTATTGTCCAGACTGTGAATACTGCCCAGTATCATGGCAATTCTGTTTCAGAGCACTGAAGTAGAAAGGGAGGTTAGTTTCCTGCTCTCATTTACCTCAAGAATTAAATTACTTCAAAATTGTTCTTTGTTTTAAAAATGCAAGTTTCTTTCTTCCTTTCTCTTTTTCACATTTGATAAGATGCCATGAAGTTGGTGCTGTCTCTTAGCAACCAAACAGAACCTTTCCAGCATGATTTCCAGGTCTTCCAATTATGTACCCATCAATGTTGTAATCAAGTCTATCCACTTTGTTCTTGATCATCCTCTTCTTTTTCTTTCCCTCTTTATTATATATATTTCCAATGAGAAAAAGTATCAATAGTACCATAAGTGAAAGTTGCAATATTGCAACTGCAATTTAATATACAAATGTTTCTTCAAAAATGTTGTCATGATGGCATAAGCATTTGCATATTGGATGTTATATCTGAGAATACCTCTATTAAATAGTTGTTCAGAACTTATTATAATAAGAATTTGGTTCATGCTGAGATTTATCAGCTATTAAATATATAAGGTAATATGGATTTCAATGCTGAGTTTTCTGTTGAAGGATTCAATTTCTACTATTTTAGTGATTTGCAAATTGAGGTTTAAGTGCCTTTTCTGCAATCATGCTACTTAGGCTGTGAGACATTAAAAAACATTAGTGTTTTTTCTTTTAATTTGTTTCAACATTCAATCACTTAAAGGTAACTAAATTAACCTGATTTGTTATTAATTTAATATGGATCTGACTTATTGTTACTTCTCCCACCATGGCTTATTTATTTAGTTTTATTTATGTCCCCCAGATTTTGATTATGTAACTTTTCAGTGTGGCCTGCATCAATAAAATACAAAGTATGAAACATAAAAGTAAAATCAAGATTATTAAACATAGTTTAGCTATTAATAATTTGACAAAACTGGTCCCCTCAGATATCTAATCAGGCCTTCCTTAAACTCTTTAGAGCAGGGGTGTCAAACTTACGTCGTCACGGCGGCGTCACGTGACATATTGGGACTTTCCCCCCCTTCGCTAAACCAGGCATGGGTGTGACCAGCACGTGACACATCTGGCCCATGGGCCAGGAATTTGACAGCCCTGCTTTAGAGATTTAAAGATCAATAGCAAAACTTTAAATTCCACTTTGTAAGCAATTAGCAGCCAACACAGATCTTTCAGTGTAGCTTCATATGTTTTCCTGTATCTTGCACTGGTTAGCAACTAGAGCCCACATTGGTACCAATTACAATTTCCAGACATTTTTCAAGGATAGCTCCACACAGCATTCATTATAGAAGTCAATACAGGTCACAATCATGATATGGATAACTGTTGCTAAGTCCAGTTACCTCAGCAAAAGTTGGTGTATATTATTCCTAATGTATAAACAGGTTCTTTAATATACAACTATCAAATTCAGCAATAGCTGGGGGTCATGAAGCACTCTCAAACTATGACCTACTCTTTCTTAGGGAGTGTAATCCTCTTCAGAACAAAGTTCACTTCAATGCCTGAGTAGTTTTCTCTTTCTCTCTTTCTTGTCTCAATTTAATTCTCACTTATTTTCTCTCATCCAGTCGTTATAAGATTAGGTAATGCTCAAGGGTATTAATTATTTCCTTGGAGTTATAGGGTAGGAAGCAGTAGATGCCATCAATTGTGCTAATGGCATCTCATTGAAAAACTCTGAATGACTTAGAGCAATATCAAACAATATCAGAGTCAACAACCTAGATAATAGCCATATGGATGTGTCCCAATAGAACAGACTGGAAATACTGCAAAGAATAAGAGGATGGTAAAAGAAAAGAGCACAAAGCAAAAGGAAGGAAGGAAGGAAATCCAATTCTTAATACTATATTTCAGACAATACTATATTTCAGAAATGGATTACAGATTAGAAATTAACAGAGTTGGAAGGGACCTTGTAGGTCATCTAGTCCAACCCAACCAGGAGACCCTACTACACCATTTCTGAGAAATGGCACTCCAATCTCTTCTTGAAAGCCTTCAGTAATGAATCTCCCACAACTTCCAAAGGCAAGTTGTTCCATTGGTTGATAGTTCTGTCAGAAAATTTCTCATTTCTAGGTGGAATCTCTCCTTGATCAGTTTCCATCCATTATTCCTGTCTGGCCTTCGAGTGCCTTGGAAAATAGCTTGACCTCTTCTTCTCTGTGGTAACCTCTCAAATATTGGAACACTCTTATCATGTCTCCCTTGGTCCTTCTCTTCACTAGACTAGCCATGGCCAGTTCCTGTAACCATTCTTCATACGTTTTAGTCCCCAGTCCCCTAGTCACCCTGATTGCTCTTCTCTGCACTTTTCCTAGAGTCTCAACATTTTTTTTATAGTGTGGGGACCAAAACTGGATGCAATATTCTAGGTGTTGTCTTACTAAGGCTTTATAGAGTGGCATTAGTACCTCACTTGGTCTTGATTGTATCCTTGTTAATGCAATTTAGGATTGTGTTGGCTTTTTTGGCTGCCATCACAAACTGCTGGCTCATATTTAACTGGTTGTCCACTAAGACTCCAACATCCCTCTCACAATTACTGCTATTAAGCCTGGTTTCATCCAGTCTATACGTGTACTTTTGGTTTTTCTTGCCTAAGTGTAAGCCTTTACTTTTCTCTACACTGAATTTCATTTTGTTAGATAGGGCCCACTGTTCAAGTTTGTCAAGATCCATCTGGATCTTAAGCCTATCTTCTAGGGCAGCGGTGGGCAACTATGGCCCCTTTACGATCTGTAGACTTCAACTTCCAGAATTCCTAAGCCAGCCATGCTGGTTCAGGAAATCTGGGAGTTGAAGTCCGCAGATCTTAAAGGGGCCATAGTTCTCTAGGGTATTAGCTATTCCTGCCAGCTTAGTATCATCTGCAAATTTGTTAAGTTCCCCTTCTATTCCCTCATCTACATTGTTTATGAAGATATTGAAGAGTACTGGGCCTAAACGGAGCCTTGTGGTTCTCCACTGCTTACTTCCCTCCATGTAGACATACACCCATTAAGGACTACTCACTGAGTACTGTTTGTCTGCCAGTTATGAATCCATCTGGCGGTAGTGCTATCTATCCCACTTTTTTCTAGCTTACCAAGAAGTAGGTCTACTTTGCCTTGCTGAAATCTAAGTATATTATGTCCACAATATTTCTCTGGTCTACTAATTTAGTCACTATGTTGAAGAGTGGAATAAGATTGGTTTGGCATAATCTGTTTTTTTAAAAACTCATGCTGACTGCTAGTTATTTACTCCTTTCTAGATGTTGGCAGATCTGTTTTTTTTAATTATCTTTTCCAGTATCTTCCTGGGTATTGATGTTAGGGTGATTGGTCTGTAGTTTCCTGGGTCTGGTTTTTTTCCTCCTTTTTTGAAGATGGGAACCACATCAGTTTTTTTCCAGTCCTCTGGTAGTTCCCCAGTGCTCCAGGCTTTTTAAAATATGTGGTACAGTGGTTGTTCTGAAATGATATCTGCCAGCTCCTTTAGAACTCTGGGATGTAATCCGTCAGGCCCCAGTGATGGCTTCAGCCAAATGTATGTAAAACTACAAGGACACAATTTTTCAATCATCTTACAGTATTCAAGAATGGAATACTGTATTTAAGATCAATGAATATTTACTGAGTTCTTTCAGTAAGGACAACTTATTTAGTAAAGATCTTGAAACCACCTGCTTTAAGCAGGCAGGGATGCAACCACACTTACAGAGACATTAATCACCTCCCTTAACTATGGGGCAGATCCCAACCTGGCTGACTGAATAAAGTAGGAGAAACAAGAACATACTCCATAGACATGAGAGACACTACCTGTTTGTTTGACTCTTGCTTCTCCTACTTTATTCAGGACATACTGTAGGTTGAACAGTTTATTCCAGGAGAAAACTGTTCTGAAGATAAAAGAGTCCAGGTAATACCGTATAGGGCTTTATAGTAATAATAAAGTAGTCACCATGTATGAATTGGGCAGCCATATAAATCTATTTAATAAATAAATAATAGGCAACATGTTGGATTGGGGCCAGAAGCAATGCAGCTGTCACTGTTATTTTGCTTGAACTGCAAGCACCAGTTGGCAAATTGTCTGTTACATTCTGGCACATTCAGTTTTTCTGGGCCAGAAACAACTTCCAGGTCATCTTCAAGGGCAGCCCCATATAAAGTGAATTATAATAGGCTGTTAGATGACTGGTGTCTTTGGGTCCAGAAACAGGAACAAATGGCAGAGTCACAAAACTTAGTCAAAGGCTTTCCTGGCAATGGCTTCTATCTACTGTTCCAGCAGGAGCCATGAATCCAGGAAAATTCCAAAATTTTGCACCAGCTCTTTCAGGGGAAATGTAACTCAACTTGTTAGAACAAACATGGCGTATTTCTGTATTTGCAGTTTCTGGGAGATTTTGCACCAGCAGATAACTCCAGCTTGCCTTGAATTCGACTAGTAATAGTGGTCACACACCCGATTTGGTGTTCTTGTTGGAGCAGTGCCTATGTGACCTGGAATTGGTGGACCTGTCCTTGGTCCCCTTGTCATGGTTGGATCACAGTCTGGTGGCAATGAGTTTTTCAAGGGCTGTACGCCCCCTTCCTTGCAGGGAGGTAGGACCTATTACACTGGTCTGCCCCCATTGACTAATGGACCCGGATGGGTTCCAGAAGGAGCTGGGGGTTATAAGTGCAGTTCCACTGTACAGTCCAGCCAAGCTCTTAGTCACTGTTTGGAATAGGAAGGTGACTGAGGCTCTGGATAGGATTGCACCCATGCAACCTCTCCTCACCCTTAGACCTCTCTGTGCCCCATGGTATATAGAGGATCTGAGAGGGATGACATACATGAGGAGAGTCTAGAGCACCACTGGCAGAAGACAGGGGATGAACTTGATCAAACATGGGTAAAAATTGCTACTAAGGCCTATTTCGTGGTGATTCATGCGGCAAAGTGTAAATACTTCTACACGCTAATTGCATCTGCAGATAATCGTGCAGTGACCCTCTTTAAGGTGAGCTTCCTCCTCCTGGGGAAGGAGGAGATTGAGGTCCACTTCAAGGGGTGTGCTGAGAAATTTATAGATTTTCTGTAAGACAATATTAGCTCAACTTTGTTCCCAGTTAGTTGCTGGTGTTGTTGCTGGTCCGGTGGAAGCCCCTTAGGTAGGTTCTTGCCCTGTCATCTGGGAACAGTTTGACCCTGTTTTCCCGAGGAAGTGGACAGGATCCTAGGGTGTATGCACACAAGCACCTGTGTTTTAGACCCATGTCCCTCCTGGATAGTGAAAGCTTCCCAGGAGGTGATAGGCAGGTGGACTCTGGTGGTGATTAATGCTTCCCTACAGGAGTGGGCAGTGCCCTGGCACTTTAAGGAGGCTGTGGTCCGCTCTCTTCTTAAGAAGCCATCACTGGATTCCACCCTGTTAAATAATTTCTGACTGTTTGGGAAGGCTGTTGAGAAAGTGGTTGTGCGGCAGCTCCAGAGGTTTCTGGATGAAACAGATTATCTTGACCCCTATGAGTCAGGATTCAGGCCTGGATTTGGGATAGAAATGACATTGGTTGCACTTTTGGATGATCTCTGGCAGGAGCAGGATGGGGGTAATGCATCCATCCTTGCTCTACTTGACTTCTCAGCGGCTTTCGATACCATTGACCATGGTATTATCTTGGAGCGGCTTCAGGGGATGGGACTAGGAGGCCTTGTGTTATCGTGGTTCACTTCTTTCCTCTGCGGCCACTCTCAGTCAGTGTTGATAAATGGGGGAGATCCAGCCCTTGCCCACTGCTTTGTGGGGTTCCGCAGAACTTGATACTCTCTGCTCCTGTTCAACATTTATATGAAGCCGCTGGGTGAAATCACCATCACCATGGACTGAGGTATCACCAATATGCTGATGATACTAAAGCTGTATGTCTCGGCCCATGATGAGTTAAGTGATGCCATATTCTCCCTTTCTCAGTGTCTGGAGACTGTTAAGGGCTGGATGGGGAACAATGGGTAGAAACTAAACCCTTGCAAGACTGAGTGGCTCTGGGTTTGGGGTTTGTTGGCTCAGAGAGAATTGCTACCTTTGGTCTTGGATTGGGTGGCACTACCCCAAACAGACCCTGTGCATAATCTAGGTGTTTTCCTGGACTCATGATTCCTGCTCAAAGAGCAGATGGCAGTCGTGGCCAGGAAGGCCGTTGCGCAACTGCGGGTTGTGCATGAGTTACGCCCTTTCCTGGACCAACAGTCCCTATTCACAGTCACTCATGCCCTAGTCACTTCCCGTCTTGACTATTGCAACACGCTCTACCTGGGGCTGCCCTTGAACAGCACCCGGAAGCTTCAGTTGGTGCAAAATGCAGTGGCCCACATGGTTTTGTGCAGACCCCAGTGTGCACATGTATCACTTCTCCTGTGGGAGCTGCATTGCTTGCCAATTTGCTTCTGGGTGCAATTCAAGGTGCTGGTTGTCACCCTTTATGACTTGGGACCAGATTATCAGAGGAACCATCTCTTGCTGCTCACATCTACCCAACCCATCAGAGCGGGGAGGCAGGGAATGTTGCAGGTCCCATCTCCGAGGGAGATACACCTGGTGGAACCCAGAAGGATGGCCTTCTCCATAGTGGCTACCTCTCTCTGGAACATCATTCCCCCAGAGATTAGATTGGCCCCCACTCTAATACTCTTCCGGAAGGCTCTGAAGACCTGGTTCTGCCACTGGGCCTGGGGAACCCAGAGAGGGATGGAGCCCATTAAATGGCTATGTGATCTACTGTGGCTGGGGTGGGGATGGGAGTTTATTTATTTATTTGTTTGTTGGTCTTATATGCCGCCCTATCTCCCAAGGGACTCAGGGCGGCTCACATAAAAAACACCCAATACAAAAGTTAAAAGAATTAAAAGATAATTAAACTAATTAGACCAGATAAAGTATTTAAAACCCAATCAACATGACATTTAAAACTAACCCCCCCCCTCAGTCCAGGACGGTTTATTCGAATAACCAAGTCTTTAGGCCGCGGCGGAAGGAGCGGAGGTCAAGGGCCAATCATAGCTCCAGGGGAAGCTGGTTCCACAAAGTGGGTGCCCCCACAGAGAAGGCCCTCCCCCTAGAGACCACCAGCTGACATTGTTTGGCCGATGGTACCCCAAGGAGGCCCTGTCTGTGAGCGCGCACCGGGCGATTGGTATTTGATGCTGGCAGGAGACGTTCCCGCAAGTACCCCGGCCCTAAGCCATGTAGGGCTTTATAGGTAAGTACCAGCACCTTGAATCTCACACGGAGGGCAACTGGCAACCAATGCAGCTCGTGCAGGAGGGGTGTAACATGGGAGTATCAGGATACCCCCATCACAACCTGCGTGGCCACATTCTGCACCAGCTGAAGCCTCCGCGTGGCCCGCAAGGGCAGCCCCATATAGAGAGCATTACAGCAGTCGATCCGGGACGTAACGAGTGCATGAGTGACTGTGCATAGCGCATCTCGGTCCAGGTAGGGGTGCAACTGGCACACCAGGAGCACCTGGGTGAATGCCCCCCTGGTCACGGCTCCCACCTGCTCCTCCAAACTGAGCTGTGTATCCAGGAGGACACCCAAGTTGCGGACCCTTTCCACGGGGGGCAACACCTCTCCCCCCATGTCTAGAGGTGGAACATCCTGGATCATCCGAGATGCCAGTACGCATAGCCACTCGGTCTTGGCTGGGTTGAGCTGGAGCCTGTTCCTCCCCATCCAGATCAGCACCGCTTCCAGGCAACAAGACATCACGGTGAGGGCATCACTGAGTTTGGGGTGGAGATGAAGAGCCCAAAAACCACAGATGATCTCACCCACCAGCTTCATGTAGATGTTGAACAGGAGGGGAGAGAGGACCGGCCCCTGGGGCACCCCACAAGCAAGGGGCTGTGGAGCAGACCTCTGCCCTCCCTCCAACACTGATTGCGAATGCCCCGAAAGGTAGTAGAACCACCGAAAAACGGTGCCTCCCACCCCCAACCCCCCCGAGGCATCACAACAGGATACCATGGTCGATGGTATTAAAAGCCACTGAGAGGTCTAACAGGACTAGGACAGAGGAATATTATTATTATTATTATTATTATTATTATTTTATTAGACTTGTATGCCACCCTCTCTCCCTAAGGACTCAGGGCAGTGAACAATAAAAAAACACAATACAAATTACAGTGAAAAGCCATTAAACAAACACAAGCCTAATCAGTGATTATAAAATTTAAAAAATTAAAACAAAGACTAAAAAATCAACCCACACCCCCAAAGTCAGTCCAGACCGGCCTGTTGAAACAACCAGGTCTTCAGGTCCCAGCGGAAGGAGCAGAGATCAGGGGCCAAACGGAGGTCTATGGGGAGTTGGTTCCATAGGGCGGATGCTCCCACAGAGAAGGCCCTACCCCTGGGCACCGCCAGTCGACAATGCCTAACCGACGGTACCACAAGGAGGCCCTGCCTATGGGAGCGTACCGGGCGATCGGAATGTGATGCTGGCAGGAGCTGTTCCCGCAAGTACCCTGGACCCAAGCCATTTAGGACTTTATAAGTTGTTACTAACACCTTGAAACTGACCCGGAAGGCAACCGGCAACCAATGCAGGTCGCGCAGGAGGGGTGTAACATGGGAGTATCGGGACACCCCCATCACAGCCCACGCAGCCGCATTCTGCACCAGCTGCAACCTCCGGGTGGTCCGCAAGGGCAGTCCCATGTAGAGAGTGTTGCAGTAGTTGATTCGGGAGGTGATGAGCGCATGAGTGACTGTTCGTAGGGCATCTCGGCTCAGGTAAGGACAGAGCTGGTGAACCAGCCAAACCTGGGCAAAGGCCCCCCCCTGGCCACAGCTCCCACCTGCTCCTCCAAACTGAGCTGTGAATCCAGGAGGACGCCCAGGTTCCGTGCCCTGTCCACGGGGGGCAACACCTCTCCCCCCATGACCAAAGATGGTATATCCTGAGAAAACCGAGATGCTGGTACGCACAGCCACTCAGTCTTAGCCAGGTTGAGTCAGAGCCTGTTACTCCCCATCCAGATCTGCACAGCATCCAGACACCAGGACATCACGGAGGGAGCATCACTGATATGGTCTGGGGTGGAGATGTAAAGCTGGGTATCATCCGCATATTGGTGATACCTCACCCCAAAACCACGGATGATCTCACCCAGCGGCTTCATGTAGATGTTGAACAGGAGAGGCAAGAGAACTGACCCTTGCGGCACCCCAAAAGTGAGGGGCCTCGGGGCCGATCTCTGCTCCCCTGCCAACACTGACTGCGAGCGGCCCGAGAGGTAGGAGAACCACCATAAAATGGTGCCCCCCACTCCCAACCCCCGGAGCCGCCGCAGTAGGATATCATGGTTGAAAAACCCCTATCCCGAGCCCTCCAGAGATCATCCATCAGTGCGACCAATGCTGTCTCAGTGCTGTGCCCGAGCCTGAAGCCCGATTGGTACAGATCCAGATAATCAGCTTCCTCCAGGAACATCGGTAGCTGCTGAACCACCATGCTCTCAACAACCTTCGCTAAAAAACAAAGGTTGGAGACTGGACGATAGTTGTTCAAAATGGCTGGGTCCAAGGCAGGCTTCTTGAGGAGGGTCTCACCACCGCCTCTTTCAAGGCAGTGGGAAATAAACCCTCACTCAAGGAAGCATTGACAACTGCCTGGAGCCAGCCATGTGTAACCTCCCTGGAGGCATAAACCAACCAGGAAGGACACGGGAATATCCTGTCCTGAGCACTCCAGAGATCATCCATCAGGGCGACCAATGCCATCTCCGTGCTGTACCCGGCCTGAAACCGATTGGTACAGATCTAGGTAATCAGCTTCCTTCAGGAACCTCAGAAGCTGACATGGCACCACACTCTCAACAACCTTCACCACAAAGCAAAGGTTGGAGACTGGATGAAAGTTGTTCAAAACAGCTGGGTCCAAGGCAGGCTTCTTGAGGAGGGGCTCACCACCGCCTCCTTCGAGGCGGCCGGGAAGAACCCCTCATCCAACAAAGCGTTCACAACTGCCTGGAGCCAGCCTCGTGTAACCTCCCAGGTGGCACACATCAGCCAGGAGGGACACAGGTCCAATAAACACGTGGTGGAACTCAGCCTCTGCATGGCCCTGTTCACTTCATTTGGAGTCACAGGGTCAAACTCATCCCAGGTTGTAACAACAAGACCCGATGTTACTCCCTCGTCGGACTCTAGCCAGTCAGAGTCTAAGCCGGCCCGAATTTGAGCGATCTTGTCCTGCAGGTGGTGACTAAATTCCTCGGCCCATCCCTGCAAAGGGTCACACACCCCCGATTCAAGAGGGAGTGGGCGACCCCAAACAGTTGGGGAGTGATTTTGTTATATTATATTATATTAATTTATTTGCTTCTTTTTGTTAAGTTTTTATTGTTTATGTTCTGTAAGTCACTGTAAGTCATGGTTCGCCATGGGTGAATAGGCGGAAATATAAATTCAATTTATATATAATCATGTGTGTGTGTATGTGTGTGCGCGCACATGCGCGCACGCGCACCAAGTCAGGATTTCCACTGGGTTTTCCACTTAGCCTATGGCAAAGATGTAAAGATGTAAAGCTAAGTATCATCAATACATAGATTATATTAAATACAAACCTGACAGATTATCTCCCCCAGAGCCTACAACAAAACCACTTTGCGAAAAGTACAGGACTCAAAAAAGTTAGTGTGTAGGTTATGCAGAAAGAGTGAATATGTTAAACACATATCATTCACAAGCATATATATACAGCATACTGCCACATTTTCAGCAGAATTAATACTCCTGCAGCAATTCATATAATTCTTTACCTTTTAATTCTCATTTTTCATGTCTAAAATGCCAGTTTTTCCTTTCCTTTCTTCCACACAAAAGGAAATAAAATGATTAACTAAACCTGCATGTAAAGACAGTACTGCCTAATTATATTTGAAATGGAACATTATTATTTCATTTATTTTATTTATTATATTTACTTGCTGCCTATCTCACCATGGGGCTATTCTAAGCAGCTTACAACGCTTTGATTGAAACCAATCCAATACTCCATTCTGTGAACTCACAAGTATAAACAGGACTCTAGGTTTGCATAAAGAAAAAAAACTTATTTTTAATAATATTACTGGGCAGTGGTCGTGGTAGTAAAACATTAGTAGGTTTGAATAAGGAAGATTGCAACTTAGTGGACAGTGCATTCACAGTTTATAACTAGATCTAAATGCCAATGGGTGCAAGTGATTGCTATTATGTCATAAAATCAAATCAATATTTTTTAAAAGCAATGAAACATCAACTTAAAATCTTAAAAATATTATTTTATACCATGAAATGTATATGCTGTTATGAAAATCAGGCATTAATATACAGTACTCTCATGTTTTCACTCAGGTCAAATGTATATACCACTCATGAATAACTGTGATTTACATTAATATTGTTAAGATAAAAAAGCAGCTACTGATACTTCCAAATAATATTACCCAAACCATATATATTCCAGAACTTAAATATTTTTCCTTGAAAATCAGAACAGAATGTACCCAAAACATAAGCACATTAGGATAGATATCTGAGATTGAATAGAAATAATAGAAATGAGATTGAAATCCAAAAGCAACAATTCCTTACACACAAAACTAAAGGATATTCCATTTCCTCATATGTAATACGCACTTTTTTTTCAGTAGAGATGTGATTCAGAAATACTGCAATGGAATGAAAACTTAAGCTTAAATCAGAATGAAAATGTAGATGACCAGGCTGAGCCTGAGGGCAGGGTCAAACGCATCATCAGTTTGAAGTCTCTTCGCCCTGTAAGAGATCCAAGTCTAGCCTCTGCTTCTCATCTGTTGCCAATTTGCCTTGACCATCAGTAGTTCAGATTCTTGTTATAGGTACCATGAAACAAACTTGTAATATTTTTTGAATTCTATCTTGGTCTTCTGACTTCTTGTACCTGACAGAAAATTTTAGAAAATTATTCCTTAATTAAGAAGTGGAAATTTCTTTCCCCCGCAGAGTCTTCTCCAAACTCTCCATTTATTCTTTCTTGACATAAATGCTTCCTGATTAAAAATGAATAATTATAATCCTACATACAAAATATAGAAAGGGAGTGTACTTAATAAATGCTCCATAGTATCTATGATACTATCTACGTACACTATATTATAATAAGTTTTTGTAAATTAGAATGACAGAAATGCCAACTACGCACAAAGTACTTTCGATGACCAACATATATAATTATATGGGTGTATAAGGTTACAGAATGCATAAGCATTAATTTATTAACATACCTAAGGAATCACAATTAATGAAGGGGATCCAAATTCATGGTATCATAACCAAATCAAGTAATCTACTTCTTGAAGATAAAGGTGTATGTTGTTCTGCTTTTATTAAATAAGATGTTAATTATTAACACTTCCTGTAACTACCCAAAATAAAAAGCTAAAATTCACAATTTCACTAAAGAAGAACCATTGCTCAAAGTACATACAGGAAGCCATTTAAAACTACTCCATTGATCATTATGTTAGTCTGTTACCTGAAAAGCAGGGCACTGTAAAAAATCTTGTGGGTTCAAATAATCACCACTTCCTAGCTTCCAGCTAGAAATAGTTTTGCAACCTAAAAAAAAAAATCCTTGTCCAACTTAAAATAGAAAGAAGACATTTTTAATTGTCCAAAGTCCCTTCACTCATATCATATAAGTCTTCCTGAACAGTTTAAGATGTAGAACAAAGTTTCTTCCTTCTCAGCTTAAAGAAGAAAATTATTCTTCAATGAGCCAATTTGGTACAGTGGTTTAAGGCTGCAGGCTACAAACCAGAAGATCATGAATTCTAGTTCTGTCTTAGGCACAAAGCCAACTAGGTGACCTTGGACCAATCACTATGTCTTGGTTCTAGAAAGGAGGCAATGGAAAATCACTTCCAAAAAAGTGCAGGGATCATAGTGTCCAGGAAATTGCTAGGAATATTTTTTCAAAAAATCCTTCTGACTTAGAGGCATGTGCACAGGGGCGTACATACACACACTTCTTTAAAGGCACATCAAGCCAGTTTGAAACTTGATGTGTTTTCAAAGTGCCACAAAACAGCAATATGGAAGATTCCTCGTCACTTGTCTATATGCCCTTCAGTTTCAAACTGGAAGGAAAAGTTGGAGCTCATTTTATTTTTGTAAATGAATATTCTGGTGGTGAAAGACTACTATTTTACTTAATGCTTTTAACTACCTACCTTTCTGATTTCACACAACAGAATTATGCTGATCAGGAGATAGTTTGAAAAACATTTTGCATGAGAGAGGGAGGGAGGGAGGGAGGGAGGGAGAGAGAATCACATGTACCGTATGCTAAGAATGTCTAGCTTCCTGGCAGCCATTCCAGGTATCAAGGCAAAACCCTAGAGCATTAAGAGTCAATCCAGAACACACTATTCTTTGAGTACATTAATGCTAGGCTCCCAAGTAGCAAAACAGGTTAGACCAGGAGGTTTTAACTCATTCAGGCACAGAAACTAGTAGTGTAAATATTGCTCTCTCTTTCCTCAAACATAGTCTTTTATAGAAGCTCATCAAGTTCTCCTGGAACCCTAGATTTCCACTGAATACAGTTTGAGAAACTTCGGGGACGGAGGGAGGAGGGAGGGAGGGAGGCAGGCAGGGAGGGACTGTTTCTTCAAATTCAGCATATTTTCTATTACACAAAGCTTTCTTTTGATACAACATACAAGGTGCTATTCAATCTATTGCTCTTTTCCAAGCAATTCAAATAAATGATTGTGTCATAAGGTTGTGAATCACATTAAACAAAGCAGATTTCCCTATAAGATTTATATTCTTGCTAACAAATGATTTCATGGATCACTTACTTCTAAAAAATATTGATATGTTGACACTAATCTTACTTAGAGGATTTACCTATTCTCACAGAATGACCTCTTTGACACACACATATTGCAAAATATGGTAAATGCCTATATATAAGCAAGCAAAACAAAAAGTTACTTTTCCCAAAATGGAGTATTGTTATAAATACTGCTATCATATGTAGTTATTGATATAAAATAGTTTCATTACATTTATATCCTGCATTTAGTTTTTACGAATCATTATGTTGTGGCTCCTTCCTATTTTCCCCACAACTATCACTTGTGGGGAAGTATGTTGAGTTGAGAGAGAGTGACTGGGCTGGGATTTGGACTAGAAGACTTCCAAGATCCCT
Organism: Naja naja; assembly: GCA_009733165.1. Taxonomy (NCBI): domain Eukaryota; kingdom Metazoa; phylum Chordata; class Lepidosauria; order Squamata; family Elapidae; genus Naja; species Naja naja. The sequence continues at coordinate 254,431,362 of CM019148.1, read as the reverse complement.
TTCAGCCCTATGATTCTATGACAGGCCCTAAGTCATCCAGCTGGCTTCCATGCCAAGGAATAGACAGTCTCATCCAGTATTAACCACTTCACTGAACTAGTAGTTGCTATAATTGATAATAAAGATAATAACTGAGAGCTAACTAGAAGCTGGAGCAGTATCTGTCACTATGGCACAACTCTTCTGGATTCAGATAAGAAATGTATTGAAAGGAGAGCTAAATGGGGCTGAATCTGTAACACATTAATGAGATAAATTAATTAGTACATGCAATACCACTAAATCCAAACTTTTCAAAGTTTCAGTGCTTCTTGAAGCTTAGTACCTTCACCTCAGTGTACTGAATTAGAAACTGGTAACTGTTTTTTTCTCTTCTCACTTCTCCATGTCATGAAGAAAATAGTATCCAATCCACATTATTTTTGCATACCACCAATGAATATATATGCTAAGATTTAATCTTATATTATAAACTGAGGTTACATGGGTTTGGATTTCAAACAATGAGGCTTAAACAATTATTTAGCAGCATGAAGGACCAGATTATACTTTTAAAAGCAGATTTAGATTGTTAGGGGTGGAAAACCAAGAAGGAAGCAATAAAAGTTACAGCAAACTTCCTCAAAGCTACTTATAACTTGGTTTTGAAGATACGGTGCTGCACCACTACCACCCGCAAGTCATGTCATTATTATTTTGGCTTCCCTCTTACCTTTATAGCCATTTGCAGCATTCAGTGATTACATGACTACAATTTGTGACTTTTTTGCCAATTTTTTGGGGAAAAAATTAATTGGTGGAAATTAATTTGCTTAATCACTGTGGTGCTTGCTTAGCAGTTGACACAAAAATGTCAAAAAGATTGAGTCTTGTCATGTAATGCCTCAACTTATGACCACAACAACTTACAACCATAATTCTGGGTTCAATTATGGTTATAAGTAAAGGACTACCTGTATGGTCTAAAATGCGATCTGTTATCTGTTAACTTTGGATAATTTTCCTCAGTGAATAAACAAGTATGTTTTTTTACTCATTTGCTTAACCGGGTTCTTTTCATGTAGATTTAGGACTTGTGTGTGGAACATGTTTTAGGTCATATTTATACAAAAAATTCAAAAGATTTCCCAAATTTTTAAGCCCCATTGTAGCTCTTCTATTATAAAACAGCATATTTATTTATTTATTTTATTGATTCATTTTATTTTATTTCTATAGCCAAACATGTCAACAAGTGACTGGGTGGTATACATCATAAAGATAGTTTAAAAATATTCTTTAACACTCTTTAACACTTTAACACTCTTGGGCCCCCGGGCCTGGGCACATAACCAATTTTTCACAGCCTTAGGAAAGCAAACCTAATCCCTGAAGGGAATTTATTCCAGAAGACAGGAGCTGTGGCAAAGAAAGCAGATCTCCTGGTCCCTGCCAGTAAGCATTCCATGGCTGACAGCACGCATAACATACCCAACCTACTAGATTTGGTTGGTTACCGAATTGGATGGCTAGAAATGACTGGGAGAAGCCAGTCCATTAAGTAACCTGGCTCCAAGCCATGCTAATTTTGAAAATTAAAATATGAAACTAGTGCTTACAGTTAATCTGTTGGTTACTCTATTACTCTTTCCCAGCTTTATCAGTGATCCTTTAACCTAAACTGGAGTCTTTTACATATTAAATATTTGCTCTGTTACTGCACTATGATTTTCATACAATCAAGAACAGTTGGTCCAGCATTTTAATCGCTATCTGTGAATCTAAGCATTTTTAAAATGAAGCTTGTACCGCTGCAAGTATAGTTTTCTCCTATGGTTTCAGTCTATCTATAAGATCAAGCAAAGTTTATGTACTTCAATTCAACAATCTATCAGACCCAGGAAACATATCTTTTTTTTATGAACCTACCCTCGGAAATATCTCTCCACAAATCTAGATGGCTCCCATTCTAATTATGTTCTTTAGAAATGTGGCTATTCTCTCAGACTTTCAAATACAATGGATATAAAGCCCTATTGGTGGTTTTTTAAACATTGAATATTGTTATTTCAAAATGTTAGAATTTTTATTTATTGTTCATCTTTATTGTTTTTCTGTTTTTAAATTGTAAGCTGCACAGTGTCATTTTAGTATTAAACAGCATTCAAATCAAATAAAAAACAAATAAATTTCCAAGCTGACTTGATTATGCTCAGATTGTTAGCCTCACATTTTGGAATATCAATGCAACAACAAATCACACATTAAGAATGAAATATTACATGGATGATCAACAATCCATTAACAATTTCACAATGACTCACAATACATTTTAGAGAAGAATGTTAGCATATTTTGTCTCTACCATACTTTGCTGAAAATAAATTATAAGTGCTAGAATGAACAGTTTCCATATTTATATTTTCAACTTTCAATAAGAATATTTGCAATATTCATGAACAATGAAGAATGTATTACAAAATTTTGTTGAGCTCAATTCCTTAACAAGTGCAACAATTATGTACTTTTTAAAATTCACATACCTTCTCAAACTTTCACTAACTTTGTAAGATATTCATGTATAAAGAATGATGTATAAATATTCATATCTGTCTATACTGAAAAAATATTTTTGAAGCAGTTAGACAAAGCGAATCATATCTCTATTTACTTAGCAATGTTTATAATTTATGATTTAATATCCAAAAGTAATATATATGCTAACATTTCCCCTTGTTAAAGGGATTTTTCAAGCCATTTTAAAAGAAAACTTTAACATTTGAGGAATTGTCTTTCAGTTTAATGTCAGATTCCACCTATCACATTAGTTGTACAACTATTCCAATTTACATTCCATTGTGAACTACATCAGTAGTTTCTTTAATAAGAATGTGACTGTTGAAATATAAGATTGCAAAAATACATCATAATTTACAAGACAGTAACACTTTTCAGATGCCAACTTTATGAAATTATTGATGGCACCTAATTTGTAGGAAATAAATCTCCTGCAAAATCTTAAAAATTCATTTTTGAATGCAGCAGAGCACTATATTATCAGACTATCGGCACTTAAATTTTCTAACTAAACTAGGTTAATTTGGAACATGAAGACCTATATTCAAATCCATTCTTAACCATGGGAATTTATGAAACAATGTTTGCATAGTTACTATTCTTTCACTCCAATGTGCTTCACAGGGCAATTGTTATGCATAAAAATTGAAAACAAGAACATGCCATCTTTTATGAATTCTATATTAAATGCAGAGATAGTACCACAATAATGCTGAAAATAAATGAACAGAGTCTGTAAGAGAATACTGGTATGACATAAAGTATAACAACACAACACAAATTCTTGCATGATAAAAAGTTTTAAAGGTCTCATCTTTCTTTCCATCAATGACCCGTAGTCATCTTTCCAACTGATCAGGTCTATAAAACCCAAGATAACGTCATCTTCAAGTTTGACTTCTGATGACTCCAATGATACATTTCAGTTACTTCTTCACCAACAATAGAGAGGTGATTTTATGCTGTCTTTTGTTTTGTCATTCTAGCTTTCCAGGTGGTCTCCCCTTCATATATTAGCTAAGTCTGACCATGCTAAGCTTTCTGAAATCAACTAAACTGGAGCAAATGTTCAGGGGAACATTGAAAAAAAAATCAGGGAAAATATTTCATTTTTAAACAATCTTTGTATAGAGTTATGCATCTTTACACAAAATATAGTCATTTTGTGATTTAAGTTTAACGTAGCATCTGAACCCAGGGGGAGGATTAGAATAATTCAATTTAACCAAAGTATTTTCTATCATTTTCAAGCAAATCAAGGTTTTAACCATTGAGTCATATCACATGCTAACGTGCAGAATTGAAGCCTCCTAGCAGAAATGAGAGAGAGGGTAAGAGTGCCTCTGCTACAGTACTAGTTTCTTTTTCATATGTACAGGACAATTTGGCTTACTGAGTGAACCAGTCATGGTTTTGCATGTTATGTGAATATATAACCACAGTAACTGGGAGAGAGGAAATAATTTGATGGTAGTTTGCCTAAAAGATAGCTTCAAGCTACAGTTAATGAACCTGATTTGTTTGGATATAAATCACACTTGATAATTACTGTAGTTCTCAGTTTGGATGTCATAACAAACAGCAGTTGAAAACAGAAGTAAATACTTTCACTTTCCTCCTGCAAACCAGCCAGGGAAAGGGTAACGGTTTAGCAACCTATACAAACCAGAGAGATACACTTATATCTCCATAAGACATATTGTGGAATCCTTCTATTTGAATCCCAAACAGAAGCCATTAATATTTAAGACAGGAAAGGACATTGCCATAGTTTGTACTGAAATAAACAGATTTTGCATGCTGTTATGGTATTTAATTTTTATTTTATGAAAGTGAGATTGCAAAAAAAAAAATTCTCTGTGGAGGTCAGGAATGCTAAAAGTTAATAATATAATATTTTGAAGGAAGATCCTTTTAATGGAAAAATATTTCCTAGAAAATATACTGTTTTAAAATCAGTATAGAATTAGTATAAAAATCTTTACACAAAAAGCTGTCTCAAATTTCCTCTTCTATAAGGCATAATAGCTTAAAAATTCTTTTAAACTTTATCAGATTTATTTTAGTCTCATTAAAATATTATCTATTTATCTCATTAAAAGTTACACCATTGTCATAATTTTCTAATGCAGATTTCATCAATGTGATGGACCCAATGAATTGAGAATTTGGAGGACTGCTGTCTCAACATTTCTGGAGAACCTCAGATTGGGAAAGTAGCTCTAATTAATTGACTGAGTGACTTTTGTTGCTGAAACCTACCTGTATGAGAATCTTGTGGGTATAGATTTAGTTTTAATACAGATCGAAAGGTGAATATTTAGAAGTACTTTTATTCCAGAGCTCTAGAACAATTGTTTCCTTTATGAGTCCATTTTGATGAATATATAATGCCATTTGTTAATTTGTTTTTGGAGTTTCTGTCTTTAGAAAAAGACATGATCACAGATGTGGAAGTATTGCTAATGGATACACTTACAAAGGGAGATAAAGTTAGTTTTCAACCATTTTTAAAAATGATTACATGCTAATTAACAGAAATGAATGTTCTGTGCCCTTCTTATTGATAAAAGACTTATTCTTCAATAGTTAAAAGATAATTATACTGCATTTTCTATCAGTGGATTGAAAATCTGATGTTACTTGCAACTAATGAACAGGTATAGATTATGCATGTATACTTAAAATGAATATTGTAATCCTTTACTGAAAGGATTGTGTAAAGTATTATTTACATATATACATGCGTGAGAAGCCCCATTTGCATGAATTTATCCTTGTCTTTGATCTTTTTCATATTTTTAATTTAAACTCCTGTTCAATATAATACAGTAATAAAACACTCCAGGTAAGCTTTGAACTACAGCTGAAAATGTTGACTCATCATTTTATTATTCAGAAGATTCTAAATTTCAAAACATGGGAAGCCTGTAAATGAGTGCCAATATACAATATATTAGTTAGCTCTAATTTTGCCATCAGTTCTAAAAGCAATTTCATTCAGGAATAAGAATTGTAAAGAATGGTAGAAATCTGATTACCCAGCTCCTTTAACAAAAGCCCCACACAAATTTTTGATTCTATTGACAATGACAACACAAAACTGACTTTTGTTAGAGACAAAAGCAATACAATATTTTCAAGCCTTGGAAAAAGTACCAAATGTTCTTTTTCACTTGCATTATCACAGTATTTATTATGGGTAGTATGGAGGCATCTATTCATGAAGATATAACTGTACAGATGAATACAACTATAGGAACCTTGTTCTAAAATTGATCATTAATTTTAAATCATTCACCCAAGAGACGAGGCCACTCCTGAGCGTAGCCTCATGCAAACAGTACTTGTTTACACTTTTAAAGAAATTAACTATCTCCACAATGCTTTTCTGTAGAACTATTACTAATCAAAGAAATTGTGTAATTTAGTATGCTGAACTCCACCCATTTAAACTATGTTCTAAGTTTGAATTATAGCCATGAAGTGATTATCCTTTTTAAAAGCTCTCATCATTGTTTATATATCCTTTTAATCCATAATTTTATCTATCCCTTTAATAAACATATAAACCTTTAATAAACCTTAATCACGCAAATAATAAATTACTTTTTAAAATTAGAAATCTTTGGAGGCAATTTATTTCTCATTTTGTCTTTTTCCACTTTTGTCTTGTTCCATTCTAATAGTGGGACCCTGGGCAATAATCAGAATAATCAAAATACAAGTATCACTCAAACCAACATGGCTACAATCTCTTGAGCAATTCCAAATCATAAGGCAAGATGTCCTTTATTTCAATGTACCTTTACACACACACACATACAAAACTTTTAATGGACACTATATCGCCTGACAAAAATTGGATGATAGAAGTATCTCCTTGCAGAAACAACCTTCAAAGATGAAAGATCCATTATTTTCCCAGCTGCTTAGGTTTATACAAAGATTTTCAGTTTTTCTGCAAAGTAAATGTTTATATATACATATACAGTCCACGGCATTTGATTATGAATCTAGACTCTTATTTTCCACAAAAGGCACCATCATGCACAGATTCATCAACTGGGGTGGGGGGAACGGGGGACGGACCTCTCCACTTTAAATCCAACCCCCACACTCCATGGTATTAGGAACACTTCTTAACCTTTTGGCATCTCCCTTTTCCACAAGCATTGGAAGCACACACAAGAACCGATTTCAGCTTGCTACACTGCAGTTCCATGCTGCATCCGTCCTTCCTTACCCAACACTTTCAACTCCCCGGCAGATTAATCCCCTCCACAGGCCACACCACCCCGATTCTACCGATTTCTTGGGGAAAGGGTGCAGAGCAGGCAGAGAGACGGTGAGGAGTGGGAGGGGGGACGACCCAAGGCCACATAGGAAAAGCCTCAGCTTCCCGGGAAAGCAACGCTTCCTTCCTTCCAACCCCACCTCTTCCACCACATACCCGGGTTTGGCAAGGGGAGAGGCGGGGAGAGGAGCAGCAGAAGCAGAGGCACCTGCTTGGGCACGAGAGCGACAGGATCGCTTGCCTGCTTACCGTCCAGCTCCCACGCTGCTGGTGCCGGGGGAGGAGGGATGCTTCTCCGTTCCCCTTGACAACCAGGCCCTCCACCTCTGGCGGCGGGGCTGCCGGTTGGCGGGGCGGGGGGGATGTGAGGGAGGGGCGCGCGCTCTTCCCCCTCCTGCCCTCCCTGCGCGCGCTCCCGCGCTGCCATATGCCAAGGCACCGACGCCTCTGCACTCGCTCGTTCTCGCGCCTGAACGGCCACGGCCTCGGCCTCGCGGCTTTCTCCGTCTCCAGCCCCGCCCGCCCTGCCTCCTCCTCCTCCTCCTCCTCCCGCCCAGAGGTGTGCGGCGGCTCTTTCATCCGCAGCGAGAAGTGGGCATCCGTCCTCCATGGACCGCCACCACCTCTCCCATTCCCCTCCCGGCCGTCCTCCAGACGGGTCAATCGCCGCATCCGCTCACCTTTTTGCCGCCGCCTCCGGCGCCGCCGCCACCGGGCCAGAGCCACTGCTGCCGCCGCCTCCATGCTGGGGCTTCTCAGCCCCGCAGCTCTTCAACGCCGCCGCCTCCGCCTATGCCAGGGCCGCCTCCGCCTGTGCCGGGCCGCCCACTGCGTCAGCTTCGTAAACCCCACTACGCACCCAGCGGTAACTATGGCTACGGTGGGTGTGCGCGCGCGCCCTCTGGTGGCCAGTGTTGCAACCTGGCAGGTATGGTTGATCACAGATGCCCCAAGCGTGGCCAAGAGGATTTCCCGCTGCCCCTCTGGGCTGAGGAAGACACTGCTGAAATATGGGAAAAAGACATTGCTTGCTTTTTATTAATCTTTCAAAAGAGGATTTGCGAGTGTCTATTTATGGAATACCTCACTTCTCCATAAAGAGAACCCTGCTCTTTGATCCATCCTTCACTTGAATGGACAAAAGCAGTGACTTAAAGGCGTTCACAGATGGAAGAGCAGCGCTCTTTAATCCTAAATACACAGGGAATAAAGTGCTGTATTACACAATCAAAGGAAGCTATGAAGCAGTATTTAAAATGAATGCATTGCTTTTTAAATGTTTTATCTGCGATATGGAAATGAGGTTCTGTAGCTGTTGAGCCTTAACAAATAGCATTATTTTCTCAGGAGCCAGGTATAAATAAATAAGAAAGGGACATTGGAAGGGTGGAGAAAGCTGTAGCAAGGAAACTAATTTAGATAAGAGCAAAAGCGGTAGGTAGAAACTTGCTGAAATTTGTTATAACATTAATTGTAATAAATGAAAGCTTTTTTTGCACTATGAAGATGTTTTATGTGCCTCTAAGACATAAAAAGATAAAACACATTAGTTCATCTATTGCTTCTGTGAAGTAAGGAACACAGGGCTGACTACAGTCTTCCTTTATATAGTGCCTGTGGGTGTCCTTCCATTTCAGTCATTCCTAGTATGCATGATAAATAGAAGATTACTACTACATGAACAAAACTATTGAAAAAAGATTTCATCTGCTTCTTCAGAAGCTTTGCTTTGATCATAGCTCTCAATGGTATCAAGTAACTCAGAAGATAATTGAGAATAGCAGTCAACCATATTGTGCAAGAAGTTGTCTTGAGAAAAAGAAAAATCCAGTTGATTGTTTTTCAAAATAATTGGCAACTTACTTTTATAAGATTCAGATCTCTCAAACTGGCTCATAATACCAACCACCATAAAATTATCTATAAGAATAAATCACATAAATTAGCAACAGAGACTATAAATAACAGCATTAAGTTCAGCATTGGCATTCATATTGAATTTTTGACTTTCATCTTCAGCTCTTAGCAACCATTTTCACAGACAAACCCCCAATGTTGGAATAATTAATGGTGGACTGTTTGTAAAGATCACTCCGATCTAATCACAAATAACACTCTGATTTGAAGATAGATTTTAGTCTGATAGCACTTTATATAAGAATTAAAAATTATTATTTTTCCCTTTTCTGATTGTGCAATGCCACATTTGCAGTATAAGATATATTGGGGCCAAAGCTTCTTTGTTTTTTTTTTACCCAGAACAAGGTGAATTAGAAACACCTATCACAGGTGTATGATGTTCTCTTTGGAATAACTCTAATCGAGTTGAATATTTTCACAGATTTGAAGAATAGTCCCAGCATGTTTTATTTTTTATATAAAGTATTTTCTTTAAAAAAACACCACCCTTACTATTGTCTTTTTAAGGTAGTCAGGATACATCTTCTGTCAAGGAGCCTTTATGATACAGGTATGATAACCTTATGATGCAGAATTTCAGAGCAGCAGGAGCTAATTTAATTAATCAAGAAAGATATAGTTATAAAATGCAAATAACAGCTCTCAACCTTTCACTACATTTATCTACAATTTCAAATTGCCCAAGCTAAATGTATCCTAATATCATTTATCACTGACAGTCAAAAATATTGAGTCAACTTGGTAAGAATATTTTATCCATTAAAATGTCCAGGAAATTGGCCACAATAAGCAAAGATACCAGATCTTGTACCTTCAGATTGTACACAAAGGAGGCTGTCCGTTACTTTAAAAAAGCTCTCCACTAAATGACATTGCAAAGACAAGTGTTGACAGAAAAATAAGACATTGAGCTGTAATCACTGCTAAAGTTCTAAAAAATTAATAGAGATTGGCTGTCATCTGTGTTGGAATATATTCATTGTAAAGTCTCAACTACTAGGGCTTTATTCAGTAATCCAGTCAATTGTCTTCACATCCTCAAAGTATCAACATGTTCATGTGAGTCACAAACATTTTTGGCCAATGTCATCCCTATCCCTGTTCTTTAAATCAAAATTGTAAACATTTTCCAGCCTAGGGAATATTTGACTTTTGAAGGTAGGCTATTGACTGCATTCTGGAGAGGGACAGGATGAAGAAGTGGGTGGGTAAGTCAAAAACTAAATTAATTGATCCCTGTGATAACATTCCATGTATTTAATAATTTCCCCATTCCATCACATTAAAAATTACAGTTTGGCTGGAAGGCATTCCCTAAACTTCAGAAGGCCTCATGTAAACTTGGGGCTGTACTGTAGGTTTGCATTGTTGTCTCAATTTAGGCTTAGTGTTACATCTGGTAATTTATGTACACATTTGGGAAATATTCACACCTCCCTTGCATTATTCAGATCTTGATAATAAGAAACAAGCCTGCACAGTGTTAAAGTGATTTATAATACCCCCAACCCATAGATTAAAATTATACTGTCTGCATGGAGAGAAGCACTGAGACATTTCTTATTCTTTCTAGGATGAATAGTACTTTGCAACCAATATAGATGCATACATATTTTTTTCTCAAATGCCATGTTCTTTTACCAGGATTAAATAAAATGTGTTCTTTCTAACCACCACCATAAGCAGCAATTGCTATGCTGACCACTCATATGCATTGTAATCGGCTAATTATACTGAATAATGCTGTAAGTTGAAACTAATCCATAAGTACAATATTTCTGCCTTGGAATATTATGATTAAATATAGCAATGCATGCTTAAGTTATATTAGTTTATGTGGAACATTTAAGTGTGAGCCCTTTGGGCTGAATAATAAGGTAAAAAAAGAGGGTTGCATAAATAAACAACTAGATATTTTGGAAGGCTTTTACAAATTCTGAAACCTTTAAAGAAAGTATAAATAATACATTGCAATTTTCTATAAGAGGATTTTGATATAGCTAATACTTCAGAATTCAAAATGCTCATACTAGGCTACAATAAATAAATTATTTGTAACCCTAACCCTAACTCTAATTATTTGTGCAGCAGTAAAATGTCTAAAAAACATACACAGGCAAGAATGGTTTATTGTATGTAGTTTTGAGCACTCCAATACCTATATCATAATTCATTTACTGATTAATAAAGACATTTCGATTCTGCCAAATTTCAGCTTGCTATTAGTGTGATCCCATATACATTCACTCAAAAATTTTAATGAGTTCAGTGTAGATTACTCCCATGAATAGAGCATAGCTTGTTCAAAAGTTTTTATTTGATTAAAAATATTATATTCCTGATGAAAAGCATTATATTATGTTGTGGTTCTAAACTGTTCTTAAACATTCTGATGCACGTACATCAAAAAGGCACAATATAAATGACTATAAATATTTAAGGTATTTTCATTTCATCTGTAGTGAAACAGCTTAGTGGTCCTAAAAATATTTGACTCAATTACCCACTTTCCAGGTCTCAAATAATATCATTATCCATCTTCCCCACTCCTAAAGGACTCTGTTGTTTTACACAAGCCTTTTGGCAGCGGCAGCAGCAGTTCTAAACTAGATCATCAACACATACATAAGAATTACAGAGATAAGATAAATTTCAATAAATACTGCAAGTTCTGCAAATTCTCTTGGCATTACAAATCAAGGATTTTGTGAAACAAGCAGGCCATTGCATGTATATAGTTGTCTTCCATCAGTGCCATCAGTTTGGCAAAAGTGAAAAACAAACAATGACCACAAATCATCTAAAATGTAAAGTTGTTATGAGTTATTGAAGTTATTTGTCAACTGGCTTTCAGGTTGACCAACAAAAGGAAAAATAGGGATCTGTCGCAGTGGTGGGGTTCAAATTTTTTTACTACCAGTTCTGTGGACATGGCTTGGTGGGCGTGGCAGGGGAAGGATACTGTAAAATCTCTAGTCAGAGGTGGTATTCTCCGAACTACTCAAAGTTTCCACTACCGGTTCTCCAGAACTGGTCAGAACCTGCTGAACACCACCTCTAGATCTGTGTCAACAAAGCAATTGACATTAGGGAAGGAATCTAAGCATTGCCCTATCACCATTGTGGTAAAGCAGTTCAAGTCCCAAGATATATTGCACCAGATAGAAAAAGAAAAGACTTCAGGGAAGACAAAAGGGGGAAGTATTTTAGTCAGTACCCTGACTAAAAATACTATATTATAAAGTTTTAAGTTACAACTTATTCTAAGAACCTTTTAGGAAAGATTTACAACCTCCTTCTTAATTTTGGATTGATCACTGAGAAAAATAGTTGCCATTCAAACTCAAACTTCATTGTCCATTGTCGTAAATGAATTCATGAGACTTTTGCAAGCAAAATTCCATAGGTAACAGACAATTGATATCAGACAAGAAAATATTTAGTTAGTTCTAATTTCTCATGGGAACTGGTATAACTTCCTTGCCAATGTTAATATTAATGCCAAAACCATTCTACAAACTATAAAACCAGGTGTTGGAGGTTTTTAAGAAGCAGTACATTTTCACTTCAAAGACATACATTCTTATTCACTGCCAAATAGAGCAGTAAAAATGGTGGGTCGCTTTTTCCTACTATTGTATAGGTGAGTTCATCATTCTTGGCTGTTGTGAATCAGCCTTTCATGATATTTTTGTCTGATTAATGAATTTAATTAATTTAAAGTGGCTTAACAAATGTTACTTGTATGTTATCATAGAAGCTTCTCCTATGAAATGTAAAACTAAAGAGAGTCAGTTCAGTCTAGGGGTTAAGGCACCAGGCGAGAAAGTAGGAGGCTGTGAATCCCTCTTATCTATGAAAGCCAGCAGACTACTTTAGGCTACCAAACCTGTCTTTCAGCTCAACTTGCTTCACAGCAATGTTGTTAGGAAAGTAGGAGGAGGGAGTATTAGGTTTGTTTGCCACCTTGAGTTACTTATAAAAATAATAAAGGTTTTTTTAAAAATCTAAATAAAACTCGCAGAGTTTGGAGAGGTTAAGATTTGTCAACCTGAAATTGGATAAACATGATAGAGGACTATAAACTGTCTGAAAGCAAGACCCATTAGGCCACAGTTACTGTAATGGGAAACTTAAAACAAGTTTAACAAGTTCCCTTGTTTATCTTAAACTGTTTAACTCAAGGAGCATTCCTTATATGTTTGTAAATCTATTACTTCAAAAATAGGTAGTAAAGTTTCCCCCTTGTAATGCTGATGAGAGATATTCCCCATGTTTCCCCGAAAATACAACCTACTGAAAACAAGCTCTAGCCCAATTTTCATACCAGCACCTAATGTAAGCCCTACCCCCAAAATAATAGTTAAGCCCCGCCCACCATCTGGTTGTATGAGCTGGGGCAAGGCACAGGTATAAAAATCAAGCTAGGGCAGGGGTGGAGGGTGGGTGGAGCTACCCCACATGCCCTACACCCACGTACCTTAGGACTGTCACAGCCAGGTCTCCCACACCTCGACACCTGTTGCACCACTGCCTGACTTCTTCTGCAGCCACTTGCAGCCACTTGCAGCTAGACACCGCGAAGCTCATCGCACTGGTGCCACCGCCAGACACCACAAGATTTGTTGCGCTGGTGACATTGCTCAGGGCAGGATGCCATGAAGCTAGTCATCCTGGTGGAGCCGCTTGCATATATAGTAATGTCATTTCTCTATTCTAGTGCCTACCTTCCTTACATAAGTGCAATTCAAAGAGCATAATTCATCATTAAAACATTGTCTTTATGTTCAGAAATTTCTCAAGACTTTTTCATTCATTAATCCTTAGCTTATGGTGTTGAGAAGGTTGGGGTGTTGTTGGTTTTTTTTTTTGCTGTTATGGCTTGATAAAGGTGCATAAGGTGGACATTGCTCAGATCTTTTATATATATGATTTGCCAAAAGGCTGAGACTTCAGTAATTTAAAGATGATAGTTTATTGCAATTTTCTACTTGAAATATACTTTACTCCTAGTATTTCCTTTGTTTGAATTGGTAAGAAACTGAATCTGATGTTTGCCTCTGCCAGGGTCTAATTTGGGAGGTTGTTGTAGAGAAGCTAAGGCAACCAGACCTGGGCTGCAAAAATCCAGATGATGGCAGCCATGCAGAAAATGTGAACTCTGTGCTGATCATCTGGATTTTTGCAGGCCAGATTTGGTCACTTTAATAGAAGCTACATTTTTGTTAAGGTTTGTTATGTTTGTTTGTTGGCTGTGCTTGCATAAAGTTTGTATAAAAATCTTGCAAAATATTGGGAATTTCATAGTGAACCCTAAATGCTTGTACAGAAATACTTCAAGGAAAAATTATTTGCCAGTGCCATCTTCTGGTGAACCAAGATATGTTCCATTTGAAAAGGTTTTTTTTTTCCTTTTTCTGCTACCCCCAAAATTAGAAATAATTATAGATTGTAAGTGAGATCTCAGTGGTATTCAAGTCTATTCCTGGCTGCTGTTCTATAACTCTGCTTATAGTTGGAGAAACTCGAGTTGCAGATTTATAATAACATAAACAATAAATTCATAAGTTGTATAAAATCTTTTTTTTAAATCACCCCTGTTCTCTCCACTCACAATTTCTTGATTAACAAGCAACATTCAGACTACGTGGGACAATTGGAAGAAACCTTGGAGATACTTCAATTTCAAACAATGATTTAAAAGCTGCAATACAGGTAGTCCTCAACATTTGATCACAACTAAGACCAGAACTTCCGTCTGAGCAAGAGGGTCATTAAGTGAGTCATGCTTGATTTTATGACCTTTTTACCATGGATGTTAAGTGAATCACCACAGTCATTAAATGAATCATGCAGTATAGTGAATCAAATCCAGCCTGCTCCATTGAAAGCCCCCTGGGAAGATCACAAATGGCAGTCACACAATGCTGGGATGCCGCAATTGTCAAAAATGCATGCTGGTTACCAAACATCTGAATTTTCATTATGTCATCGCAGGGATGCTGTGATCATTAGGTGTGAGGACCAGTCAACTTCTTCAGTGGTATCATAACTTAGAACAGTCATTAAATGAATGGTCTTAAATAATGGATTACCTGTATTATTAAGAACTTGCCTGTTCTCACACTTAGAACTCCTATTATCATGCAATAGCAACGCAGGTATAATATATATAGTACAATTTTGGCCTTATGCACCAACGGTCAACTATTCTCTGTTTCAGTCCTTCCCAAATGAGCATTCTTACATATTTTTTCCAAACAATATCAACTGTACCACTTGTTGCCAATAGTATGAATTTCCCCTGTGGCTTTGAACTATAATAAGTCTCTCTTTCTTGCAGTATAATTTTCAATTTTGTATTTATTTTCTGTAGGTGCAACAATTTTCATTGGGTTGTTTATATTAAATTATGTAGGAATGTAATAACATCAAAGGATATTGAGGTTTGTTGTTTTCTGTTACTATGACTCCTCCTTGGGGAACTACTTGGAAATATTTAGTTTCTAGCAATTCTTCTCCTTTATGAATCTGAGATGTTTGGAAGAATATGTAAATTATGCCTGTGCAAATCTTTCCAAAGAGGTGCTTCAGCAACCACAGGAGTGTGAAGGAAAAACCTCTTCAGATTGCTATCACTTTTTTTTTAGAGTCACGTGTTTACTTTTGCAATGTGCACCCAACTGTCTCCACATAGAGGAGGTTCCCCACAGTCGAACATGTCCATGTTATGAATTGTCTACAAATTAGACTGCATCCAGATACAGTATTCCAATTTTAAGTCAGCCATACAAATTTTTGAAGCTATCCTGTTTCTATTTAAATTTTGGTTGCCATCAGTGAATACTCCTAAATTAAACAGATTTGCAGATTTTTCTGCAAGAGATTAATACCAACAGACAGCCAGAGCCCCATATTAAAAAGCTTTACTTCAGCCCAGAATGGTTTAGTGGCAGAAAAGGAAGGCTGGCAAAAATTGTGCCACCCTCATTACTGATCCCTATTCTGCCTCATTAATGAAACTAATGAGTGCTATAGTCCTTACTGTTTTAATGTAGGACATTTTGAGGAACCTAATTAGTGGATTCCCTGGCTTCATTTCCTTTACCACCAAGCATCACTTGCCAGCAAGAAACAAAATTACAACTGCAGTCCATGGTATGCTCTGGGAAGAGATGTGTGGGTGTAAGAATGGCTGATTTAGCCACCTGTCAAATTGCTTTAAATCTGTTATCTGTCAGGCTACATCTGAAGACAAGACTAGAAGTCTACTGAAACAGCACTAAACCCATTTCTCAAAAATAGCCTGGATGACAAAGAGAAGTAGGATAAAGTGGGAGGGCACAACCAGCAGGCTGCATCCTCAGCTACTGCTGTAAGGGAACGCCTGAGCTAGCAGTAAGCCCTTGCAGTCAGCAGCCCCTTAGAAATAGCCTGTGGAGCAAGCAAAATGGTCTTCTATCTCCACATAATACAGGCAGTAACGAGCCCAGCCAAGCAAAGCTCCTTCTCAGCAGAATCAGTGGGAAATCTTTGTTGCCGTCAATGATGATAGAAACAGCAACATACTGCTGAGATAAACCTGGTTCACTTTCCCAGTTTAAATCAACTTTCTTACCTTCACAGGGATGGTGTTCTTTTAAAACAGGCTGGTTCTGTTCTTAAGCACAGATCCAGCATTCTTTCAAAAGCGCAGTAAACCAAGACATATACATTTGACAATCCTTTCGGAAAAAACTAGTCAGGCTTTACACAGCCAACATTTCTGCGGATGTCTAGTCTAGGTGGCTAACCGGATGTCTAGTCTAGGTGCGGATGTCTAGTCTAGGTGGCTAACCTTTTCGGCACTGAGTGCCAAAACGGGAGCGTGCACATGCACATTGGAAACCAGAAGAGCAGCTCCCCAGCACATTTATGCAGGAGAACTGGAAATCTGCTGCCATAGCCGAACCTCTAAGCATTATCTTTGAAAAATCTTTCAGGACCAGCTCCTTGCCAAACATATGGTCACTAGCCACGGTCATCCCCTTTTTCAAAAAGGGAGACCCCAGCTTAGTTGAAAATTACAGACCAATCTCTTTATGCTGCATCACCTGTAAAGTCATGGAATCAATTATTAACCAATCCATTATCCTCCACTTAGAGACAAACAACCTACTGTCTAATAAACAATTTGGTTTAAGAAAAAAAACTATCCTGTAATCTGCAACTCTTACACTGCAAAAACATACAGACTACACAACTTGATCAGGGCAAAACAATAGACCCAATGTACATAGATTTCTGTAAAGCCTTTGATTCAGTGGTACACAACAAGCTACTACTAAAACTAAGATCTTATGGCATCTCTGGACACCTGCATAACTGGATAGAAGCATTCCTGTCAAACAGACTACAAATGGTCAAAATTGGAAACATCCTATCAAATTCTGTACCTGTCAACAGTGGTGTCCCTCAAGGCAGTGTTCTAGGTCCAACTCTCTTCATACTCTACATAAATGACGTCTGTGATCATATTAAGAGCAATTGCATTCACTAATGATGTAAAGCTATTCAACACCACAGATAATTCTGCTACCCTTCAAAAAGACCTTAACTATATATCAGAATGGTCAAACAAATGGCAACTTCAAATCTCAACAAATAAATGCTGTCTTACATACTGGCAAAAAAAGTCAGAAAATAAAATACAAGCTGAATAGTCAAGACCTTGTTGATGATCCAAACTCTGTCAAGGACCTTGGAGTACTCATCACAAATGATCTAAGTGCTAGAGCCCACTGTAACTACATAGCCAAAAAGGCATTAAGAGTTGTTAACCTAATTCTACGTAGCTTTTTCTCCAGTAATATCACACTACTAACTAGAGCATACAAAACATTTGCTAGACCAATACTTGAATACAGCTCATCAGTCTGGAATTCGCATTACATAATGGATATTAATACAGTCAAGAAAGTCCAGAAATATTTCACAAGAAGAGTTCTCCACTCCTCTACTCATTGCAGAATACCTTATGCCACCAGACTTGAAATTTTAGACCTAGAAAACCTAGAACTACGCCGTCTTCGCTCCGATCTAAGTATAGTATATAAAATCATACATTGCAATGTCCCACCTGTCAATGAATACTTCAGCTTCAACCATAACAATGCAAGAGCACACAATAGATACAAACTCATGGTTAACCGCACCAAACTTGATTGCAGGAAATACAACTTCAGCAACAGAGTGGTCAATGTCTGGAATACTCTACCTGACTCTGTGGTTTCTTCCCCAAACCCCAAAAACTTTAACCTTAGACTGTCTGCTATTGACCTCACCCCTTTCCTACGAGGTCTGTAGGGGGCGTGCATAAGCGCACCAAAATGCCTACCGTCCCTGTCCTATTGTTTCTTTTATTTTCTTATATGTACCCATGTATTTATAACTATGTTTATAGTTATACTTATTGTCTTGTAAGCAATTGACTAATCAAATAAAATAAATAAGTAAGTAAGTAAGTAAGTAAGTAAGTAAGCAAGCAAGCAAGTAAGTAAGTAAGTAAGTAAACTGGAAGCTTAGCTTCCCAGCACACACATGTGCACCAGCCACCTGGTCTTCCGGTTTCTAACATGCATGTGTGCGTGAAGCCCAGCTGGCTGGCATGCACATGCACTCTGGGAGCTGCTCTTCTGGTTTCCGGCGCTCCCACGTGCGTAAAGACCAGCTGGCTGGCACATGCATGCACACGCAGGAACCCAGAAGAGCAACAGGTGATGGCTGGCATGCCCGGAGAGATGGCTCTGCATGCCACTTCCAGCACACGTGTCACAGATTCACCATCATGGATCTAGTCTGTCCTACAGTGGAAGATTCAGGGGCCATAGAAGGCAGGACTCAAGCAGCCTAAAATCACATTTGTAGGAGCTAGAAAAATCCAGTGTATATATGTCAAAGAAGCTCTAATCATTCTATTCTATCACTGCACCACGCCTAACTAATTGATGAACTAGATGTTAAGACCCTTCATTATAATTATCAACCAGTCCATCAAATTTCAGGAAATCTAACCATTGGTTTTGTGTGCTTGTGAGCTTGTATAAGCTGGTTCCAGGACCCCACTGCGAATATCACACATTCTCACCCACGCTGCTTCAACAGCCATATCGTTAATGAAGAATGCTGGATTATATCCAAAACAAAGATTGTTTGGGGCGAAGAGGCAAAACATTTTTTAAAACTGGAGCATTCCTTTAAGCTGCCTCATCTGGAGCTACAGATGAGGCAAAGACCATGTCATGAAAATACATCACCTCGATACAGCTATCAGTGCATTTTCATGCTGTGATTAAGAGGACATAGGACTTTGATGCATTTTTCCCTGCCTTGTATATATTTTTATTCATACATTTTACCTATACCTATGGTACCTATTTTACCATCTTTGTAAGTCAAATGATTTGAAGTTAAGTGGGGAGATAGAGTTTCAAAATGTGTTTTTCTGCATTTTCTGCATTTTTCAGGAAATCTTTTGCTCTACTGTGAGTGGTTAAATACAAAATGTCAATTACATATCTGATTTTTATACACATGCACACATACAGAGTCAATTTAATAAAATGCAAATCAATGTAACAAATATTTTATTCCCATTTTAATTCATTTCTCATATATAGCAAAATGTTTTAATATATGTTAAGATTATTTAATTTAATGGTATTGAAAACAGATTGGCTTTATTATTTTTTAAACCACTATTGGTACATTGATTTAAAACGTGATTCCTATACTACCGGTAGTTTCTATACTCATCAACCTAAATACTTTCTATACGTTAGTCTGAATTAAAATAAGTTTACTTAAAAATTAGTATTAAAGGCCATAAATATGGATTCCCCCATTTTTTTCATCCCTACCTTTCAAAACAGCATTCATTATAATCTTATAATATCTTAAATTTTTACCTATATTTTACCAGCCTTATTTTCTCATTAATATTACTGTAGTTAATAGCATAATTTTACATTATCTAATTTACCGATCTGTTCATGTGATGGTATAGTACAACATTCAATTTCGGGTTCTTTTCCCACTGTCCAGTAATAATTTTACAAAACTTTTTGTTATTTTGTATAAATCTGAATGTCACTTCCTGCCACTCAGTTACTACTCTGAAATATATTACAGGAAGAAATGCTTCTCAATGATTTATTTATTGTTTTATAATAGTTTATTACACTTTGTATTTTTATTATTTATTTGTAAACCACTTACTGAGATAGGCAGTGTATGTATTTATAAATAAATAGTATATTCTCAAACTTGTGTTTATAGTTTGAGACCAGTCCTGTTGTCATTCTTAACATAAATATAGTCATTCTTAACATAAAACATAGGGGGCATGCATAAGTGCACCAACGTGCCTACTGTCCCTGTCCTATTGTTTCTTTTATTTTTCTTATATGTATTCATTTCATGTATTCACAAATATGTTTATCCTTGTAAGCGATTGACAAAGTAAGTAAGTAAGTAAGTAAGTAAGTAAGTAAGTAAGTAAATAAATAAATAAATAAATAAATAAATAAAGCAAGCTTGATACAAACTTTAGCTCTTCCTGGCAATTACCCTTTCCTTACCAAGGACTGATTTCACAATTAACATAAAATAGAACTTGAGCAAGCTATATTGGTTATTTTAGGACACCAGGGCTCTTTGGTTATTAGCCTATTTACTTCCTTGCAAGGATGCAATACAGACAAAAATTGATACTAGTGGGAATGTGCCCTGCTAATGCTTCTCTGCTAATCAGTAACTGCTTTTGCCTTGCCATCTCCATTTCTTTTTTTACTAAACTAAATTTAAAAAAAAAACACACACCATCCAATGCAATGGTAATTCCTGCTAATAGTATGGTACGATCACCAGATTTAGATCTACCTCACATTTGGAAGTAGCCACATATTCATAGTTATGAACCAATGAATGATTTTTTCAGTGTTGAACTTGCCAAGGACAATAATTCAGCCAGCATTTTTATTATTTTTCTCCTATTAAACTCTACTTCAGCAATAGAAGTTTGGATCTGTTGTTTTTAATATTATGCGTAGTTCCCAAGCTTTTTGCCTTTAGCCACAATCTTCCATTGGCTATTTTTGGTAATTGAGTGTGTAGTATTTACTAATAATGCTACTGTATATACAAATAGCTCAACTTAACTATTCTTCAGACTCTGAATCATGCTAAATAAAAGAGTGAGAAAGAGAACCAAAGTTTAAATTTAAAAACCATTAATTTTGCTATTGCCTAAAATACTATATCTAAGGCATTTTCTTTAGACAATTAATTTGCTCTAATGAGAATGTTAGATCCTACAACTTTTCAGTACCCCAACTTGTCAATCTTCACTATTTATCTACATCACTACTTAGCAACCATAATTTTGTAGGTATGCATGAGTTTGTTGACTTCTTTTTGAATTCTTATAACAATTTAGCCTCAGAACATAATTCCTGGATACCTAAGACTACAATTTCCATTGCCCAAAACTGGAGAATGGCTTGGTAAGACGTAGTTATGCCTTAGTATGTATGCATTTCTGTCAGTGTTGCCTCTTCCTACTAGATAAGAAAGGTAGTACTGAAATGCACTTATTTCTCTGATGTTAGTGTTTCAGAATGAAATGAAATACATATTCCTCACATTCTAAATTCATATGGCATGATCATTAAATTAAAGAAAGCAACAGGGAAAAATAGACTTCGCTTTGAATAATGAATTGTTGACTTTCATCGTTTTGATTGATCAGTGTCCACTAGAGTAATAAGCATTCTTAACTATATAATGGCTCTTGTTTTTAACTATTTTAATTTTATTTTGAATGTTCTAAGTTGGTTTAAGGAATAATTTGTCAATCAAAAACACGGTAATCTAGAAAATAAATATGACATACGATATTGCCAACAATTCAGCATGTAATAATCATGATGGCAGAATAATTAAGATAACACAGGAAGCCTTCAACTTACAACAGTTCATTTAGTGACCAAAGTTACAATGGCACTGAAAAAAGTGACATGATCGTTTTTCACTAGTTATGACCTTTGCAGCATCTACATGATCATGTGATCAAAATTCAGAAGCTTGTTAACTGGTTCATATTTATGATCATTGCTGTCCTGGAGTCATGTGATCCCCTTTTGTGGCCTTCTGACAAGCAAAGTCAATGGGGAAGCCAGATTCACTTAACAACTGGGTTATCAACATGTCAACGGCAGTGATTCACTTAACACCCGAGGCAAGAAAAACACATGAAATGGGACAAAACTTCCATAACAAATGTCTCATTTAACAACTAATTTTGTCAGGTTCAATTGTGATCGTAAATCAAGGATTACCTGTACTAGGTCACATGTCTGCATATCTTCATATATGGTAAGGGTATGTCATGCCCCTGTTGGAGTCTGACTCTGAGGGAGAGATGGAACAGCTGACAGGGAGTGGGAGTGTGACTACGGTGGTTGTGGAGGAAGCTGGGGAAGGGCATAGGCTGATGGGCATTCAGAGGAAGACCCAGGCCCATCCTCTCTTCATCCTAGGGCATGCAGGAAGGAGTGGATAAGGGAGAAACGTGAGTGGTGTGGTCTATGGGGGAGGAAGGGGCTCTGATCCCTTTCATGGGCTGCGGTTAAAAGGACAAACTGTGCATGGCAAAGTTGCTGGAAGCAAAGCATGCATTCTTGTTGGAGCTTATCTGTGTTTTGCTTCCTCCCAACTGTGGTTGCTGTGTATCTGGTAGAAGTCTGCAATTAAGCATCCTTGCCTGCTGTAGTAATTCCTTCAGTGTGGCATGTTGGGTTTTTTTTATTTAGAATTAACTTTACTTTGGGTGTGGACTGCATTTACTCCCTCCGTAAACTGTTTTCTTTAAGAGTTTGATATCCTGCCAAGGATAATTGGACATTGGGGCCAAGTTGGAGGCATTAAAGAGACTTTCTTCTATTTTTGTGACTTGGTTATTTTTGTGTCAAACCATGGGTCATCACAAGGTATCCCTATCTAATATAATGTAGATTTCCTAAGAAATAAGCCAGTGTGTTGAATAGAGACAATTCAATGTCTATAGCAAGGAAACACAGCTCATTTACCTCCGATGATGCTGAACTCCAACTTCTAACCACCCCAAGGCACCTGGGTTAGTGACAAGCATAATCTGGTAGGATGCAAATTCCCTATTAGGATTGCAGCCTAATTGCCATTTTCTATTCTTAATGTAGAAATGCTAGAGAACACTGATTATTCAGCCAAAAGCAGATGACTGATGACTTGAAAAGAATTTACAATAACAGGATATTGACAGGGATTCCTTTTGAGCTCCTGAAGTTAGTATGGAGAAATATATATGTGGAAAAGGAATTTTCCATGAGGTTGCTGTGCTCTTTCTTCTGGCCCCCTCCCCCAGGTAAAAGTATCAGATGGGCCAATCACAGCACAGCTGTGATTTAGGATTTCCCCAGGCTTTGTTAAACCCCACCTCACCTGGCTCAGGTATATTTAAAGGGGTAGCCTTGTTGCATCCAGCCAGTTCCACCATTACGCCTGTTCCAGTTGCTTGGGGCTATGCAGCTGGAAGGACTCTACTTCACGCCACGAGGAAAGACTTTGGGACTCCGGTCACATAGATGACCGTTACCAAAGAGAAGAAAAAGACTCATTGAAGGAACAAATGAACATTGACTACTGGTATACATTTTTTAATCTTTTTATTGTTTTTGTGATGTGTTTGATACAATAAAGAACTTTATATTGTATCCACTGGGCTCAGACTTTTTCCTGATAACTTCACAGTGGAGAAAGGTTACGAACCATCCGTATTTATCCTAAAATTCTTAACAATATAATATAGTAAACACACACAACCTCTAAAATATTTATATCCAGCGTTTGAGCCAGTTTACAATTTCAAAGCAAATTCTTTCATGACAAACAAAAAATGGCCTGGTCTTTTACATTTAATTCTTCATGCTCCATTTCAAAAGGCCTATAAAAATCCACATCACAATGTTCCCTTAAATTGCAATGTCTGTAACAAAAATGTGCTGTTGTTGGTATTGTCCCAATTGTTTAACTGACTAAAACATTTCGCTAATTAACTTAATACCTCTGTGCTTAGTAAATTTTAGATTTTCTATCTTAGAGCACATATTTTATGTCTCTTTCCCAGACCAGAGCACATTTGTGCAATGAAAATTCACTCTCTGAGTCATATGAGTCAGCAAAAGTCTCAGCCAAGATCAGTAACCAGCATGTGGTAAGATTATATATTATAGATCCCTCCCTCAGAATACTAATGTACAGTATATGCTATATCACACTCAGGACACCTCCCAACCCTGCCCAAGCATTAGTAGCATATGGTATTATCTCTAAAGTGTTTACAAAAACTAGACATCACTGGGTTTTTTACAGTATGGAATACATGTAGAAGTGAGCAGGAAGACATTCTAGAGAGAATCAGGCAAGACCAAAGGGATGTGGAGAAGGGCAGTGGAGGATAGACTCTCAGAGATTGCTTCAGAGGCTTTATCAAGGAAATGAGAAGGACAAACCCTGTTGCTAAAGGAAATGAGACAGATGGCTCGCGCAAACAACTGCTGACTCCTTAGGGCTCTGAAAATCTCCACAGCTTATTGTAAGGGTATTGGGAGGAACTCAGCTGCATGTGCAACATCACACTAAAATCACATTTTATATTTTCAACCAAGATTAGGACAGGTAGCAAACTGTCATATCTATGGCTTTCATCTTTTGTTGCCTGTCCTTCCCTCCTTACTTCTCTTGCCTCCCCCACCCCACCCCAATCCCCGTGTGCTCATGTTCTGCTGCTCTCTCCGCTAGTTTCCTGATCACCTTGGAAGGCAGCAGGGGCTGATTCATTCAATTGGCTGCCTGCAGAGATTTAAGCCTGGCTTTTTAATGGCAGTTTTTGCTCTTTGTCTTTCTCCTGGAAATATAAGATATTTAGGGTCAAGATAATAATGTTTCTGGATAAAACTGTTCAATTGGGAATAGCAGGTTACCAGTGATGTGGCTCCAGTGATATTGCAATCATAAGAGAGTATGAAATGGGGGTTCTGGAACTGAGAATGTCTCTATGTACCCTAGAACATATAATCTTCTAAGGAATACATGTACACTCCATGATATTTAAAGCTATCTGATTCCTTGGTTTCTGCCTTCCAATGGGGAGGGAAACATTCCCAAGATTGATTTCACTGGAGTGGGTGGAAGTATTATTTACATTGTAACATTATTATAATTATTAATTATTATTATTCCAAGGCAGCTATAACCAAATTCTCAGAAAAGCTTTCAATAATGCTACAATTAAATAGAATAGAAATGTTGACGTTGCTTGAATGATTCTATCCAACAAGATTCATTCACTGAATGGGAAGATGTTGTGCCATTATAGCCAATTGGATATGGCTATATACTGTTAAAATCTCTTCCAAGCAGGACTTCCTGAACTGGTGACCTAACAAATCAGCAGCAATGAGAATGTTTTTTTTTTTTATCCTGCTGAAACTACTCCCGAAGAACACTGTGCACTGTTCATAGTGGCATTTCATCTTGTACATTGAATAAATATTGAAAATTGCCTACAGTTAATCAAAATGAAGATACACAAGACAAATCTCCTGTTGCTTTTTTCAGGCTGGAGTTTCCTTGGCTGTATTTCCAGGAATCCTGGGTATATTAGACCTTACAACTTTTCAGTACCCCAACTTCTCATCCTTCACTATTTATCTACATCACTACTTAGCAACCATTATTTTGTAGGTATGCATGAATTAGTTGACTTCTTTTTGAATTCTTATAACAATTTAGCCTCGGAATATAATTCCTGGATTCCCAAGACTACAATTTCCATTGCCCAAAACTGGAGTCGAGACTCAACTGGGGCTGGCAGCAGCAGCGGCATGTAGGCGACTGGAGCTTGCAGAGCCTCACTCACCTAGGGAGATCAGATGGTGGAAGGCTGGCTGCTGCTGCTGGAAGCAATGGTGGTGGGCGGGAAAATGTGGAAAGCGATGTAGCAGAATGCACTATAAGGAGTGACTGGGTGGGGCAGTCAGGGTGAGAATGCTGTCAGTGATTGTTGCGCATGCGTGTGATGTCGTGCATGCGCAATAAGGACTGACTGGGCAGGGAATGGAGGAGCGGGCGGAGAGAGGCAGGGCCAGCCATGGGCCCATTTTACCAGTTCTCCGAACTACTGGGAATCATAACAACCGGTTCTATCGAACCGGTGAAAACCAGTAGAATCCCACCCCTGGGGTGGACCTAAGATGTTGTTTCAACAGGCCGGCCTGGACTGAGGGGTGAGTTTTATGGGTGTTATGGGTTTTATTGGAAGTTCATGGGATTTTAGATATTGTTTGGGTTTTTATTTAATATCTTTTAGTACTTTTAAATTTTGTATTATGTGTTTTTAGTGTTGTGAGCTGCCCTGAGTCCTTTGAGAGATAGGGCGGCATACAAATCCAAACAAACAAACAAACAAACAAACAATAAATAAATGTATTACATTTGAAATTTGAAGGGTTATGTACTCTACCCAGGATTCCTAGGCCACCACTGCCACACTGCTGCCCTCGCCCTTGCTGCTACTGCCGCCACAAGCCCCAGCTGAGTCCTGACTCCTGGGCTGGCCTAGGCTGCCACCACCATGCTGCCGCTGCCCTCAGCACTCATGTCCTAGCAAGCTTCCCTTCCCACTTGCATGGCTTGCTTAGCCACCAGCGCTGTGGCTCTATACAGTACTTGTGGCCTAGCAAGCTTCCCCCACTACTTGTCTGGATTACTTAGCCACAAGTACTGCAGCTCCATGTGACACTCATGGCCTAGCAAGCTTCCCCCGCACCCCACTTGCCTGGCTTACTGGTGGCCAAGAGGAAGGCGAGCCAGGGCTGACCCATCACTGCTTGCGTCCCACCTGAATTCTGCCCAGCTGCTGGGCCTTGCCTGCTAGAAAAGGGGGGGTGAGGCGACCAGGGAGCACGATGCTATGCCGCCCAGGCCCGCATCACCCGGGCGGCATAGCATCAGGCAAAGCAAGCGAGAGCTGAGAGCTGCTGGACTCCCTGCCAGCTTGCACCTCCACTCTGGCGCAGCAGGCAATGAGGTGCACCCTGGTGTGAAGAACAGGGTGGCAAGTCCCAGCTACTGCTTCTTTGCCAGCCATAACCAAGCCAGTAGCCCATGTGCCATCTCCATGCAGACAGTCCTGGCCTCATGTATGCACACATGAGGCCAGGACCTTCTGTGAGGAGACGGCGCATGGGCGAGTCCCTGTGGCACCTTGAGATGCATTGTTCTGTGTATGCCAGAGAAGGAGGAGAAGACTTGGGTGAACTTTTCTGCCTCCCTTCACTTTGCTCCACTGCTGCTTGGAAGGCAGCTGCCCCAGTCTGTCCCTTTAAGGTACTTCGATGTGGAGGGAGGGACCTTCCAAGTCTCGCCATGTCCCCATTCTGCCACCAAGAAGCCTCCAGCAGCCACCTCTTTGCTGGCAGGAGAATCCTTCAGTCACTGCTCCCGGCTCAGTTCCAGCCAGCAAAGAAGTGGCAAAAAGATGCAGCATCTGGAGGCTTCTTGCAGTGAAAATTACTGACCTCCGGCTTTGCTTGCTCTGCTTCTGTAACATGCCACCGCCACTTGGCCAAAATCCTGTCCCTGGGAGTCAAAACGTTGAAGCGCAAGTGGTGCAGAAAAGTCTGGCTGGGGTCTCAAGAGATGAGAGTGACTCTGGCTGCTTTTCTCTGCTAACAGGTGGCCAAGATATCTGCAAATTGTTGAGCGCTCCTCAAGAGAGACGATTTTGCAGATAGCTTGGCCAAACTCCTGTGCAAAGGGGAGCACAAAATTGTTGCACCACGCTAACATGGGGGGGGCTCATCCCTGAAGCAGCAGCATTGCTCCAGCGCAGCCCCAAGGATGCTACCTTTGCCTGCACCCATCACCAAAGCACGACGTCCAGAGAAGCGCTCCATCCAGCGCTCCATTCAGAAGCACTGGAAGGGACAAGGCAATGCCCAAAGTGGCTTCCACAAAGGGGGAATGAAACCCTCCCTCTGCTGCCACTGCTGCTTTCACCCATCTCTTAAACCCTGCTGGCTCCCAGGTGTCCTGTTTGCAGTCCTGCCTGAGGATGCGCCCCCTGCCCCCCCTTATGTGTCTATCGGGAGTGCCCAAGCCCAGCTTCTGGAGTCCTTCGGGGCACCGGGTGTAAAACCACATCTGGCCAGCCACTCCTTTGTCTGAAGGGGAGGTTCCTGGTTCCTTGTGTTGCCATGTTTTTTTTTCTCCCATGGATAGTGGAGGGATCGAGAGTTTCACACATTTGTGGTGTGGTCCCTGTCACAAAATTGGAGACTTTTGGCAAGGCTTCTTGTATTTTATGTTACTGGCCCATTGCAGGCTGATAAATATAATAGTTAGGGTGAAGAGGTTGTTGAGAGAAAGAGAAATTGTTATATAATGGCAAAATAATTCTGTTTTATTATACTGGTTGGAGAGTGGCTTCTGATAATCAAGAAATGCAAAACAATCAAGGTGACAGTATTTAATACCTGAGGCAATAAGCAGTAGAAATTCAACAATACAGAATGAACCATTTTATGTGACACCTCACTGTTGATACTTAGAGAGAGACAATTTTGCAGATATCTTGGCTGCCTGTTAGTGGAGAGAAGCAGCTGGAGTCACTCTCATCTCTTGAGAGCCCGGCCAAAGTTTCTTGCGCCACCGTCAGTCAAAATTCAAATTAGTGGTCCGCGGGATTTAAAATGATGAGTTTGGTGATCCCTGAGGTAAAAAAGGCTGGTGACCCCTGAGGTGAAAGAGATGGGAAAGAAAGAAAGAAAGAAAGAGGAGGAGGGAGAAGAAAGTGAAATCTGGAGGGAGAGAGAGAAAGAGAGAGAGAGAGAAGGAAGAGGCAAGAAAGAAAAAAAGGGAAAGAAAGAAAAAGGAAGAGAGAAAGGAAGAAAGGATAGACAAAGAAAGGGGGGATGGAAGGAACGGACAAAAAAAAGAGAAAGAAAGAAAGAAAGAAAGAAAGAAAGAAAGAAAGAAAGAAAGAAAGAAGGAAAGAAAGGGAGGAGAAAGTGAATGAGATATATGGATGGATAGATAGATACATGGAAGGAGGGAGGGAGGGAGGGAGGGAGGGAGGGAGGGAAAAAAAGGAAGGAAGGACACAAACCCTGGCTTCAGAAGACTCTTTGAAACAGTACAGCAATCTAGGGCTGGCCTGCAAGGGATCTCGGAGGTCATCTTCTAGTCCAACCCCCTGCTCCAGCAGGGTTAGAAGTGTGTGTGTGTGTGTGTATGTGTGCCTGGCTGTCAAAACTCCAAAAATAGGTCAAGTAGCTCTGGGGAAGTCAGTCATAAATTAGAACACATACTAAGCAACCGGCCATTAAACTAGGACCACTTGTATTTCATTTGCCAGTCACATGGCCACCAGGCCACACCCACTGAGTCACATGACCACCAAGCCACACCCAGCCAGTCACGTGACCACCAAGCCACACCTAGCCAGTCACGTGACCACCAAGCCACACCTAGCCAGTCACGTGACCACCAAGTCATGCCCACCCAGTCACATGACCACAAAGCCATGCCCACCCAGTCACATGACCACCAAGCCACACCCACAAATTAAGCCATGCTCACAGAACCAGTTGTTAAAAAATTTGAATCCCACCCCTGATCCACCCATAGGCCTAGTTTAACGCAGCCCTAAAAATTCCAGACTACAGAGAGAATGAAATCACTGATAATACTCACAGAATTGCTTTTTTTCCAAGAGTGGTCACAAGTCAGAGCATATTTCACAGAAGTATCTCCCCTCCTCCCTTGGTCAAAGAAGATAAAATAATCCAATAGTACCAAGCATACTTGCTCTGGTCAGCTATATACCTAGGAAGAAGTCTCAATATTCTGAACTTGGAATGACTTTTCAGTTCTCAGAAGCCCAGTTCAACAGTTTTACTGCAGGGAGATTACCGTAAGGAGTATGGAACCAGAAATTAGTTTCTTAGGTACTGTTCCCGCAGCAAAAGACTGATATGGTCAGCCTGAATGTGTGAAGGACAACAACAGCTGATGGAAAACAGTATCACAGTCTGCCCTGCCAAAAGAAATGCTATTCCCAGGGTTTGTGTCTGGCTTCATAAACTGCAGACATGTGCTGACCTTAATGGTAAAAGTTAATTTGAAACAGTCTAACATAGGGGTGTCCCACCTTGGCAACTTTAAACTTGTGGACTTCAACTCCCAGAATTCCATGCTGGCTGGAAAATTCTAGGAGTTGAAGTCCTAAACAGTTACCAAGATTGGTCACCCCTGGTCTAACAGATATAAAATCAAGGGAATTATATTGATATAAACCTCATTAAGAATACTCAGTTCCTTGGTTTTCATATGTGCAAATACATTCTAGATATGACAAAGATCTTAAAACAGAAGGCTTTTATGATAAACTGACTCACTTAAATAAAATCTTGACAGGTACTGATGAAAAGGTGATTTAAAAACTTTACGGACATTTATTAGAGGTTAAGCTAGAAGAAAGTTAAAGAAACAATGATTGCTTGGGGGGGAAATTTTGGATATGGGATTGATTTAGAGAAATGGTAAAAATTGTGGTTTCAAAACTATAAAATGACAATGTCAACAGCATATAAAGAAAATTTGTATAAGATGTTTTATAGGTGGCATCTACCCCTGATGACAATAGCAAGAATGTTTAAGAATAGGTCCGAAAAATGTTGGAAATGTCATCAGATACTGGGTTCATATTACCATATGTGGTGGACATGTGCAGAAGCAAAAAGATATTGGACTAAAATCCACACATGGTTGGAAAAAATGACAAAAAACATGTAGACTTTAAACCAGAGATATTTTTATTGGGGATTTTACCAGAAATATACAGTAGGGAATTGAAATACTTGATTGTAAATGTATTAACAGTGGCTAGAATTGTATTTGCTAAAAATTGGAAAAATGAGAAAATACCAATGCAGGAGGAAATTATTAAGAAAATAATGGAACGTGCCAAAATGAGTAAATTGATATTTGAAATTAGTGAACAAGAAGATAAACAATTTTATATGGGATTTATTTTATAAATGGTTAGACAAAAAAATATGGAAATGAAATATGTTAGAGAATTTTACAATACAAAGATAATAGAATTATACAGAATATAATATAAAAATATACTACTATTGGATGGACTTAGGATGATTTAATGAATTGTTATAATATAAATTAATTCAAAATTTTGAATATCTCGTATAAAATGATGGAATAATAGTTTAGTCAAATAAATGATTAACAGTGATAATAATGTGTATATATATATATATATTTGTTTTCGTAGATTTTCACGGGTAAAGGTATGTAGGTCTTGGTGTATTCGGGTCTTGTCCCGTGTAAGATTGAGAGTATCTTGGCAACATTTCGATGAGATCCCACTCGCCATCTTCAGGCTGGTGTCTTCGGCTTTGTGCTTGTGCCAGCAAAGCGTGATCTGAGCTGCCTTCTCTCTATAAATACTGGAGGGGAGGTGTGGTGTGCTGGCTCTGTTGCAAGCAGGTTGGTTGAAGGACACACAGCCACTACCTCAGCCACACAGGGTCTTATTAAAAAGCCAACCAATCAGCAAACATCAATTCCATCAACCAATCAAGAAGTGACAACACAGCCAACAACACAGCCAACCAACCCGCTTACAACAGAGGCTATATGCTGAGGCTATATTATTTCTTTTTCTCCTTTCTTTCATACTTCGGGTGTGAACTATTTGGGGCACCAGCCATTCAAACAGTTGCCCAAATAGTCAAGGCCTATCACCTGAGCACACATCTAAATCTTTCTTTAACTCTGGGTTTGTTATTTTGAGCAAAATGTGGTTTTGCAGATGCTCTCCAAGTTTTGTAGGACACATACAGTATTGGATTGTAAAACATTAGGGTGGGACCAGAAACTTGTCAATGCTCTCTAGTAGTAGCCTGAACTAGAAGCAGTTGATTTTATATGTTTATTTAATTTGTACACCACCCATCTCACCTAAGTGACTCCAATGCCAAGAATAGGATGCTCAGTGCCATGATTAGTAAGATTTCTTAAGAAGGTGGTTAAAGTAACAACAAAGACTTCTGGTGAAAGAATTCCACATGAGGAAACTATATACATGTAGGCAAAGTAAGGCTGGAAGCTCTGGGTTTTTCCCCTCTCATTTCCTTATAGTATAACAGGAAGTAGATTGACCCCAAGAAGAGAAAATATTGTACTCTGGGTTATTTTGCTACTGGACTCCTTATTAATCTGAGAACTGGTTCTATCCGACTGCATGATGACATGTATGTATGTAACTGGAAGATGGTTTTATGTTTTATGTTTTGTTTGTGTATGTTTGTCTAAAAATAAAAATTCTTTTAAAAAAAAGAATACTCAATTCCATTTCCAATAATCTTCTTGATGACAATATTTATATATTTGTCTGCATGGCTTTTTTTTACCAGTTGGAATAAATTCTTTTATAGTCATAGGTGCTATTAACATAATAAAACAGCAAGACAAAAAATTAAAATCTATCTTTCAGTTGGGAAACTCATTTACAATCACTGGGCCATGTGAATCTTGAATTCCTGAAAGCTATTTTCCAATAGGAATCTTTTGATTGAATAAAAAAGGATTACTTGAGATATATATATATATATATATATATATATATATATATATATATATATATATATATTCTATCTATAAATCTCATAAATAATATTTTGGGACACTTTTTCAAGTTCTATGTGGCTTGAGTATTTGGAATGTTATCCTTTGTTTTTCTGCATGTTGTGTTCAGTGTTTCAGAGCACACTGCAGATTGTTCAACCATATGGGACAGAGCAGGACAGTTGACAGGAGCAGATTTTATTGACTGTGTTCTTTATCAAGTTTAAATTCTGGCTGGATTCTAACTTCATGTCAAATCAGTTTGTTTAGCTAATATTTATTCAATAAAACAACTGTGTACATTTGCATACTATAATAAATTATAGATTACAGTTTACAAACAACAATGGTTAAATTTACATGCAAGTTTTGCTTGACTGTGAAATATAAACCCAGTATTTTTAAAAATTGGTTGAAATCTACTTACAGTATTCTTTTCATTTGTTATGTAATAGATAGAATAGAATAGAATAGAATAGAATAGAATAGAATAGAATTCTTTATTGGCCAAGGGTGATTGGACACACAAGGAATTTGTCTTGGTGCAAATGCTTTCAGCGTACATAAAAGAAAAGATATATTCGTCAAGAGTCGAGAATCATAAGGTACAACACTTAATAGTAGTCATAGGGTACAATAAGCAATCAAATCATACTAGGAAACAGTCAATATAAATTGTAAGGATACAAGCGACAAAATTATAGTCATACAGTCACAAGTGGGATGATGGGTGATAAGGAGTGATGAGAAGATTAATAGTAATAGTAGTGCAGACTTTGTAAATAGTTGGACAGTGTTGAGGGAATTATAATACAGTCACTTCCAGAACTACAATTTTCTTGTTTGCTATTTGCTAGTGTATATTTTAAATAATGAATTTTTAAAACTCTTGGGATCATTTTTAGAAAAAAAAAGAGACATATATAATTTTAAACATACCAGACCTATAAAGTAAACCAAACCAAGAAAGGGAGTCCATGTACTATAAACCTAGAACTAATTTTATTACTTTTGGCTTGCAAAATTTGAATATACTTCTCCTCCTCCCTCTCTTGTATATCTATGTGAGTTAGGGGGATGCCCTTTTGAGACATTTTAATAACTCCCACCATCACCTTCACTTCCCAGCCCAGCCTGCTTAAGCAATGTTTATCCACTCATTCCCTTCATGCCAGGTTGTCCCTGTTTCCATCAAGGTAATTTTTACTGTGCTTAAGGACAGAGTCCACTGAATTTACACTCCTTCTACTGACCCTAGTTAGCTTAGTGTTGGCAGCTAATTAAACTATAATCAGCAGGGCCAGCCCTAACGTTAGATAAAGTAAGTGACTGCCTCTGTCAGCAAGCAACATGGTGGTGTACAGACAATCCCTTGCTATTTCTTTATGTTACAAATTAGAGATTTGTTTCCATTTGTCTTTTATGCTAGCCCGTTGCTCCTAGTTGTGAAGATGGACATCATCCCATTAATAATGCTGAAATAAGCTCCAGCTGCCAGGCCGGTTGGATTCTGTAGGTGGAATGGTCAAAGTAAAAGGAGAAAAATATCAACCCTTCAAGATAGTCCAGGCCAGAATCACAAACCATTGGTACTAACATGATCTTTTGATAAGGTTACATACAGACAGTGACAGAAATTTGAAATCTGAAAGCAATTCTTCTTTTCCTAACTTTTCAGAAAACTGGGAAGGATCTCTTCTGAGATGCTTCCCAGGTTCCCTTTCTTTCTGTGAGCTGAAATGTTAAATAATATTAATTGAGTTTGGCCTGGATCTTTAAACCTATATCTATTTCACAGAGTCATTCAATAAATTGCAATGCCAAGTTGTGTCAGATCAAAACAGATTTATTTATAACAGAATAATCAATAAATATATTATTCTTAAATATATACAGAGGCTTTTCTTCTTTCGTTCCTCTTAAATAGTCCTTCAAGGAACTAGAAGTCACTATGAGGGATTCACAGTTCTTCCTCTCATAACCTCTTCTTAGATATAGCTAACCTCTTTAGAAAGTCCCTTTCTCTTTAGGTTATAGATCTTCTCTCAGATCTCTTTGCTATATCTTCTCATACACAGACCTCAGTCTGTCAGATCCTAATATCT
This sequence comes from Naja naja, assembly GCA_009733165.1. NCBI lineage: Eukaryota > Metazoa > Chordata > Lepidosauria > Squamata > Elapidae > Naja > Naja naja. The sequence goes on along the minus strand of CM019148.1, from coordinate 254,396,697 downwards.
CCTCAGAGTCTTGGATCTTCTCAGTATCTCCAATCTCCTTAGAATCTCTTCATTTTCTTTCTCTTATATTTCTCATGAAAATGACAGTTGACAGCCCTTTTATACTTAGGGGCGTGTCCTACAGTATCACAGTGAGGTGCTCAATGCCACCCTGTCATTGGTAGGTTTGAGCACCCCATCAAACTCTACTAATTTGTAAACTGCATAGTAACTCCAGAAAGTTCTACTTTCTGACAATCCCCTTCTCTATGCATTTACAGAATTTTTACACACATAGATATTGGGCTATTTATATACACACTCTATTTACAATCATTGAAATAATTATACTTACATAGTTAAAGGTAATTTTTCTAGCAGGTACATGTGTTGTTCTCTAGGCAAGGGCTTGGTGAAAATGTCAGCGATCTGTTCCTTCGTTTCAGTATATATTGTCTTTATGAAACCTGTTTTAGACAACTGTCTAACATGCTTATATTTTATGTCTATGTGCCGTGATCTGTGGCCTACGGCGTCAGCTTTTGAAATTTCAATTGCTGCAAGATTATCCTTGTGGATAATTATAGGGTATTCGGGTTCTCCCCATAAACTCTTCAAGAGTTCATCGAACCATACTAGGTTGTTGGAGACTTTAGACAAGCATGTGTACTCAGCCTCAGCTGTTGAGGTGGCAATTAACTTTTGCTTACCTGAGTACCAATGTACTGGACAGTTATTAAGGTATACAATATAACCTGAAGTACTCTTCCTCGATTTGGTATCACCTGCCCAATCAGCATCAGAGTAGGTGTAGAGTTGAGGAATTTCCGAAACGTAAGGCTCAAGTAAGAGTGAGAGATTCGCTGTGCCCTTAAGGTATCTAAGAACCCTCTTGATACCAGTCCAATGTATTTGTTTGGGATTTTCAGAATGCCTAGCTAGGATATTTATAGATAGGCTAATGTCAGGCCTAGTCCAACCTGCTATATACAAGAGTGAGCCCAATACAGATTTGTACATAGATTTGTGTACAAAATCCTCATTACCACTATACATGTTTCTTGGGAAATCTGTTTGCATTGGAGTGTCACAGGGCTTGGCCTCTGCCATGTTGCACCTGTCAATCAAATCTAAGATTTTATCCCACTGAGAAAGCTCAAATCCTTTCTCAGTTTTTGTAAACTGAACCCCCCAGAAATTTGTCAATCTAGCCTAGAGGCTTCAGTGCAAACTTTCTACTTACCTGATCAGAGAAGGATTTACTCCTCTCCTCTGATTTGCTGATGTACAAAATGTCATCAACGTATACAAGGACAGTCTCCTTGATACCATCTTGTTGCCTGATGAAAACACATTCATCAGCTGGTGCGGCGGTGAAACCTATTTGCCTTAGACACTCGGTAAGGCATTCATACCACCTTCTCCCAGACTTCTTCAGACCATAGAGACTTTTGTTAAGAAGCCAGATTTCATCTTCTCTATGATCTACGCCCAGAGGTGCCCTTACATAGATTTCCTTGTCCAATTTGGGGTGCAAATAGGCCGTTTGTATGTCAAACTGCAGAACACTCTCCCCATGTATGGCCGCTATGGTGAGAGCTGTCTTTACACTCTCAGGGCATACTGTGGGTGAGAAGGTGTCATCAAAATCCTCAGGGTATCTCTGCGAGAATCCCTGTGCCACCAATCTCGCCTTGTATAAGAAGTTCCCATCATCCAGTGGCTTCTGCTTATAAACCCACCTTGTGCCAATTGCTTTCTTATCTTTTGGCAATTTAGCAGGTGTGAACACCTCCAGCTTCCTGAGGCTGTTCATCTCCAAATCCATAGCAGCATGCCAATTTCCCTGCTCTTTTGGAGATAGCTTTAAAACATCCTCATATCTTTGGGAAGTGGTCGATGCCAAATTTACATTAGTGATGAAGTCACTAAACCTTTCAGGTTTCTTATTTCTAGTAGTCCGGATTGATCTACTAACTGGCTCCTGTTCACAATTTGAATCATCCAAATTGTCCAAATTGTCACCAGCTTCATCACTATTAATTTTACCAGTTTTAAGTTTGGGATGCCCTTCTTCCGGGCTTCCCCACTTGCTTCTTGAGGATTCCTTAAAGGGCGTGGAGATTGCCCTCTCTCCACTACCTCCTGAGCCAGATGTGTTACCATCATTAGATGGGGTTTTTATCTTTGCTGGCCGAATCAAGGGCTTGTTTGGGAGCCAGAATCTCATTGGCGTGGATTCTGCTCCAGTTTGTGCTCTCATAGAAGGTGGCCGATCTTGAGATGACAATCCTTTTGTCATTTCCACAAAATTTGTAAGCCTTGGACCCAGGCTCATACCCTATGAACCTTAATTTGATCAACCTCCTGTCCCCTTTCTTCCTTAACTCCTTGGGGACATGCACATCGACCATCACCCCAAATACATGCAGATGTCTTAAACTAGGTTTACACCTATAGACCATCTCATAGGGGGTTTTCTCTACAACAACGACCATACTCTGTTGAGAGTGTAGTTGGCATACAATATGGCCTCCGCCCAATATGCAAAATTTAGGCCAGCATCCTCAAGAGCATCTCATCATTGATTGGAGAACCCGTTTCTCCTCTCTGAAACCTCATTCTGGAATGGAATAAGGAGCTGTCTAAGGTGGACTATCCCCCGCTCCTTCAACCAGACAGAGTAGTTGTTAGAATTGAACTTCGGTACCTCTGTCTGTCAAGATTCTCTGAATCTTGATTTTTTGTGCTGGTTTAGGATCAAATTATAAAATTCCTGAATTTTGAAAAGGTGTGATCCTTGGATTTCAGGGGTACACAAACCCATATCTACTATGGTCGTCCACTATGGTGAGAAAGTAGATGTTCTTACCGAGGGAGGTTTCAATGGACACCACCAGGTCCATATGCACCAACTCAAAAATGTGTTTGGATTGCCTCTGGGATTTTTGGGCGCTGGCTTCACCTGGACTTGGCTCCCTGCAAACAGAGCAATCCATGAATACATTACAACTTTTTACATTCAATCCCCTAGAGAACTCAGGGAAGCCTCTGCACATCGGGAAACTGAGGTGACCTATCCTCCTGTGTAGGAGATGGGCACACTCATCGTGCGGGGTTTGCCAATGGACAAGGTCTTGGCACCCTTAGACTGTTCATCACTGTGCTCTGTGACAAACCTTACATGTTTGGTTTATTTACATTACAATTAGTTTTCCCTTCTCTTGTGTATATCCCTCATGGTCAACCTCAGGCTCTGCTTGGAGTCACCATCTGGATCACCAGCATTGACCTGGTTACTGGCACCAGACTCCTCAAGCTTTTAATGGGGGAGTAATATGGTAGGTTATTGATTCTAAACCTTTCCCACCATGTGCCATCCTTGGTTACCATGGCTTCCCTTCTGAGAAGATCACTTTTACATTACATTTTTCAGTGAGTTTAAAATACTGAGAAGGTTATGTTCCAGCTTTGGAACACTAACACATTGTCAATGTTACCAAGCCCATGTATACTTACATTCCCTATACCTGGCTTTTTGTTTTATGCCATTAGCCATGGTTCCAGTGCTATCATGGTCAACCAGGTCATTCAACAACAGCTTGTTACAAACCATGTGCTTGCTAGCACCACTGTCCAGCAAACCATAATTGCTCACGTTTCTGCTTGGTGAGCCTGGGGTAAATCGTCTCAGATATACTTGTGAAGTCATTTTGCTTGTACTGGTTCTTTCTGTTGCTTACATAGCCCCTTTACCTTCTCTGGTTGACAGGTTTTGTTTGGGGTTCCTTTTAGGGATGGGTGACCTCTTTCTGTTTCTATGGTTAAGCGTCCCTTTGATTTGTCCTTGGGCCCACAACTTTAGGACAATCCCTCCTAAAATGTCCCATTGATCCACATCCATAGCACTCACCAATTGTGTTTACTCTCTGGGACTTCCAGTCCCTCTAGTCATCCCTTCTTTTGGAAAGCTGCCTATCCTTCCTGAAATTAAATTCTGCAATGAGCTTGCCAGTCAGA
>CM019148.1:253608658-253682991 GCA_009733165.1 Naja naja | reverse complement strand
TAATTTTTATTCATATTTATATGCCGCTCTTCTCCAGAGACTCAGGGCGGCTTACAATTTTTTTGGAGTGCAACCCAATGCGCTCAGCAATAGCCTTCATTCCATTGTGTATGCCTGCTTATTACTAAGCGGCATTTTTACGAAGTCAGCTTATTGCCCCCAACAGTCTTGGGTCCTCAATTTTCCTACCCCAAGAGGGTGGAAGGCTGAGTCAACCTTGAGCCTGGTGGGATTCAAGCCTGCAGTAATAGCAGGCAGCTGGAACTGCTAGGCATTTAACAGCCTGCACCACCACCCTGCTCCAGGAATTTTGTTTTTAAAAATTCCTCTTCTAGCCAGAGTCCTGGAATTTTTTTTAGTTTCCCATCCCAATACTAAACAGGTGTAACCCTGCTTAGTCTTTTTGGGATCAACCACAGTCACCTACATGCTGCCACCTGCAGTTCATGATGATATGCATACCACTTTATAGGGATAGTGTTCAGAAGTGGGTATTCAGCAGGTTCTGACCAGTTCTGGAGAACCGGTAGGGGAAATTTTGAGTAGTTTGGAGAACCGGCAAGTACCACTTCTCAGTGGAGATTTTACAGTATCCTTCCCCTGCCATGCCCACCAAGTCATGCCCACGGAACTGATAGTAAAAAAAGTTGAATCCCAGCACTGATAGTGTTATTGTATGCAACTGATTTGAAAAAAAAAAACTCACTGGGGCTTTTTCACAATATTTTACCTCTTTCAGTAATGCACTGAAAACCTATAAAACTGGAAAGGATTGTCTATTGTGGAGTTTCTCCAGAGGTAATATGGTTGATACCAGAGGTAGTATTCTGCAGGTTCTGACCAGTTCTGGAGAACCGGAAGGGGAAATTTTGAGTAGTTTGAGAACCGGCAAATACCACCTCTGACTGGTCGCGCCCTCATCTGTTCTGTGCCTCCCGAGTCCCAGCTGATTGGTTGGGTCTTCCTTTGTTGCCCTGCACAGGAGAATGGAGCTGGAAAGCAGGTTAGTGTGGTGGGGAGGGAATGGGATTTTGCAGTAACCTTCCCCTGCCACACCCACCAAGTCACACCCACCAAGCCATGCCTACAGAACTGGTAGTAAAAAATTTGGAATCCCACCACTGGTTGGCACCCATGCCCTCTCTCTCTTCTAGCAACAGATAGTAATTAGTACCTTCAGAAAAGCATGCACAGATCATTGTTACTTACGAACTCAGGAAGACGGAAAAGAGATCCTGGGATACCAGACCTTCACTCATCATGTTGTCAAAAACAGGAGTGGCACCAGAGGAAGACAGACTAGGGTAAGCCAGACCCAGGATGCCATCAAAGGGGGAATAATAAAGGAAGCTGCCCGGCTCAGTCTGACTCAGACCAAAGATTTGGTTGGTGACCTGAATACTTCCAACCTGTGCAGAGGAACAGGGAGAAATGGTTATAAAAGTCCCTTTTCATCTCAAGCACTATTACTACATTTGTGTCAGAAGCACATACCAAGGCATTTTAATTTCAGTTTCAAGCAGATTTATGCGTACATATGTTTGCAAACAGTCCTTGAATGATTCATAGAATTCATTTGATTCTAATTGATTTTTGAATAAACTGCTTTGCTGTTTAATGTCTATCTCATAAAATAGCCTCAAAGGAAATCTCTAGGTATGTTTACCATCTGCAACTATTTCTCTCTGCCCAATCTAAATTTTGAAAGGAGTGTAATTTACTGCAGAGTCGGGATTAATCTCCTTGCAAAGAATTGGCAATGATTCTCAAAAAAAGACATTGTTGAAATATAGTTTGAGCTATAATCCAATAAATGTCTTTATCTTATCCATTCGAATTAGCGGCTATCCATTGATATCAACATTATATATCAGTATATACATCTCTTACAGATTCCACAGTGGACATGGAGGAATTCTATGGATAATACAAGAAGTGCTAAATGCAGCATCAGGAAAGAACATCAATATTACAAATGGGTGTTTGGAATGCAGAAATGTGAAGAAACCTGGAAATATGGGAAAATTGAGCTGGCTAACACAATAAAGCAAAAAATGGTTTATTTACAAAAACTACTTCAAATACAGATACTACACTTGGATTTCGCTTGAGATATAAGCCTTGAATCCAGTCAATTACAGAACAGGAAACAAACAATTGAAAAATGAAATCCTGTGAGCCAGGATACTTCCAGCTGCAGATTATGGAGCAGCGACCGTGAATTATTGATGTTTAATATATGGGTTAAACTCAGAAGAATACAGAGAGCAGCTATGCCAACAAGATTGCATCAGAACAAAGAAACAGAATCTGGGGCCAATGTGAGGCATTTATTTAATACTTTTAACTTAAATGACAGGCAACCCGAGGTGTTCTAAGAAGGAGACCAGAAACAACTGAAAACTGAAGGAAAACGAATACAAAAAGGAATAAATCCTCATAGTTTTCAAAACAAGCCAGAGAAGGGGAGGTAAATTAAAGCTTTGAGCAACTAAGATAACTGAAATTGACATTATTGTTAAGCAAAAAAAAAATTAGGAAAAACTCAACAAAGGAAAATAAGTAGAAAAACAAAGAATTTTTTTTGAAAAAAAAATTCAGAGCACTCACAGGTTATCTTATTGCTAAAGTAAGTATGCCCATCAATAATTGTGAAAGAGATCTAACAGAAAAAGTAGATTGAAGGAAGATCCCAATGATATAATGAAACCTTTTACAATGGGATTATAGAGTAATAGGAATATCTGTAGAGGAAAGGAATATATTCAGAAACCAACTCAAGAAGCATTTGAGACAGAAAAGGCAGTAACCAGCTGGCAGATAGGAAAACATCAGGGACAGATGAAAAATCCACTGAACTGTTCAAAACTGTAAGACAAGAGGCAAATCTAATTTTATTTACAGCTTTATTGTCAGGAAATATTGTGTGAGAAAGATAAGTGTTTTTGCCTAAGAAAGGAGACCTAAGACAACATGCATATCAAACCACTGGATTAATTTCTCATGCAAGCAATGTTATTTAATTTTTCACAAAAAAGCCAGAGCATGCATGGAGAAAGAAATGCCAAATGAACAGGTAAATGGCAGAAAAGGCAAATTTGTGTGGAAGTTTAGTGAGCTGACATCAGATAAATAATGAAGAGCACAATACAACAGAAAGAGATACAGCTTCACTGATTACAGCAAAGCCTTTATTTTACAGGCCATGCCAGAATGTGGTATATATTACTAATGGGTCATTATTCGTTGGATAAGCCTTTATAGTGAAGAAGAAGTTACTATAGGAAGTGAATCTGGACAGTCAGAATGATTCAGAACCGAAAAGAGAATGTGACAGGACACATTTTTATCAGAAACAGTCCATGTAACGAGAATCTAAAAGCTCAGATTCATTATTAGATGAAAAATTAACCTTATGTCACAAGAATGTCAAGAAATATTCTACTTTCAAATAAAACATTTATATATAGGCAATTTCAGGCTGCAAATGTTGCATCTGTTTCCTTCTGCTTTTTTGGTAGGAGGTGGACATTTGCCTCTTTTATGAAGAGAAAACAGAAAGCACCTCTTGTCTGTTGTCACAACTGTCAGCCCTGTTCTTAGTTTTTACAACATTGTGAAAAGAACCTCCGACAATATTGACCCTGTACCCATTTAACTTTTACAGCAATATATTAACAGAACAGTAGGATGGAATGAGATGACAGCTGGAATCAAAATGAGTAGTGCTGCTTCTGAAATATGCTAATGACTCTGTTATGCTAGTTCATAGTAAAAGAGATCTCATTATAACGGGAAAATAGAAAGTGAAACATCTGTGCTAATTTGTTAAAGTTCAGTATTAAGAAAACAAACATAAGAAAACAAACATAAGCTCAATCAGCAAGTTTAATGAACTTACAGCTGATGGCAAAGAAATGAAAATGGTACATGTTTTTGTTTTCTTGGGCTCCAGAATAGATAAAAGTAGACAGCATGCTATTATTTCCAGGGAAAATAGTTGCAAGTATTATTACAGAGAAAACAAGTTGATAGAAAAAAAAGGAGAGCTTTCATGAAAACAAACCAAGAAGTATTTATTTTTTTAAAAAAATAACTCAGTTTCCAAACTTTTTGGAAGGTGTTAATGAGCATGTAAGCCAGGTGGTTCAATAGAGATTGTATTCTTGGACTTGGAAAAAAATCGTCAAAAAAGCCTTGTTAAAGCCGGTTGGCATGAAATCAGGAGCCCATTGGACTGGTAAATGGTTAAAAGACAGGAATAAATGGGCAGTTCTTGCATTAGTAAGATGTGCACAATTGGCTCTCCAAAGATCAGCATTTGAAGTAGTGGTTTTTCACTTGGCTATGAATGATCTGACATTAGCGTTGAAAAATGAGATGCCCTGTTTTACTGTTGAGAGTGGTGTGCTGTCCAGCCAGTGACAGTTAATGGGAATTGGCATAGTTAGTTAGGAATTGCGAGCTGTCCTCTTAAGGGAATGCATCATGGTAAATGTAGTTAAGGTATCCTGGGAAATGTAGTTCATGTCATGTGGCCACATCTGTAATCCTGATTGGTCACTGAATTGACCCTTTGTTGGGTTGGTGGGAGGTCCCTTTACTCTCACCTGGACCTCAGTTGCATGCTGGCATCTCTACCCCTTGCTCATTCGATATGGGATGAAAGGGAGGAAAGATTACTATCATTTTACACTATGATTTCAACTATGCAAAGAATTGGACTTCAGATGTATCTCAATATAACTGTGAGTTACCTTGAGGATACCTAATATAATCCAATAAAAGAAACTTTGTATGGAAGAATTTGTAGAGTTATCTATCTGTCTTTATATTCAACAATTGAATCAAAGAACAGAATAGAAAAATGATAGTTATATCTTCGAATTCCCAAGAACAGTAAAAAGATGATCTGAATTCCTGCAATCCCTCAGTAAAAGGATGATGGAAATTGAAACCAGGACTCCCAAGTCAAAACACAATGATAATCTGAGTCTTCAAATCAGAGATATAACTAATCAGATTGCCATTCTCGCTGTCTGTCTCTCTGTGCAACGGAACTTTTTATATACTGGTTGGGAGGGGCTAAGAATTCATCCACTTGCTAGAGACAAAACAGAGCTTCCAAAACAATGCGTTCTCTGCATCTTTTTTCTGAGTCCAACCAGTTTGAATTACAGGGAGGGCCAGGAACCCACCCCCCTCTCCTCAGTGAGAGAACTTACAAGGGGTTACCTTTCTGGTCCCATTTGGACTGTTGTCCTCCGGCTATCCCAAAGACTCAATTGCTATCCCAAAGACTCAATTGGCATAGCAAGAAGGAGAGTGTTGGCTCATTGCATGATTTTTAAAGAGGGATGTTTTCCTCTGTTCAAGGTTTTAAAGCTTTTTGAATTTGGTAATTCAGTGTCTGTTTGCAAAGTAGAGGGGCTGGAAAAACTTTGCATTTCTTCTGCTCTCCGCTGTTTAGAGAGGACCATAAAAGAGGCCATGTCCAGCCAGTTTACAACCTGATATCCAGGCAACAAGGTCGTAAAAATTCCTTCTGCCAGAGCAATCTCAACAGCAATGGAGCACATTCCCCCTCCCCCTGAAGGCATTAGTCTGATCTGAGTAAGCTATTTGAACAAAACAAGCAGTTTGCCTCTCTTGTTAAGACAGAGCTAGAAGATTTTTCGCTTTACTGAAAATTTAAAACTTAAAGGCCGGTCTAAAGAGAGATTATCTAACCACAGTGTTTATGCAATGGATTACAGTATTACATTTCTTAAATGACTTTGTACAAAAGTATTCCATACGTTAATGGCTTGCCTTCCAGCTGCCATTCAACTGCTAGCCTCTACCACCATCTGGTGGTCAAGTAGAAAATCCCCCCCCCAAATTTTTTTAAGGCAAGTAATGAATTTGCAGCATGTTTCCTAATTTTAGCAACTTCTTGCCACTTTAACCCAAGGTTCAAGCATCACTAAGAGACCTATTTGTGTATAGCAACAGTGTCTTCCAGGCCTAGCAAGTACCACGAACAGGCAAATTTGTGCTCTGTGCCAAACGTCTCTCAGACTTTGCAGTATACCCTTTAACGGCCAAATTGTGTACTGTGCTAGCATCACCCAGACCTGCAACGCACAACTCTAGTGGTCAGCTATCGAAATTTACTGAATATCTCAATTTAGCCACCAGCCTGCAGTGCCACCTATGTGGTCAAGTACTGAATTTCGTAGAAGTCTTTTATGTTCAGTTACCTGCTCGCAGCACACCCTAGTGGACAAAATGGAAAACCAATAAATTTTCCAAATTCTCCCTTTGCCAATTTGAAGTATGGCAACTTCTTCAGCAATGACAGATGTCTCTGATGTACCAGAGGACTCGAACCCTCCACCCACCCTCGAAGTAAACATGGAGCCTGGTTCCCAAAACCCTCATTCGGATATCCAAACCTCTGAAGAAATGGCAATACCTCAGAAAGCCTACGACCTCAGATGGCATAGGAATCTTACCCCACCCTTGTCATGCTTCAGAGAGGATTGGGACAGACAGTATCGCCGTCATGCAGCCTCATGGACAGAACTGGTAAGGATCTGCGATACCCCCAAAAGCAAGTTGCCCCTTGAGAGCCTCCTCCTAATGCAGAAGGAGATAGAGGAGCATCTCACATGATGGAGAGACAGTGTAAGTAAGCTTAAATACATACAGTTGAACCTGGAAGACCCAGAGCTCCAAGAACACATTCATTGCTTCAAGGAGGCAAAGAATGCAAAGATTGTGTTCAGGAAGAAAAAAAACTCGCTCCAGGCTGCACTCCACGATGCGCTACAGAGGGAACAAGTATCAAGGGAGAGGGCCACATCTGACATAGGTCTTCAATCAGAAAGAGCTTCTGCCCACCATTTGAAGAAAGTCTCCTCCCTCCATCCCAATCCGACTAGATTGCAAGCAGGTTCAAGCATCTCACAGCAAGTCTCTGCTGCTGGGTCTTCCCATCCTTCCAGAGCATCCTCCCATCGCAGCAATGCCTCTAAGGACTCCAAAGCAGCAAGTTACGCCAACCGAGCTGTAGAAGCTCAAATTGAAGCTGCGGTAGCAGAGGCAGATTTACGTATAATGACAGAGGTGACATGGCAGAAGTAAGAAATGGCCAACCAACAGGCAGAACTGGCCAAAGCTCAGGCCCAAATGGAGTTGCTCAAATGACAAAGAGTGACTGAAGCAACAACAGCACGGGCCACAGCATTGCAGAAGGTGGCCAACGCCACCTCCCTCAACTTTGACCTCGACAGCTTGGGAGCAGAGAGCCCAGAAACACGGGTCAAGGCCTACGTGGATGAGCAGCACTTGCTATGAAACAAGTTGGTGGAACCGGCACAGTTAGTTAGCAGTATCCCAAAACCAGGGATCGAAAGGGAGAATCTCAACCACAGATTCTAGATGCCAGTCACGCAACTGACATTGTAAGACCTAAAATATGAGATTCATTTCCCATCAACAGCAAACCTTCCCCAACTGATGTTGTATGACCTAAAGTCTGAGATTCTCTTCCCAGAATCAGCAAACCCACCCCAACGTCTCATGGCCTGCTGGGCAAGCAACTTAGCCCATCAGTGATCACAACTACTTCTCAACAACTAGACATGCAACCAAACACAATTGCCACACTCAATCCACAGGCAAAGGAGTTCTTGCTGCAACTGCAAGACAACTCTAATGCACAGCGTGGAGCCTATACCCGACTTCAAGAGATTCTACCTGCATATGTGGAGCCAGATAACGACCTCCTCATAAAGTACTCTGAGGAGAACCAAGTACCGTCCACAACACATGCCCTTGAGCCACAACACTATGCCTAAGAAGGCGTCATACCAAGAGATAACCTGCCCTCACAGAGAAGTAACAGAACTGTCACTAAGATGGGGAAGGTTGGACTTAGCAGCTAGCGGCGTGTACAAATTCAGTGACAAGCCAGGCAGAGAATACCTATTGTGGAAGAACATTTTCACAAGTACCATTCAACCCAAACGGCTGCTTCCTGGCGAAGAACTTAAATTTCTGTTTGCATGGCTAGGACCACAGTCTGGTTACATGGTGAAACACATTTACTCAGGCATACTCAATGACCCAGGCATCGCTTTAAAATGAGCGTGGGATGCTTTGGACCAAAAATATGGTGATGACACATTGATGGAATACTCACTCCTAGAACGACTTGACCGTTTCCTGTGTATCTCCATCCACAAAACCCAAAGACTGGAGGAATTTTCCAACATCCTTATGGAGCTGCGAACAGCCAAGGAATGTTCTAACTTACCAGGACTGGCTTGCCTTGATCTCTTCATAATGCAAGAAGCAATCATTGCCAAACTCCCAAAAGAAATATTGGAACAATGGATCATTTTGTCTGATGCCTTTCTGGCTGCAAACCAAGAATTTGTTGTCCGGCAAACAGAGTCCTGCAACAGTTTTAGAAACCTCTGCCTCAAAGGCAGATTCCTCCCAACTAACAAAGAACACAACTGAAGCTCTACACTTCTCAAGAGTATACTGCAAATCACTAGAGATCACAACCACGCTACAAAACATAAAACAGAGGTCACGACCTCTTCCATAAACAGTTCGGGAGAGGACTCGTCAGAAGCAACCCAATTTAAATCTCTAACAACAAAGAGAGTCGAGCTTTGTCCTTTGCACAATTCTCGACACTCATGAACAGGTGCCAAGCGTTTGCATGGAAACCTCTGCACCAAAGGAAGGATTTGTTATGGAACTTCAGATTCTGCTACAAATGTTGTGAATCTTCTAAGCATGTGCCCAAAGACTGCACAGCCAAGGTGTAATGTTATCTATGCAACAGCAATGAGCACCCAGCCACTCTTCATCCAGACTCCGAGCCACCACAGCAGACAATACATAACCCTCCTCCAGCCAAGGAGCCAGTGGTGAGTGTCAATTGCACGGTGGTGTGCGATAACACACCAGCCCCTTGCTCATGTCATCAGATCTGCTTAGCCAATGTCTACCCCGAGGGACGCCCAGAAGAAGCAGTGAAGATGTACGTAATACTGGATCCTCAGAGCAACCACTCGCTAGCAAGGTCTGCATTGTTCGACCCTTTTGATGTTCCGAAGGAAGAGGTGCACTTCACTATATCAATGTGCACCGTACCACGAAGCACGGAGGGGAGGAGAGCTACCGGACTTTGCAAAGAGTCATTAGATGGGAGTTCCCGATTCCCACTGCCACCTGTGTTAGAATGGGATGGGATACCAAATGACCGCAGCAAGATTGCAACACCAGAGGTAGCAAGCAACATACCTCACCTGCAGCATATGGCTCATCACTTTCCCGCCTTAGATCCCGAAGCCAAGATTTTGCTCTTGCTGGGAGTAGATGCCCCTGACACCTTAGCCTGCATTGAAGTAGTCAGAGGCCTGAGAGGCTCCCCCTTTGCCTTCAAGACAGAACTGGGATGGGGAATCTCAGGAATAGTCTGTGTTGATCGGCAGCAGACCCCAACCCAGGCAGAAGACTTTGCACCATCCAGTCTGACATCCTTCCAACGCCCTTTGGCACCATTAGAAGAAAGAATACCAGTCCGCTCTAAAAGGCCGCCAGAAGCGACCAGCAGACTTTCACCAAGACGCTCAACGTTCGCACCATCCATTCTGACAGCCTTCTGATGCCCTTTGGCACCATTGGAAGCAAGAATACCAGTCCACCCTAAATGGCTGCCAGAAGCGACCATCAGACCTTCACCAAGTCATTCTACACCAGACCAGTCACCGACCTAGTACTGCTGCGGAGAAAGGTTGAACTTGAAGATTGAACCTGAAGCTCAAGCTTTGCATGCTTTGCTTTGTTTGATGCTTTATTAATGTTTACTGTTTATCTTAGTTATATAGTTAAATGCTGTTCAATTAGTATTACTCTTTACTGTTTGTCTTAGTTATACAGTTACTTGCTCTTTAGTTAGTAGTGGAATTTATAATTCCAAGTGGGGAATGTGCTGTCCAGCCAGGGATAGTTAATGGGAATTGGCATAATTAATTAGGAATTGACAGCTGTCCCCTTAAGGGAATGCATCATGGTAAATGTAGTTAAGGTATCCTGGGAAATGTAGTTCATGTCATGTGGCCACATCTGTAATCCTGATTGGTCACTGAATTGACCCTTTGTTGGGTTGGTGGGAGGTCCCTTCATTCTCAGTTGCACACCGGCATCTCTACCCCTTGCTCATTTGATATGGGATGAAAGGGAGGAAAGATTACTATCATTTTACACTATGATTTCAACTATGCAAAGAATTGGACATTAGATGCATCTCGACATAACTGTGAGTTACCTTGAGGATACCTAATATAATCCAATAAACGAAACTTTGTATGGAAGAATTTGTAGAGTTATCTATCTGTCTTTATATTCAACAATTGAATCAAAGGACAGAATAAGTGGTAAAAGCAAAAAGGGACTATGAAAGATCTCTGTGAATTGAATGGTGTGATATTTATGTACATTTCAAAAATATTAGATAGCCTGCCCTAGTACATATAATATCGAGATACAATCAAGATCAAGTGAGGTACTAATACAACTCTATAAAGCCTTAGTAAGACCACACCTACAGTACTGCATCCAGTTTTGGTCACCACATTATAAAAAAGATGTTGAGATGCTAGAAAAAGTACAGAGAAGAGCAGCCAGGATGATTAGGGGACTGGAGACTAAAACATATGAAGAACGGTTACAGGAACTGGGCATGGCTAGTCTAGTGAAGAGAAGGACCAGAGGAGACATGATAGACGTGTTCCAATATTTGAGGGGCTGCCACAAAGAGGAAGGGGTCAAGCTATTTTCTAAAGCACCTGGAGGCCAGACAAGGAACAATGGATGGAAACTGAACAAGGAGAGATCTAACCTGGAAATAAGGAGAAACTTTCTGACAGTGACAGCAATCAACCAATGGAACAGCTTGCCCTCAGAAGTTTTGTGAGTGTCATCACTTGAGACTTTCAAGAAGAGATTGGACTGCCATTTGTCAGAAATAGTGTAGGGTGTCCCACTTGGGCAGGGGGCTGGACTAGATGACCTGCAAGGTCCCTTCCAACTCTGATTATCTGTTATCTTTTATATATGCTGTGAGCTGTCAACATAATTACATCTAGGTCTGTTGAAATGAAATGCATAGTGCCCATATAACCTCATATTTGAAACTATTAAATATATTATTATCTTGTGAAAATGACATTGTGTCACTACAGTACTATGGATTTTTTTCCCTAATTTGTTCTATGAATAGTTTGAACAGAGAGCCAGTTGAGAGTTGTGGTTATTGCATGAGGCTAAAAACAGGGAGACCATGAGTTCTAATCCTGTCTTAGAAGCAAAATCAAGTGGATGACTTTGGACCAGCCATAAGAAAGAAGAAATGGCAAACCATTTCTGAAAACCTTACCAAGAAAATGGCAAGACTTGTCCAGTCAGGCTCTGAAAATTGGCCATGAGTAAACGGAAAAATGTTCAAATCATAAATAAAGAAAAAGTATGGCACAACTTTCCAAGGGACATGCTTATTGATAATTTGAATTTCTTAGAACTTCTAGTCCAGTGATGTCTATCTTTTTCATCATTGTGTGCTGAAATTGCACGTGTGCATGTGCACACACACATGTCTGCATCCATAATGCAATATGTGCACAACCCCCCTGTCCCCCTGCGCATGCGCATGCAACCCCCTATGCACGATGCATGCCTCTGCACATGCGTGCACATCTCACGCACACCCTCCCAGGGGGCACATGTGCAGCAGATACCTGACAATCAGCTGGCTTTTTGGCAGCGCGTGCGCATGTGCAGTGCATCTGTTCCGGGCGACGGCTTGTGTGCCAGCAGAAATGGCTCTGCGTGCCACTTCCAGCACACGTGCCATAGGTCTCCATCACGGTTCTAGTCTATTACTGAATTTCTTAATTATTTAGTCATGAGTGCGTGCAAAAAAGGCTTGTTAAAGTTCCTTGCTCTTCTTGACTATGAAAATTCCCAAAACAAACCTCATAGTCTTGGCTGCCTCTGAGGTTAACAAGGATCAGAAGTCGGAAAGAGCTAAAAAGCTTTTACCATAAGTAAAATCTATGCAGAATTCAATGAGATCTTCCCTGTTTGTCCACCCAGAATCATGTCAACTCAGTCTAATTTCCCAAAGGATAGCTTCTCAGTCTTATTTTCTTTGGCACCTTACCTGGACAGTATCATAGCCTAGGAATCCAGTCATGCTTCCAGTGCCATAGGTGATGGATAAGGTCTGGCTGGTGGCATGGAAAGTAGATGACTGTTGTGGATTGAATTTATGATGGTCAGCTGCGAAGATAAGTAATTGTAGTATGGTTTGGGCATATTGAATATGCAACAGAACAGAAGGAGCAATACAGAGTAAGAGAGATCTTGACATTTAACTCATCCCAATGCAATACTCTCTAATGTGTGAACTCTGTCCTCAGTCATAGCTAACCTGAAAGCTGGTTATAATTTAGAGAAAAAAATAGTTATATTTCCCTTTTACGTCATGTGGGCGAAAAATAGGTAATAGGTTCTACTATTAGACATTTTACTGTATCTGGCTTTATGACTGTAATAAACTGGTTTGATTATCCCTTACATTAGATCCCTCACCTATATCCAAGCTCATGCCTAAACACTGGCTATGTAGGAACATGTTCTGTTACTCCATAATAATCCTCTTGAGTAGCAGCTGCCCAAAGCTGTCTCAAGCAGTCAATTTTCCTGATATCAGTATGATCCACGTTGAGCACATTGGAAAGACTGATGGACACAAGAATAAAGAAGTCTCCCTGATTTGGTCTCTTTCCAATGTGTTGGGATCGGAGTTCCAAGGATTCCCAGTCAATATGGCAACACAGATGCTGTGATGGGATTTGTGATCTATTACATTTAGAAGGTACTAGCTTGAGGAGAGGTCTCCAAACTTGGCAACTTTAAGACTTGTGGACTTCAATTCTCAGAATTCTCCAGCCAGCTATGCTATATATGCTATGCTGGCTGGAGAATTCTGGGAGTTGAAGTCCACAAGTCTTCAAGTTGCCAAGTTTGGGGCGCCCTGAGCTTGAGGATGGCTTGAATAAAGAGTAACCTCTTTCTGGAGTCTACTTAGAACAAGCTATGGAGGCTACTTACAACAAGCTGCACTGGAGCAGTACACAGAAGGGACCCACAAGTTGGAAGAACCAGTATCAAAGATGACTGTGAACTGTTGTGGTGGAGTGCCAATTGAGATAGTGCCAATGTACTCGATCTGTGGAGGCAGAAAATGGAACATAATAAAAGAAAATCCATCCCTGATATTTCCATAGCATTTTTGAGGCAAGAGAGAGGAATACTTCTTTCCAGACGAAAGCAAGTTTACAAGTTTTTTAAACAATACAAATCTGCCCAATTTGTTACAGTAGAATATTGTTTATGTTCCATGATCTCAAATTGCATTGAAACATTTAAAATTATAACTCTCTAAATCCGTATGTCTCTTTTACTGCTCCCCAGAGCAAGGTTTATTTAAATTTAAAAGGTTGATTTAAATCAATAGGTGTTGAGATTCTCTAGCCTTGTCCATAGGCTAAATGTTGAGTATCTCCTCCTAATGTGGAATACTTACATCTAGATAATTTTGCATGGGTTCACTAGCAAAGGTATTTTGCAGCCCGGGGAAATATTTTGTGCCAAGGTTATAAGGATGCTTCTTCAGGAAATCATCTAGCAGCCCATGCTCTTCAAGAGTTTGCCTCGTGGATTTTGTTTTCTTTAGGTGAATCCTAAGCATTGAATAATGGAAAGGAAAAGATTAGTAAGCGAGAGATAATGCTCATAGCATTAAAAAAAGATTAAAAATGCATTTTGGACAGCATTCTCTGATTCAACACTCGTAAGAGGGCTACAACCTTCAGAATTTCCAGCTAGAATGAGAGTTATAATTGCAACATATCTGGAAGCCCTCAGGATGGGAAAAGTTAGGTTCAGATTTATTTCTGCTGAGGGAAGACTTGAAAACTAGGCATATTCTGTAGAGAAAGAAGCATGATCTACTTGATGAACACACAATGCATTTGCAGATATAGATATAAAAGGGAAATAAAATATTACTATCAGTGGAAAACCTAGGTAAATTACAGCTTTGCGCTTGCCCACCAATCACAATTCAAAGTTTGCTGAAAGAGTTTGTGGAACATAATTTAGAACGAAAATTAGATCTTTCTGAAGAAAATGGTACAAAGAAAAATGGTTTTCTTTGAAGAAAGCACAATGTTCAATACCTACTTTGTTGTCAGACACTGGGAAAGTGCCACCAGGCTCAGAAGTAAGAGGCACTTCATGATTACTCCTTTATTCCCAAGTTGTTGATT
Organism: Naja naja; assembly: GCA_009733165.1. NCBI lineage: Eukaryota > Metazoa > Chordata > Lepidosauria > Squamata > Elapidae > Naja > Naja naja. The sequence continues at coordinate 253,668,592 of CM019148.1, read as the reverse complement.
TGAACGAAATGTGGGTCCCAGATTCTAAGCAACACACTTAGGTTTCCTACACTCATATATATATAACTCCAAGACTCTCTTATCATATTTGCATATCATACAAAAAGGCAGACATTCCTGATATGATTATCTTTTTTAAAATGTTCTTAAGAAGAACTTTCCATGTTATTCTTTTCATTCACATTAAGTTCTTGACCTAAAAAACAGGCTCAGGTGTAGGTGACATTGGCAACCATCTCAAAGACTTTGGTACATCCCAAGAGCACTAAAGCAATATTTTCCATATTGTTTCATCATGCGAACCAAAGGTAAAAATGTACACTTTTATTTTTAAAATAATCTGGATGGAATTTTATTTTTTAGAAAATAAACTATACAATGAATTAAATACAAATTTAATTTTTACAATTGAGGGCTCCAGATATAATATACCCAGCATCGTTCAATTTCTGGAAATATATTTTAGGCAGGTTGGTAGCCTTTACAACATTGCAACATTCTGCAAAATCCAGAAGTTGCATCTGGAGCAAACTGCAGAGGTGTGGGCTGAACAATGTATGTTACACCCTGTAATCTATAAACTGCTCTATCAGTTTGCTTCTATTTTCAATTCAAAAATGCTGGTAATTACCTATAAAGCCCTATATGACACAGGACTGAGTTATTTGAGGGATCACCTCTACCCAGGTACAGCAGGAGAGGCATGTTTTGGGCCCCAACTACTAAGGAGACTCATCTGAGGGAAGGGACCCTTTCTGCCCTGGCACCCACCTTTGGGGGCACCATCCCTTGGAGATGAAACAGGCCCTGACTCTATTGGCCTTTCAGAAGATTCTGAAAGCATGACTTTGTTTCAGGCGTGATGTGAAACCTGCCCAGTGGTTCTTCTGAATGTTATGACTGGTTTGTACTCAACTACTAATTATACTTGTGTGTTTTAACAAGGTGTGCAATAATGGTTTTTTCTTAGGTTTTTATGTTATTTTTTGAGAGCTGATTGATATAACTGTGACTTACCGCTCTCACTTCTCCCCATGATGTCAATTTCCACAATTAGAGAACTTTTCCAATAGAGGATTCCTAGTATTAACACTACCAGAGAAAAGATTTGGGGCAGACATTCTATCTTTTTCACCAGAACAGATATTTGGAAAGAAAATTGCCACAGGAAATGGCTGGAACAGATGGTTACTGCACAAAGTTTCAGTCCTGGTTTTGACAAGAGACGAATACTCTGGTGATCCAGAATCTTCTGTCTGAAGCCAATAGTTTTTTCTAAAACCCACAATTTGTTTTCTTTATAGCCTGCTCAGGAAAATGAAACCAAACCAGGAAAGTTCTAGTCAATTTCAATTAGGCTTACGTTTCCCGGATAAAGGTTTGCTTGGGAAAAATTTAAAGGAAAGTAAGACAAGGAAAAGTTTGATAATCAATAAAAATAGCACAAATCAATCCTAGATGCATTTTATTTGGGGATCAAATGAGTTGGAAGTAAGAGGGGCTGGGTGTCTGAAAATTCCTGAAGCTATTTGGGATTGGAAATAAAAAAGAGCTTGCAATCTTCTATCCTTTGTAAAATGTTGTGTGCAATGAAACAGTTTTCTTTCAACAAGCACAAGCCTAATATTCTCAGCTTCCCTCTGGTCCATTTCAAATTCTGTGTGACAGGAAGCAGCTCACCCTCACTGTTTTGTTAAGATGTTCTTTCACAAGAACATCTGGTGAAACATGATGATAGTTGCATGAGCAGTGGCCCAGATATACAATACGCTTGAAATTTGATATGTATATCCAGTTGTAGAGGTAATCAGAGCAGTCAGACTGTGGGTTACAGTCAAAATGCTATTGAACCTGGATGGACAACTTCAAAACAAGTAGCTTTATTGTATCCAAGCCCAAAGTTGTCACTAGTATCCTATTAAGTTTAGACAAGATAATTTACTTTCCATTTAGGACAATTGGGAACTTGCTAAGACCCAGCAAATGTTAAGTAATGTCAATTTCTGGTAGTGGAAATGTTCAATACCTGAAAACAACCTTTATGAAAAGTCCTTTTGCAGTGTTATCTTAACATTCCTGTGCTGGCCATGGAAGCATATCTGCCCTCTTTTATCCTATTGTATGAAAACAGCATTTCAAATAACACTCATCAGTTGCTGCTTGGCACTCTATATTTGCTATTGGGTGCAATCCAATTTTAACTTTTTTTTCCCAGAGAATTTTTTTTTAACAGAGAGCCTGAATTACCAAGCACAAAAGGGCAAATCTGGGTCAGGGCTAAATTGTGCTTGTTGGTAGTGTTCTGCAGTGACAACTGTTAACATTCCCCTACAAAACAGCGGCATAAGTTGTGCATCTCACAAGTATTCAAAGACATGGAAAAATATGCACCTGATCAATTCCATCTTAGTCTGCCGAAGGTTCCTGCACATGATCCTGGATTCTTTGAAAAAGATTTTTGCAATAGAAAATGGTTATAATATAGTCACCTGTATGATAATGCCATTTTTTAAAAAGACGATTATATCTTAAATTTGCAATGAAAGGCAAATTATGCAGAAGTTTCTCTTAATGTCAGTTGGAATATATAAATATTTTTACACCTAGTTCTTACTAGTTCTTACACCTTGTTAGAAAGGAATATCTTTTACTTTTGTTTATGTAATCTCTCTCAGAAGATTACCTGGAGAAATTACATTGGGAAAATTATGTTTTTCTGTAGGAAAAGTAGTAGCTTTTCGCTTAATATCTCAACACCCCCCTAAGTGTTGTTTTTTTTAAAGTTTTTATTTTAAGACAAACATATGTACAAACAAAACATAAAAACATAAAAACCATCTTCCATTTTATATACGTAGAGTGTGTCAGTTGGTTACAGATCCTTTGTGTTATCCTTTCATAGTCATCACTCACAATTTATAAAAAGGATTCTCATACAGTCAATCTAAAACATTCTTATATATTTTTCAATTATTATTTATACATGACTAAACTATTTATTTCATCATTTATACGAAATATTCTCAATTTTATTATAAAGTTTATATTATACTTTCATCCAATGGTTATATATGTCTGTATTATATTTTATATCAATCTATTAAATTTCTATTACAAACTTATGTAATCTATTACATTACCAAGTCTTTTTATCCAACCATTGATAAAACAAATCCCATATCTTATAAAATTGTTTATCTTCTTGATCTCTAATTTCAAATGTCAATTTGCTCATTTCAGCACAGTCCATAATTTTCTTAATAACTTCCTCCTGCATAGGTATTTTATCATTTTTCCAATTCTTAGCAAATACAATTCTAGCTGCTATTAAAACATTTACAATCAAATATTTCAACTCTTTAATGTAAATATCTGGTATAATTCCCAAGAAAAAAATTTCCGGTTTCAAGTCTATATGTTGTTTTATCATTTTTTCCAACCACGTGTGGATTTTAGTCCAATATCTTTTTGCATCCTAACACGTCCACCACATATGGTAATACGAGCCAGGTATCTGATGACATTTCCAACATTTATCCGATTTATTCTGTACACCCCCCGCAAGTGTTATGTACTAATTTACCTTTATAGGTTATTTGAATGACTTTGCAGAACAAGAATGGTTACTATTGAAATATTTTTTGTTGTTCCTTCTGTTAGAACAATTAATCAGTGGAACGACTTGCCTTTAGAAATTCTGGGTGGTCCAACACCAGAGGTTTTTAAGAAGAGATTGGGCAACTATTTGTCTGAAATGGTGTAGAATTTCCTGCCTGAGCAGGGAGTTGGATTAGATGATTTCCAAAGTCCCTTCAACTTGGTTCTTCTGTTAATCTCCCCACTCCTCCATGGAAAATTACCTTCTAATGACTCAAAACCATGACAAGATAAAATCAAATAGCCACATCTTCATGCTATTCAGATTTATTGTTTTTCTAGTTTGATGCCCTCCATAACTACCCAGAAATAAACACTACTGAAGTCAATGTGCTTCATATTTTTTCTCAGTTTATTCTAATATGACTGTTTTCAGCTTTGTCACCGTTTGGAGGGGAAAAGGGAATGATGAAAGGGACATTAAGTCTCTAAGCCTTTTCCTTCAAAGAAAGAAGACCCTGGAGGAGAATGTTATCATTTGCATTTTTTATTTGACTGCTGCAGAAAAGGGCAGGAGAGAAACTTTGCAAGAGAATAGGAGGTAGATGAAGTACTCCTTTCCTTTCCCCAAGCCCTGGGAAGACTACCTGCTGCTGACTCTCTCTTCTCTTCTTTAGAGTTACTGTTCTCTCATTTGTGGAATTCCAAAATACTTGAATTATCTCTGCAGGACTACTTTAGCACATATGATTTTAAAGTATTTTACTTTAAGGCAATTAATTAACACAATGGTGTTAATGCTCATTCCTTTCTTTTTCTCCTTAAGTCAGCAGAAAGAGATGCAATTATAATTTGTGCTCCCCTAATGACTGTACTCTAACCTGCTTCAGTGATGAGACTGATGAGCAGTCTTATCCTTACAGCTTAACTAGGGAGCAATTTACAAAAAATGATTGGTGGATCTCTCTGGCTTCATTTCCTACATTCACCCAGCCAGAAAAATAATTCTCCTTAACATGTGGTTAAACCAATGATGGCAAACCTTTAAGAGACCGAGTGCCCAAACTGCAACCCAAAACCCACTTATTTATGGAAAAGTGCCAACACAGCAATTTAACCTGAATTATGAGGTTTTACTACCTAAGGTTCACCATCACAGGAGTAACCATTAGGAGCAGGTGCCTGGATTTAGTCATTTTTCAGACTTCCTGAAGGAGAGATTGCTAGCACGAAGATGTTCTGCAGCAGTAACTTGTCACTTGTGCCTTTTCTAAAACAGCCTTGATAATAAGCTGTTGGGGTAGTGGAATCATGAAGAATGAAGCAAGAGGAGCTTGCAAGGCACACCAAGAGTCTTCTCTCCTGCTCTTTTATCCTGGGCTTCTATCTCTCAAGTGAACCCAATCTTTTATCAGATTGGATACAGAGGATTGATGAGCAAATTGACAGAACTCTTGTCAATTTTACCCAGCTTCCAAATATCCCAAATCTATTAATGTGATTGTGGCTAGTAGAAACCCAAAATTATCCTATGGGAAACCCAAAATGGTGTTGAAAGAACCCCAAATGTTCTCCTCTTGTAGAAATACAAAAACTAGAAAGTCAGCCACAAGAAACCTCTTGTCAGTGGAAGCAATGGAAACCATGTTGGGACAAAACCAGCCATCCATTGTTGACAGAACCCAACCTCTTTCCCATTTTAATCAAACTTTCCATGTGACAGCTCAAGTTGCTATTTAAAACTGTTATGTATGCAGGTTTGAATGTCATTGGTTAAGTTTGAACTGTTCTTGTAAAATGTCAGAAATGATTGGTTTAAAAAGTGCGGGAAAACCCTGCACTCTGATTGGCTGGCAACTGCGGCTGCTGGCTATAAGTAGCAGCTGCAGCCCAGCCAAATCGGGTCTGTTATGAGCTGTAGTCACTAATAAACTCTTCACTGAAGCACTCCGTGTCTGACTCTTCATGCAAATCTAACACTGGTGACGAAGGTGGGATCCTTCCTGAAGAGAAGACAATGCGGAGAAAGAGCTGAGAGAGATGGCTGTGCTGAACACCCCCCCAGCCCTGTTCGATCCGACGGCAGAAGACTGGGACTCGTATGCAGATCATTTCAAAATGTATTTGGAGGGAAACGATCTCGCCGACATTTCCAACAAGAGGAAGAGGGCGGTCTTTCTCACCCACTGCGGTCCGGCTGTTTTCAAGATGGCGAAGGCATTGGCGGGAGCTGCAGATGTGAAGGTAATGGACTGGCCCGACTTAGAAAAGTTATTAAGAGCCCATTATGCGCCACAAGTATCGTGCCTCATTAAGAGACACGAATTCTACCGTCGGGATCAAGGGGAAAGCGAAAACGTTAATGACTTCGTGGCAAGTTTAAGGGACATTGGGGGTGCATGTGAATTTATCAACTTAGAAGAGGCCATGCGTGATCGATTTGTTCTAGGCCTAAAAGACAAGGTTTTGCAGAGCAAATTATTAATGAAACCTAAGATCACGCTTAAGGAGGCCATAGAAGAAGCTTCTTCAGCGGAAGCTACCAAGTCCTCAGCAGCAGCCATGAAGAAAATTAACAAGGCCGCAAGCCATCCTGATGTGGAAAAATTCACAACAACCCATTGCGAGCAAATAGATTCTGATTCAGACTGTAGCGAGGTGGAGGAAGGAATTTATAGACTCAGAATGGAGAAGAAAAGGAAAGACCTTGGAAGAAAGAGGCAAGACTTTTATTGCAGAGGTTGTGGGGGCACCCCGCACTGAATGCAAGTTTTTTGACACCATCTGTCTCCGTTGTGAAAAACGTCACCTAGCACGAGTCTGCAAATCATCCATAACTCCACCAAGCAGAAAGAAGTTTCCTGACAAGGATTTCAAGCCTAACAACTTCAGTGAGAAAATGGGGCGCAACACAGAAGCAAATGGGAAGAATGAAACTCATCAAACAGTCACCATTGGTCATTCTTCACCCTTAAGAAGCAGAAAAGTACATGTGAAGGTACTAACTGAAGGAAGGCCTTGCCAAATGGAAGTGGACTCAAGCTCCTATTTATCTATGGTGTCATGGGACACTATTCACAGGCTACTTCCCAACATTCAGAAGAAGCATTTCCAGAAGCAAGCACCGACTCTTAAAGACTACCAAGGGAACAAGATTCCAGTAGTTGGAACAAGAGAATTCAACGTGAAGTTCAAAGGCCACACCAAATGTTTGCCCCTGACCATCGTGGACAAGGACTGCCCAAGCTTGCTGGGACTTGAGTGGTTCAATCCACTAGGCATTGAGGTGACTGGCATCAATCACGTGAGCAACACTGAATGGGAGGAGGCCTTGAAATCTGAGTTTCCAGAGGTCTTCAGCAACAGATTGGGCAAGTATATGGGGACCCCTATCACTTTCAACCTAGATCCCAAGGTGCCCCCAATTCGTTTAAAGCCCAGAAGGGCCCCATTTGCCTTAAAGGAAAAAATTGATGCACAATTAGATAAACTAATAGCTCAAGGAGTTTTAGAGCCCACTGACCACTCCAGATGGGAGACACCCATAGTCACACCAGTCAAGGCTGATGGGTCAGTGAGAATCTGTGGAGACTATAAGGGGACATTGAACCATGCACTTCAGCAGAGCGCATATCCAGTTCCAGTGGTGCATTTATTACATTCACTTGGCAGGGGTACAGTCTTTGCCAAATTGGATCTGGCCCAGGCATATCAACAATTAACAGTTGATGATGCCACTGCAGAGGCCCAAACCATTGTGACTCATAGAGGTGCCTTCAAATGTAAAAGGTTACAATTTGGAGTAAGCGTGGCACCAGGCATCTTCCAAAGCCTTATGGAAAGGATGCTCCAAGGACTGCCAGGGGTAGTGTCTTACTTTGATGATGTGTTAATCTCTGCTGAAAATGACACCCAATTACAAGAGAGACTCAGAGAAGTCCTTACCAGATTCAAGAAAGCGGGGTTAAAAGTCAAGGAAGAAAAATGCACTCTTAGAACTGACAAGGTTGAGTTCTTGGGCTATATGATTGACAAGCATGGCATCCACCCTACAGATGCCAAGGTTCAAGAAATCAAAGAAGCCCCTAGACCAAAATGCAAAACAGATTTGCAAGCTTTCCTTGGACTTATTAACTTTTATCACATGTTCCTACCTCAGAAGGCAACCATTGCAGAACCATTACACAGATTGCTTGACAAAAAGTCTGTTTAGGTCTGGGGCAGGAAGGAACAATCAGCATTTAACAGTATTAAAAGACTAATCACGTCTGATGCTGTGCTCATACAGTTCTCTGAGAATTTACCTGTTGTACTGACTTGTGATGCATCCCCATTTGGAGTGGGGGGGGGGTTTGAGCCACAGGCTTCCCAGTGGAAGGGAAGCCCCTATTGCATTTTACTCTCGCACTTTGTCCAAAGCAGAGAGGAATTACAGCCAACTGGACAAGGAAGCATTGGCAATTGTTGCAGCTATCAAGAAATTTCATGAGTATTTGTATGGGAGAACATTTACCATTGTCACAGATCACAAACCTTTGTTAGGCATTGTGGCAGGAGACAAACCTACACCAACTATCCTGTCACCAAGAATGCTGAGGTAGACTGAATTTCTTGCTGTTTATTCATACAAACTTATCCACAAGCCTGGCAAGGACATTGGACATGCTGATGCCTTGAGTCGTTGCCCACTTCCTTGTCATAAGGAGGACTTTGAACCTGAAGCACACACCTTTTTCCTAGAAACTGCCAAGGTTGAGTTCTTGGGCTATATGATTGACAAGAAACTGCCAAGCTTCCAGTACACGCTGCTGAAATTGCCAGAGACTGCCAAAGACACTTTATTGGCTCCTATTATAGGCTGGATTAAGAAAGGTTGGCCTTTTCAAGATCTACCTCACCTTGCCCAACCTTTTAAGTCCAGGCAAACTGAATTATCTGTATTAAGAGGATGTATTTTGTGGGGTAACAGGGTGGTTATTCCTGCAAAACTGCAAAGAGAGGTTTTGGAAATGTTACATGAGGGTCATCCTGGTATTGTAAGGATGAAGGGATTGGCCAGGAGTTATGTATGGTGGCCAGGTATTGACAAAATGGTTGAAAACTGGGTTGCATCTTGTCCCAACTGTCAGGTAATCAGGCCTGCCCCACCTCTTGCCCCCAAACAGGAATGGGAATGTCCTAGGGGCCCATGGTCTAGGATTCACATTGATTTTGCTGGCCCTACCAGAGGGCACACCTTCCTTATTATAGTAGATGCATATTCCAAATGGCTAGAGGCGATCCCTATTGCATCCGCCACTACTGATGCTGTCATCAAGCAGCTTAAAAGCTTTTTGTAACCCACGGGTTACCTGATGTTCTTGTCTCTGACAATGGCCCTCAATTTACATCCAACCTTTTTGAATCCTATCTAGCACAGCTGGGTATCAGACATGCCCTGACAGCCCCTGGGCACCCTTCGCTAACGGCGGGCTGAACGAATGGTACGTTTTACCAAGGAAAAGCTTCAGCAATTGGGTCCTGGGGACATCACTGAGAAAGTTGAAAAACTTCTTAGTGTTCAGCACATCACTCCTAACCCATCAATTAACTTATCCCCAGCAGAGTTGTTGATGGGTAGGAAACTTAGGTCTCCCCTTGACCGCCTTCATCCCACTTACGCACCCAATGCACCACTTGATTCCACTAGCAAAGTTCGCATGTTCAGTGTGGGTGATTCTGTTTATGCTAAGAACCTTATGGGTGAGCCTTCATGGATTCCTGCTGAAATAACTCAAATCACAGGCCCTCGTTCTTACAGGGTACAAACAGAGGATGGAGTCCTCTGGAACAGGCACATTGATCAGCTTAGATCCAGGTTACCTCAGGAACATCGCAATTGTTCCTCTCTAGTTCCCATACCTAATGCTTTTTCTAGGGGAGGGGAGGAACATGAGGATAATCAGCAAACAAGAATCAACCCCATGTGTAATTTATTATTTATTTATTTATTTATTCGACTTGTATGCCGCCCTATTCCCTAAGGACTCAGGGCGGCGAACATTAAAACAGAGAAAATTTACAGTAAAACAGAATTAAACAAGTAAACAAGCCAAATAAAGTTAAAATGAAACCCAACCCCCCCCCCGGGTCATTCGAGGCCGGCCCGTTGGAACAACCAAGTCTTCAGGTCCCGGCGGAAGGAGCGGAGGTCAGGGGCCAAACGGAGATCCACGGGGAGCTGATTCCAAAGGGCAGGTGCTCCCACAGAGAAGGCCCTAGCCCTGGCGACCGCCAGCCTACAATGTCTGACTGACGGCACCCCAAGGAGGCCCCTCCTATGAGAGCGAACAGGGCGATCGGAGAGTGAAGCTGGCAGGAGGCGTTCCCACAAGTACCCTTAAGGGCTTTATAAGTTGTAACTAATACCTTGAAGGCGACCCGGGAGGCAACCGGCAACCAATGCAAGCCGCGCAGGAGGGGTGTAACATGGGAGTATCGGGATACCCCCATCACAGCCCGTGTGGCTGCATTCTGCACCAGCTAAAGCCTCCGGACCGTCCGCAAGGGAAGCCCCATGTAGAGAGCATTGCAGTAGTCAATCCTAGAGGTGACAAGCGGATGAGTAACCGTTTGAAGGGCATCTCGGTCCAAATAAGGGCGAAGCTGGCGAACCAGCCGAACCTGGGCAAAAGCCCCCTGGCCACAGCTCCCACATGCTCCTCCAAACCGAGCTGTGAGTCCAGGAGGACACCCAGGTTTCTCGCCCTATCCACGGGGCAACACCTCTCCCCCATGACCAAAGATGGTACATCCAATAAAGACCGAGATGCCGGTAAGAACAGCCACTCCGTCTTGGTGGGGTTGAGCTGAAGCCTGTTACTACCCATCCAGACCCGTACTGCCTCCAGGCACCGGGACATCACGGAGAGAGCATCACTGATCTGGTCTGGGGTGGAGATATAAAGCTGGGTATCATCAGCATACTGATGATACCTCACCCCAAAACCTCGGATGATCTCACCCAGCAGTTTCATGTAGATATTGAACAGGAGAGGCGAAAGGACAGACCCCTGCGGCACCCCACAAGTGAGGGGTCTCGGGGCCGACCTCTGCCCCCTGCCAACACCGACTGCGGCGGCCCGAGAGGAAGGAGGAGAACCAGCAAAACGGTTCCCCCACCCCAATCCTCTAAGCCGCTGCAGAAGGATACCATGGTCGATGGTATCGAAAGCCGCTGAGAGATCTAAAAGGACTAGGACAGAGGAAAAGCCCTGTCCCGAGCCCTCCAGAGATCATCCATCAGTGCGACCAATGCTGTCTCCGTGCTGTGTCCGGCCCTGAAGCCCGACTGATACGGATCTAAATACTCAGTTTCCTCCAGGAACAAGGGAAGCTGCTGAACCACCACGCTCTCAACAACCTTCGCTAAAAAGCGAAGGTTGGAGACAGGACGATAGTTGTTCAAAACGGCCGGGTCCAAGGCAGGCTTCTTGAGGAGGGGCCTCACCACCGCCTCTTTCAAGGCGGCAAAAGACTCCCTCACTCAAAGAAGCATTAACAACTGCCTGGAGCCAGCCGCACGTAACCTCCCTGGAATGAGCCATTACGACAGGAACCATCCCAAAACCTGTCACAATGCCAAAATCCATCCTTACAAGTGGAAGATTGCACATCACTACCTGACTTGGGTGCTGACATTGGGCTGGAGATGGGTTGGGAGGAGAGACCAGATTCTAACAATCAAACAGGGTCTTCTTTCACAGGAAGTCCAACTAGGGAAATGTCAACAGACACATTTACCCTCTCACTGGGTGAGAACGTTAAAACTTCTGAACCATGAAGGTCTCAACGTACACGTAAGAGCCCCACCTATTTAAAATAATACATTAGATAGGTTGGGGTTTGAGTATGGACTGAACCTAGTGGGGAGGGGTGTTATGTATGCAGGTTTGAATGTCATTGGTTAAGTCTGAACTATTCTTGTAAAATGTCAGAAATGATTGGTTTAAAAAGTGTGGGAAAACCCTGCACTCTGAGTGGCTGGCAACTGCGGCTGCTGGCTATAAGTAGCAGCTGCAGCCCAGCCAAATCGGGTCTGTTATGAGCTGTAGTCACTAATAAACTCTTCACTGAAGCACTCCGCGTCTGACTCTTCATGCAAATCTAACAAAAAACACAGATGCAATGTTGTTTCAAAACATCCATTGTCGACAGAACCCAACCTCTTTCCCATTTTAATCAAACTTTCCACGTGACAGCTCAAGTTGCTATTTAAAACACAGATGCAATGTTGTTTCAAAACACAGCTTAACATTGCTAAAAATTGATCTAATGGTTTTCTAGAAGAATCCTTGACTCTTTTCCATAAGGAGCTGACATAATGCTGAAGTGGTGGTTTGAAAAGGCCAGTCGGGCATCATGTAGGCCAGGGATCTTCAAACTTGAAAGCTTTAAAACTTGTGGACTTCAACTCCTAGAATTCCTCTTCCAGTCATGTTAGCTCAGGAATTCTGGGACCCTTGATGTAGGCAGATGACCCTGCAGAAGCCAGAGACCTGAATGTTCTAGCAGTCCAAGTAAAAAATGAATATTGTATGCATTACGCAACATCGTGCTTAGCAACTTATGAGGTTTGCAGTGGTGGAAACCCCCAGTAAGAATATACATGCAATATTCTGTCACATCATCACCTTTATTGTTAACAAGGCATTGCAGAATGCATATACAGCAAGCCTTGTAGGATCAGAACAGGAAAAAAAAATCATAAAACTACAAAAGCTAAATATGGTGGACTGAAGAACAAGGCAAAGGATCCACCATGAGATGAGTCCCTTAAAAGGTCAATAGGGCATTTTCATGCTGTAATTACTGGGGCTGAATCACTTTTTATCTATAAATAAAAAGTTATAAAACCCTGTCTTGAAGACTAATGTGGAAAATATGTCAATTGAAGTAAAGAGCTAAAGCATTTGGAGATATTACAACAAAGTAAAGTTTATTGATATGCACAAACTTACAGGTTGCTGAGTTTTTGGCCAAAACAAATGTCAGAGTCCCCAGGTCTACAGGGTTATAGATTATAAGCCTTTATAATAATTTATTACAGTATATCTCAATTTAACTTCAATATCTCAGGCTCTTGTAAACCAGACAGAATCTATGGGCAACAGGACATATAAAAGAGACAGTTTTGAATATATATATTCAGCCAGAATATATATAACCAGAATTGTCTGGTTTATAAGAGCTTGAGATATTGGAGTTAAATAAAAGAGACTAAACTATATGTGATCCATGATTGTATTTCCTTGCTATTTTAAAAAACATTGTAGCTGCAATAGGGTTTTTCTTTCTTTCTGTAGTTAGTTTCCTTTCCTCATGCCATTTCCTTTTGAAATTAATGCTTCATAACAATGATTTTGATTGCCAAAATATTTTTTATACAAGTAGTCCTCAACCTATGGCTGGCTGTGTAATGACTGTACAAAGTTATGATGGACTTCAAAAAAGCCACTTATGACCCAGCCTTGAAGTTATGACTGCCATTCCATGGTCATGTTACCACATTTGAGTGCTTGGCAGCCGGCAAACATTTATGACCAGTATCAATGTCCTGCAGTCATGTGCCCGTGGTTTGCAATGTTTTTTGCTGGTTTGGAAAATGGCAATAAATGCCTATTGGCTATTCTGGATTTGCTTAACAACCATGTGGTTCACTTAACAGCTACAGTGACTTGTTTCTTGGCTCTAACTTCAGGTCTGTAAGTCCCTTCATTCAGCACCTTCCTAACTTTGAATGTTTGCTGATCAAATAATCATCAGTTGAAGACTATCTGCATGTGTGGCTTGAGGAAAGCTGCTTAAAAAACTCTGGAAGCAGAATAAGAAGACGCTTTGTTTTCAAAATCTGTTTACATATTACAAACAGCAAATTGTCTGGCCTAGTGGATCACAAAAGACCACTTTGTCCAGGATCAGTCACAATTGGAAACTCTATTGATTGCTTCAGTGTAATTTTTATTGTACAAAGAAGCTGTTCATGCAATTATTAAACCAAGATTTGGAAAGATGCTGCAATGACACTAAAGGACTTATAACATATCAATGGGGAAAATAATAGAAAGTAACAAGAAGCTGAAAAATGCATTCTGATTTCTGCTGAAAAACCAAGAGTTGTCTGTCTTGACTTACCATAAGCTTTTTTGTGTGTCAGTGAGTAATAGTAATGAATCAAAAATCTCTCTTATCTGTTAGGATGTTCTTTGAAGCCATAATTTTCAAAAAAAGAGATAAAGATGTATTTATTTTGAACAGGAAAGTGATATTTTATGCCAATAGTTTTGTACATTTACAATTGTGCAATAATCAGGGAAATTCAGCGAAAAAGGTATTGAATTTTTTTTGCTCTAAAAATAAAAGCAAGTGATTTAAAAGGATTCTGCACAAGAGAAGATTAATTAAATATTTTTAAAAAAATTATATTGAAAACGAAGGACATATTATACATACAGATATTTATCCTAATGGTTTTGGTAAAGTAGTGGTTAGCATACTATATTCCCGAACAACTGGTTTTCTTATTTCTGCTTTTTTACCCTTAGCTTTGGTTGTCAAGGTTGTAGTGTTAGATTGAGCAAAAGCGAAAACCACCTGCTGCACAGGAATGTTGCGAATTCTTAAACTGATCCTATTAGCTCAGTTAACAGGCTGGTGGATTAAGATGGAAAAATTTGAATGGAATTATTGTGCAAAATCCCCTTCCTGTCCTTTAGCCATTATATTTCCTATCTAGCCACCATACAATCTATAAAGCTGCATAAACTATTACTGAGTAGTTATTGAGTATTCTTCCCGAAACATACAGTAACTAGAAGCAGAACTTATTTAGAATATTTTAATTCACCTTAGTGTCTTTTCATTTCTTCCTGTTACATAGTTTTTGTAAGGTTTATATTTTTCACCTTGCTCATCTTTGGTCACACAAAGAATGCTGTACAATATTCCCATTATTAGTGATAGGTGCTGCAGAGATTATATTTAACGGTGTCTGTCTTGCCTTTTGTGGAGGTTTAAACAGCTAATTAAAGGTGGCTAAGTTATGAATGAAACCAGGCCTGCAATAGTCCTAATTTAAAGCAGGAGGCTCGATCTGATGATGCTGGAGAGGAAGGAAAGAGATAACTGAAACTTGTTTGTCATCTTTCCCTAGTGCGAATGGAGACAATGTTAGTCATAAATTAGTAAAGGTGTGATAAAAAATATAAGTAAATAAGATATTGTTTATGTTAGAAGGTGGTAGGCTTGAAGCTTTTGCAGGAATGCAGAATTTAGAAGAATTGGGTCACATCGTAATAAGCTCAGATGCTACATTCTGACTGTAAAGATCAAGTTGTGATTTACAATATTTTCTTTTATCATTTCTACTATAGATGTACCAACACTGTATAATCTGTAATGTTGCATCGTTTGGGCTGTACTGCAGTGCTTTGGCAAAGAGCCTATTCTTTCCTTTGATTCAATTGTTGAATATAAAGAGAGATAGAAAACTCTACAAATTCTTCCATATAAAGTTTCTTTTATTGGATTATATTAGGTATCCTCAAGGTAACTCACAGTTATGTCGAGATGCATCTAATGTCCAATTCTTTGCATAGTTGAAATCATAGTGTAAAATGATTGTAATCTTTTCCCCTATTTCATCCCATAGTAGTAGAGCCAAAGGAGAAGCGCTAGCACGAACCTAGGGTCTGAGGAAGAGTGAAGAAACCTCCCCCAACCCACCAAGGGTCAATTCAGTGACCAATCAGGATTACAGATGTGGCCACATGACATGAACTACATTTCCCAGGATACCTTAACTACATTTACCATGATGCATTCCCTTAAGAGGACAGCTCCCAATTCCTATAACCATACTTGGCTGGACAGCACACTCCCCGCCTGGAATTATAAATTCCACTATTAACTAAAGAGCAAGTAACAGTATAACTAAGATAAACAGTAAACAGTAATACTAACTGAATAGCAGTTAACTATATAACTAAGATAAACAGTAAACATTAATAAAGCATCAAACAAAGCAAAGCACGCAAAGCTTGAGGTTCAATCTTCAAGTTCAGCCTTTTTCTTCAGCAACACTAGGTCGGAGACCGGTCTAGAAGGCTGGTGAGTCTCGAAGTATCTCTTAGCAGATTAGGCCATCAGCAGGATTTGATGCCAAAGGCCATAAGTTCTGGCCTGTTGAACTTGTCTTCTTTGAACATTTTCAAATCTCTTTGCTTCCAACAGTTCCAAAAGGTGTTGGCAAGCTGTTGAACTTGTCTCCATTGTTGTTTGTACAAATCCTTAGAATCAAAATTCCCTAACAGTGGGCCAGTCACCCATCTTCTGAGTTAGCAAGGTGGCTGGAGTGAGGATAGTCAGATTCTCAGGATCTGAGGAAACCAGAAGTAAAGGTCGACCGTTGATGGTGGCTGCTACTTCTGCCATCACGGTGAATAGGGTCTCATGTGTCAGCTTAGGTGTCTTCATCAACATAGAATCCAGGATCCTGCGAGCTATTCCGATCATGCGTTCCCATGCTCCTCCCATATGGGTTGCATGGGGAGGGTTAAATATCCATCTGCACTTGTTGGCTTTAAGGTAGCCATTAATTGGCGAGTTAGGGTGAATGCCTTCTTCTATCTGTAGTTCTTTACAAGTGCCTACAAAGTTCGTTCCACAGTCAGATATGTATACCTTGACTGGGCCTCTGCAGGCTTGAAACCTTCTTAGGGCGTTGATGAAGCAAGAGGCATCCATAGATTTGATGACTTCGATATGGACAGCTCGGATGCTGAGACATGTGAAAAGTACTGCCCATCATTTGCTGTTAGCTTGACCGCCCCTGGTCCGTCGGGCAGACACTGACCAAGGGCCAAATTCATCTAGGCCTACATTGGTAAATGGTGGCTCAGGGCTCAGGCTTTTGGGTGGTACATCAGCCATCATCTGGTGTAGGGTTGCACCCCGTTGTTTGCGACAATGTAAACAGGAATTAAAAACAGTGGTGATGCATCATTTGGCACCAATGATCCAGAATCCATTCACTCTGATGCCACCTTCTGTAAAGTGGCGGCCTTGATGGTGGACTGCTTTGTGGTAGTTTTGTACTACCAGTCTCATTACATGTTGGCTAGCAGGAAGGATGGAAGGTGCTTGCTGTATGAGGTCATGTCAGCTTTGCATAGAAGTCCACCTACCCTAACTACTTCTTGGTTGTCAATATACGGGTTTAATCTCAGAAGTGGACTTGATTGTGGTAGGGGCTTCCCTGCTGACAGGCATCCATATTCCAATGGATATGCGTCCCGTTGTGCACTTCTCAAGATTCGTCTGTCTGCTAGGGTATAGAGGTCTGGGAAGCATGCCTGGAAGCCTTCCCGGTAACCAAGGAGATGGACGACTGTGCAAATGATTACAGTCATGCTCAATACAAGAGGTTTTCATCGTGAGAAGCATTCAAAGCGAGCAGGTTTTAAGTGGCCTTCTTTCTTGCATTCGACCATCGTTGTCATGCAGACGACCTGTTCCTCTGTCTTCTTGATTAGAGGTGGAATGTTGGCATCTTGATCTGGGGCTAGGAGCTCATTCTTGACTAGAGGTCGAATGTCGGCATCCTTATCTGGATGTAGGAGCTCATAAAGTTTGGTGGTCCCAGGCTTTAGGGTGTCTGTATGCCACAAGAACTCAGGGCCTTTGAGCCAGGTAGAGGCTGCTAACTGGGATGCAGGAATAGACCTTCTCGCATGATCTGCAGGGTTCTGGTCTGTTGGTACATACCACCACTGCAAGGGTTTAGAAGATCTCCTGATCCGCTCTACTCTGTTGCTCACGTAGATGTAGAAGCGTCTGCTCTCGTTGTGGATATAACCCAGCACCACCTTGCTGTCTGTATAGAAGGTGGTGGGTTCTAACAGAAGATCTATCATCTTTGTTATTGTATCAGCTAGGTCTACGGCCAGCGCAGCTCTGCAAAGTTCCAGTCTTGGAATGGTGTGACTCAGTTGTGTTGCTAGTTTTGCCTTTCTCATGTCAAATCTGATATGCACATCGCTCTCCCCACCGTAGACCTTGAGGTAAGCCATGGCTGCAACTGCGTTCATGGACGCATCGGAGAAGACATGCAGCTTCTTTCTTTGTGCCATGACAGGCGAGATGGGAACATACGTACGCTGCAGGTGAATTTCTTGGAGATAGCCTAGAGAATTGCACCATATCTCCCACTCTTGCTTTTGTTCTGGTTGGAGCAGTTCATTGCAATCTTTGGTGTTTTGGGAGAGCGTGCGTAGTAGAATTCTACCTTGAATGGTGACAGGAGCTGCAAACCCTAGAGGATCGAACAGGCATTCATTGACAGAATTCCTCTCCTTGTGAAGTCAGTTTTTAGGGCTGGAGTTTTGAAGGTGAAGAAGTCTTTCTTCAAGTCCCAACACAAGCCAAGACTGCATTGGGTAAAGTGGGCATCGCTGCCAAAATCGAGGTCTTGCAATCCCTTGGCATGGTCTTTGGGATTAAAGGCCTTTAGTACTTCTTCACTATTGGAAGCTATCTTATGTAGCTTGAGGTTGGCTATCCCTAGCATTTGCTGTGTATTCTTCAGGAGGTCTATGGCCCCCGCTGGGGTGGATACAGATTTCAAGCTGTCGTCCACATAGAAGTTGTGTTCTACGAAGCATTTAGCTTCTGCTCCACATTTGTCTCCTCCCTTTCGAGCTGTACATTGTAGACTGTAGCTCGTGATTGCAGGGGAAGAGGCATTGCCAAAGACATGCACCCTCATTCTGTATTCCGAAATCCGTTGATTGTGCTGTTCATCACTGAATCACAGGAAACACAGGTAGTTGCGGTGATCTTTCCGTATGAGGAAGGAATAAAACATCTGCTGTATGTTGGCCATAATGGCTATGTCTTCTTTTCTGAAGTGGATGAGCACCCCAAGGAGACTGTTAATGAGATCAGGTCCTGTAAGAAGGGCCTTGTTCAGAGACTGGCCTTGAAACTGTGAGCTGGCGTCGAAGACTGTACATATTTGGCCTGGTTTCAGTGGATGGTACACTCCAAAGAATGGTAGGTGCCAACATTCTTCGTCTATCTCCTGGGGTGGGGCCGGTTCAGTGTGTCTGTTCTGTATCATCTTGTCCATGAACTCCACCAGGTGAGATTTCATCTCTGGCTTTCAGTTCATGAGTTGTTTCAAACTAAAGAGGCGAGAGAGCGTATATTGTTGGTTGTTTGGCAAGTGTTGTCTGGGTGAGTGAAAGGGTAGTGGAGCAACCCAACTACCAGTTTCATCTTGTTGAAATTCCTTATCCATGACCTGTAGGAACCGCTTCTCCTCAATAGAGAAGGCTAAGTTGTCTTCTTTGGTAGTCTGAAATAGTGCCTCACCTAAGACAGGTTTGACTGTTGAAAGCGTGAAGTGTTCTTGGCACGGTTTCAAATGAGAAGGTCTTCCATTCCTGAGAACGGAGGTAGCTAAGGTACTTGCCTGGGTTGGGGCCTGTATCCGATCGACACAGACTATTCCTGATATTCCCCATCCCAATTCTGTCTTGAAGGCAAAGGGGGAGCCTCTCGGCCTCTGACTACTTCAATGCAAGCTAAAGCGTCAGGGGCATCTACTCCCAGCAAGAGCAAAATCTTCACTTCAGGATCTACGGCGGGAAAGTGATGAGCCTTATGCTGCAGGTGAGGTATGTTGCTTGCTACCTCTGGCATTGCAATCGTGCTGTGGTCGTCTGGTATCCCATCCCATTCTAACACAGGCAACAGTGGGAATTGGGAACTCCCATCTAATGACTCTATGCAGAGTCCAGTAGCCCTCCTCCCCACCGTGCTTCGTGGTATGGTGCACATTGATATAGTGAAGTGCACCTCTTCCCTCGGAACATCAAAGAGGTAGAAGAATGCAGACCTTGCTAGTGAGCAGTTGCTCTGAGGATCCAGTATTACATATATCTTCACTGCTTCTTCTGGGCATCCCTTGGGGTAGATGTTGGCTAAGCAGATCTGATGAGATGAGCAAGGGGCTGGTGTGTTATCACACACTGCCGTGCAATTTGCACTCACCACTGGCTCCTTGGCTGGAGGAGGGTTATGTGTTGTCTGCTGTGGTGGCTTGGAGCCTGGATGCAGAGCGGCTGGGTGCTCATTGCTGTTGCATAGATGACATTGCACCTTGTCTGTGCAGTCTTTGGCTGGGTGTTTGGATTCACAACACATGTAACAAAATTGGAACTCCCTTATCAAGTATTTCCTTTGGGTCAGGGATTTTGCTGCAATCCCCTGGCACCTGTTCAGGGAGTGTCGACAGTTGTGCAATGGGCAAAACTGGCCTCTCTTTGGAGTTGGAGGATTAAATTGGGTTGCTTCTGATGAGTCGTCTCCCGAATTCTTCATGGAGGAGGTTGCGACTCCTGTTTTATTTGTTATAGCGAGGTTGTGATCTCTAGCGATTTGTAATATGCTCTTGAGAGGTGTAGAGTTTCGGTTGTGTTCTTTGTTAGATGGGAGGAATCTGCGTCTGAGGCGGAGGTTTCTAAAGCTGTTGCAGGACAACAAATTATTGGAAAAGGGTAAAAGGTGGTTCTCTTTTGCAGTTTGCAGCCAGAAAGGCATCAGACAAGACAATCCATTGTTCCAATATTTCTTTTGGGAGTTTGGCAATGATTGCTTCTTGCATTATGAAGAGATCAAGGCAAGCCAGTCCTGGTAAGTTAGAACATTCCTTTGCTGTTCGCAGCTCCATAAGGATGTTGGAAAATTCCTCCAGTCTTTGGGTTTCGTGGATGGCAATACACGGGAAACGGTCAAGTCGTTCTAGGAGCGAGTATTCCATCAATGTGTCATCGCCATATTTTCGGACCAAAGCATCCCACACTTGTTTTAGAGCGGTCTCTGGGTCATTGAGTATACCTATGTAAATGTGTTTCACCATGTAACTGGACCATGGTCCTCTCCATGCTAACAGAAATTTAAGTTCTTCACTGGGAAGCAGCCATTCAGGTTGAATGGTACTTGTGAAAATGTTCTTCCACAGTAGGTATTCTCTGCCTGGCTTGTCGTTGAATTTGTACACACTGCTAGCTGCTAAGTCCAACCTTCCCCATCTTAGTGACGGTTCTCTGTTACTTCTGTGTGAGGGCAGGTTCTCCTATACTTAACACACCTCTCTTGACTTTTAGAAAACAGGTCTATTTGCTATTTTTGTGAAACATTCTTTTGTAATACTACAAAAAGTATATCGCTGACTACAACTATTACTAAGGAAGGCACTATTTGGGGTTCGGGGGGAGGAAGGCAAAGAAACAGAAATAAGGGAGGGAGGGAAGAAACCTTAAAAATGTGTTAGGAGATGAAGATTTTAAATTGCAGTATAATAATATTGCTTTGCCATTAATATAGGTTCTTGTGTGTGTATGTGTGTGCATGTGTACATGCAATGCTTCTGCATGTGTGTGCATATGTACAACTCTATGTATGTTTGTGCATGGACCTTGTAGCTGGGCTCTGTAGCCTGTTCTCCTGTGGACTGTATCGTATCCTGTACATACCCTTTCCATCCAGAAGGCTGCTGTCCAATGTGTCATGGTAAGCATCACAGCAATGTGGCTTTTCTAAAAGACTATTCCAAATATTATCTATATACTACTAAATTTTTGCTATTGCTTTTCAAGAGAATTTGCATCTTGGTTTGCATTTGAAATGCAACTGTGGTTTGAAACACACTTATTGACTCTAGTTATTTTACTATTAAGATGAAAATAAAGAAAATTGATGGAGAAAATAAATAACCTTATTTTAGCATTGAAGCATCCTGCTTCTCCCTGATGTACATAGGAACTGAATAAGTTGCAGGAGAAAATTTAGTAGAAATGCCCCTTCCTTACTGAACAGGAAGCAATAAAAAGAGCAGAAGCTGAAGGGAGGGAATTGCTAGTAAAAGGCACTAAAAAGCCAGAATACTGCTTTGAAACCAATTTTAGTTGGAATGGTTTTGGCCAGTCCAGAAGTAACAAGTGCTACAAATCAAGATTGGAGCAATCAAAGGAGTGCAATTGCAATTTAAAAAAAACATGTGCTGTTCTTTTACAAAAGTGTATCACCAGTTTTGTTTTCTTTAATGAAGAGTTTTGCATAATTTGTGGGTTTCATATTTTCATGCAGTGTAATTTGTTTAAAACAGTGTGCCTGCACTTGACATTTATTTATTTATGTATAAACTAAACAGTTGTCTATCCAGTTGGTTGGAATTTATGCATGGTCTTTATTATTTACATGAGAGTAAAAATTAAAATGTTAGAGAAGTTTGTTAGTAACTGATTTGGTTCTTGAATATTCAGCTTGATATCTGATGGGTTGTTTACCTTTCTTGCTATAGGAATTCTCACTTATACAATCATTTCTGCAGTAATCAACAGTTGGGATGTTCCAGTAATCTTGAGTAATATTTAGTATTAGAGAATATAGCTTCTGAATTTTTATATGACATTATATGATAATTTGATCATGTTGCCTCATAAGCTTGTTTGTGGATAGTATGTTCATGGTTGGAACTGTATTTCTTATGCATTCTTTTTCTGTAGACTGCAATTACAAGGGAAGAAAAGTAATCAATGGACACCAATTTGTTCCTGAAGATGAACCCTGTGTTTATTGTACCTGCCAGGTGAGATGTGAAGATTTTGGAGAAGAGAGAGACTCCATTCCTTTACCTTCTTTCCTGTTGTTTCTTTTGAAACTTAAATAGGCCTCAGCTAAGATGTGGTTGATAATCTGTCAGATTCCACTGATGTCAATCATCACAGCTGTGTGTGTCTCCTGTTCTCTGATGATTTTTGTTTTTCCATTATGTATGCAATATAATTGCTTTAATTTCTGTTGAATAGCCTGTAGGATAGGCAGCAGAAATTGCAATCTATAAATAAACATTTATTCATGGTAAACACAGCAAATAACTGAATTAATCTATAGTAGCCAAAAGAAAAAAAGCAAAACAAATCTGATCAGTAGCAGTAGAAATCCCACTAAACAACAGTCCTAACTCCTCCTGGCCTAAAAACAACAGAGGTCCTGTCTTCAAATAATATAACTGTAATTCTTCCCACAATACACAACAGCTTCATTATTAGTGCTTCCAGCGATCAGTTTGGTATTACTTTTCCCAATATTACAATCCACAATATTCTCATCAATTTTCTCCAGCACGATATCTCAAGAGCATAATTTCTTCTTTGTTCAGCCTTTTTGAGGATCCACCTTTCACACCCATGTACAACCAAGAGAACACACTGTATTCATGCTCTAAATTTAATTCTTCTCTCACATATTCTTGCATAACTTCCAACTATGCCATGCAATAATAGAAAAGTAGAAAAATATAATCCCTAGGACAGAAGGACATTGAAAGGCAAATGGATTCACCTGCTGCAATCAGTGATTTCTTGCTGGGTTTGAATACCTCTTTTATTTTCTTTCCCTTCAGCTTGGGGAGGTGAGCTGTGAGAGGAAGATCTGTCCAAAGAGTTGTACAGAGCCCTTTGGTCCTCTGACTCATTGCTGCTTGGACTGCCAAACTAATGCAGTTCTTTAAAAGTCTGCCTTCCATCTTCTGACAGTCACTGGTGTGCAAGCAGTGACTTTTCTATGGATTCTGCTGCTCTATCTATAGCAGGACTACTAGATTCTGTAACAGATTTGTTCCTTATGCCATTTGTCTTGTAAACTCACAGGATTCCTTCCCACCCACCCCCCTGCCTCCAGTAAATATATACATCCGAAGTAGATTGTGATGTTTCTCTGTGTTACATATGTGTGTATATGTGGATATAGAAATAATGGTTATCTTTTGAGACCTGAATGCAATGAAATATCATTTTAATGTTTGCTAATTAGTGTACATTTAAAGAGACAACAAAGTTCTACTCTACTCTACTCTACTCTACTCTACTCTACTCTACTCTACTCTATTCCTTATTCGATTCTGTAATGCAGGTTTTTAAACATATTCAAAGCTGCAGAATGTGTTGTAATGTACTTTCTAGGTCCCCAATTATGCTCTGTTCAAGCTGTATGAAATAGTCCTTTGTTTATGAGTGATTACACCTGCTTTTGTGATCCAGCAGGAAGGGGCAGTGTTTGTGCATGTTTGTATATGCTCATGCACAGCTAAATTCACCATGGATTGAGATTTGTACAATCTAGAATACAGGTAATAAGTAATACATCTTCCACAATGCTTCAGATCAACTAATATTCAATCTAATTTGCTTTTTTTCTACATCAGATGATTTGGCTTCTCTGGAGAATAGACTAGCCAACCCTGTATTGGAAGATGGAGCAGCAAAGACACCCTTGCAAACTCTTCAAAGAGGTCCCATGGCTCTGATGTCTGACAGCTCTACCCCTAACATTGCCTCACTTACTCCAGAGGATCATCTTGAAGCAAGTAATGCAAATGATCAGGAGATCATACTTACAAACCCAATTGCACTAGGAAATGTTGGACTCCACCAAAGCAGACCAGGAGAGGCCACTAGGTTGCAACAATTTGTGCCAGGAATCACATAATAAATTTTCTCACACTATGTTTAATACAGACATTCTTTTGCTGCTTGCTGTCTTATACGGACATTTTAGGACTGATTATACATATTGAAGAAATGTGGCTAGCTTTCCATGAAGTCAGAAATGAACTAAACATTGCTTTACAGACAATGTACTGCATACCAGTATGTACAGCACTAATTTTACTAGTGGAAAATTTCCACTTTATTATTCTGGTGTATATAGAATTCTGCAATTCAGATTATAATATGTTGAAATGTATTTTATGAACACTAAAATCATAGCATCATACCTAAAGATAAATGTATTTTTCTATGCCATAGTTAAAAAGGTGCTGGTGTTGACCTATAAAGCCCTTCATGGCATTGGACCAGGGTACTTGCAGGAAACCCTGCTGCCAATAATGACTTCCCGACGCCCAGTGCGCTCCCACAGGCAGGGCCTCCTTGGGGTGCCGTAAGCTAGGCAATGTTGACTGGCAGCCCCCAGGGGTAGGGCCTTCTCTGTGGGGGCACCCACCCTTTGGAACCAGCTGCCCCTGGAGCTCCGATTGGCCCCTGACCTCTGATTCTTCCGCCGTGGCGTAAAAACCTGGCTATTTCAACTGGCATACCTGGACTGGTGGGGAGTGGGGGAGGGTTTTTAATGGGTGTTAAATTTTAGATTTCTGCGATTATGAGATTTCTGGGGTTTAATTTTTTTTAATATTTGTATTTCATGGTTTTTAGTATTGTAAGCCACCCTGAGTCCTTAGGGAGATAAGGCGGCATATAAATCTCATAATACATAAATACATAAATACATAAATACATAAAGAAATAAAGAAATTCGTGGATGAAATTTGCCAGCCACTAAAGTCTTCAGGAATATTCAGTTCTTGAAAGGCTTTGAAAGTGATATGCAGCCCATTCATAAAATAGGCAGCGTGACTGAATTCTGTCAACTACCTCAAAGGGGTGTCTTGTAAGGGCATATCAACTTTTCATAATTGAAACTAGAAAGACTGCTGTCATTTTCCTCCATTTCGATCTCTGGGAATTCTAAATTTCTGAGCTGTCCAATAAGCCTTCATTGGGTAATCATTTATGTAACTTATGTTCTTCCTAAAACTTAATGGCTAGCATCATCGTTCCTCAGTAGGCTTGGGTCTGATGTAAATGTGCAGGATGACATGATGGCTTCTGTTTCAAAGCCACAAAGGTGCTTCAGACAGCACAAAAGCAGAAACATATCACCTGCCAATGGCTCCATAAAGCAGTGGCATCTTTTCCCTGTATCACATGACTGTGCTTTGCAGCTATAATAGTGTTACTGGAAAAAGACATTTGTCCTAGGGCAGGGGTGTCAAACTCAATTTCATTGAGGGCCGCATCAGGACTGTGTTTGACCTGTGGGTGACAGGGTGGGTATGGCCAGGATAGGTGTGACCAGCTCAACATCACTCGTGTCAGGGCCGCCTGTGGTGGCCCGAGAGCTCTGCCAGTGAAAACAGGCTTCCAAGCTCCATTTTCAGATGTGACGGCCTCCTGAAACCCTCTGCCAGTGAAAATGGAGCTTGGGAAGGCCATGTGCAGCCCTCCCGAGCTCTATTTTTGCTGGCAGAGGCACCGTGGGCAGTTCTTTGTGTTTCCAGGGCAGCCCCATGTGCCAGATCCACGCACCTCATGGGCTGGATATGGGCCCCAGGCCTTGAGTTTGACACCCCTGTTCTAGGGCACCCTTTTTCCTTTGAATCCGAAGGGCAGCACAGCCACATGAAATATAACTTTGAACACATCCAGTGGCAATTTGAAAAGTGATTTGAAGTATATCCACAGTTCTTCCTTGACTGGCTGGCTCAACTTCTGTGAGGCAGATAAAGCCCATGTATTTTCAACTCTTGCTTTGCTGGCTTGTAAGCCTTAATCATGTACTCAGAAAGGGACTTCTCCTCTGCAATTTTTGCAAGTGAAAAGCCAGAAAGTGAAAAACAGTAGTAGCTGGACAGGCAAATCCACATATTAAGAAGCCAGTGTGGGAGTCTGAAGTGTTTGGTACATTATGCCACAGACATTCTGACTGACTTTGCTAAGGTTCTCAAATTGATTCAGTTTATGATCTGTCAAAATCACCCTACCTCAGTGGGCATGTAATGGCTTTATGCTGGCTTAAAGTTGATTTCCTCCAAGGAATCTTGAAAAAATTCACTAGTCCAGATTTCAATTTTTTTCATGGAACTATATTTGTGGAACGGGGAATAAAAACCTGTTAAGCCTCACAACTCCGTACCTTGAACTAACAATGGACTATTGCTTAAAGTGACATTGTCTGGTTATCAAGGAAACTATATCCTTTTCTCTTGCCACTCTTTCCCCTGATTCATAGCCATTCTTGCCAATATTTCCTAATTAGGGTAGATTAGGGCACATCACTTGATGCCATCTATTGGACAATATGAGCAATGTGCGTGCAAATTTTTATTGGTAGATATGCTAAAGGCCCTTTGAGAGTGTCACTTCACACATGCATGTATTCATTTGGGCATGAATTAAAGGACATTTCTGTGTGAATTTACCTTGGTATGTTGCCATGTCAAAATAAATGCCTATATTTTCTTTTTCATATATTGATATAAAAATTGGTATTACAGTTCTGTGAAAATTTCCATTTAAACAAAATGATTTGTTTTAAAAACTAAAATATATATTATAATAAAAATTATGGCAAATAAATTTAATTGGAATATTCTCAAACTGGATTTTTTATAACTGAATTTGATGCAGTTCATTTTTAAAATGCTTGTTTTCTATATAGACAAATAGAACCTTTGGTGTGGCGAAGATCCATTAAGTCGTTTTTGTATTTGACATCTTTAACCTTTGCTTTGTATTAGACATATATAACCCTTGCTTTTGTATTTGACATGTAACCTTTGTGTAACCTGTATGTGTAGATTCTTATCAGAGTCGGACCATGTCAAGGAAGTTAGCAGCAGAAAATGTAGCTGCACTGTCTGTCTGTTTCTACATATCTCGTTCTAACCATGAAACCACAAACTGTAACATTTCTATACCTTGCTCGCACAAAAGGCAGCGCTTGTATAGGAAAATTTACTGTGGTAACATATATAGCTAAAATACCTTATATGGCATGATTTGTAACGTGTATTTGCTAAACCCTGCCTATACTCACCCAATAATCACCCCGGACTCTGTGTCGGGGTCAGCTCATCCAAGGAAGAACCTGCGTGGAGTCTTCTTGACGTATTTGGCCTTAACAATGAGCGGCCCTCCAAGTACGGACCAAAACCGCATCTGGTGACCCCGACGTGATTCGTAAAACAACGAATACGTCTTGGACCGCTCATCTCACTGGCCGGACGTTCCAGTTGCAACTTAGGGGTCGCCGCGGACCAGCGACTACCCTCCCCAGTATCCCAGCCAGTGGAATCCTCCCTTTCAGTGAGTATGGGCGGAAAATTCTCTAAGTCACAGGCGGCACCTACAAGAACTTAGGGAGTTAACCAAAAGTTCGATTGTGATTATCAAAAACAGGGAAAAACTTTACCTTTACCTTCAAAGAAAGATTTGGTCAAATTGTTGAGTTATGTTTATGCCAATTGTCCGGCTTATCCGGAAAGGGGTTCACTTAAGGTGTCAGTATGGATAAAATTGGGAATTCATTTCCATGAACAACCTAGAGCCCCACCCAAAATTTTAGCGACATGGCGAATCATCATGGAATGTCTAAAGATTCATGAGGAGGGGCTATGTCAGCCAGCACCCCCTCCGTATCAAGAAAAAACAGAGATTTGTCCTCCCCCAGAGGACAAACCCGACAAGGAAGCCAAGTCCCTGTCGGCAGAGAACAAACCTCCAAGCATGCCCTCTCCACCGTCAAAATTGGCCGTGCCGGCTGGAGAATCATCCTCTGTCCCCATGGGCACAGTAAGAAAAGGGCTCAAAGAAGCCCATGAGCAGGGCCTTTTAGATTCAACGGACCTTGCAAACCTAACTTTATGTCCCTTAGAGTATACTCAAAATGCAGCAGGGGTTCAAGTGCCCCACATCGTGCCTCTGCCTCTAAAAGTCTTAAAAGATCTTAAGGAGGCCGTTTAAAAATTTTTTCTTTCTTTCTTTCTGTGTCTCTTTATCTTCTATGCTACCACATGGTTTGTTCCTTAAGATTTATGCCTTCCCCAATTTAGCTGAGAGATTTATTGTGGGAATGATCAGTGTGTGTGTGTAAACCTCAGAGTTTTGTTTTCCTCTGTGTCTTTGTGTGTGGGTATGTGTGCGCGCGCACATGTGTGTGTCTAAGACTTTGTGTGTCCTAGAGGTAACTGTTGCAACTGTTAAGTGTCTCTGATCCCTTCAGATATTAATTTTAAATTGTTAAGAATTAAAAACACTGTGAGATTGTCTTCTTCCAGTCTGATCTGGCCAATTAGACTGGATGAGGAACAGAGTTAAATTTTCTCTCCTCTCTGTGCTTTTAAGAAAAACCTGAGGTTATTAACAAATGTTCTAAGTTCATTTACAAGAAAAGTTTCATCCTTGCATTTACTGTGTATTTAAATGATTTTACCTGTTCATCCTTTTCCTGAAGCATTTGAATCCAGTTTTTTCCCTTTCTCATCTGTTGTGTCTCCATTTTGTTGAAACTGATTTATCTCTTTAGTAACTGCAATACTGATGTGTTATTTTTCTTTCTCCTGAAACCATACCTGCAAGCTATCTCCAAACCCCCTCTCTAATCCTTTTAAAACAAAAACAACGCCACCACAAAAGCTGCGTGCTGAATTGGCCGCTGCAATTTTGGCTTTTCAGCTTTTTCTAAAGTCCCAATTAATTTGATTCTTGATAGCTTGTATGTTTCTCAAATTGTTTTAACAATATTTGGCTCATACCTATCACCATCTATTGAACCTGATTTATTGGCATTATTTTGTACTCTGCAGTCCCTAATCGCAGAACGAAATTGTCCATTTTTGTTGCTCATATTAGGAGCCACCAACCTTTCCTGGTGTGCTCCAAGAAGGTAACAATAGGGCAGACGATGCAGCCGTGCATTTGATCTTGCCTTTACAACCTGTAACACCTTGGGAAAGCCACTCATACTTTCACCAAAATACAAAAGCTCATTAAACAATTTGGTATTACAGCTGCTGAGGCAGCGCCATCCGCAACAATGCCCCACTTGTAGTCAGCAGGCTATTGCTATTCCTATGGGAGTCAACCCCAGAGGCACACAGGCCTGCCAAATATGGCAAATGGATGTTACCCAATATGCTCCTTTTGCCCCCTGGAAATATCTACATGTTTCCATAGATACATTTTCAGGGTTTATTATGGCCACTCCTCAGAGAGGCGAAGCCTCTAAACATGTGATCAATCACTGTATTCGAACCTTTGCATCGTTGGGATGCCCAAAAGAGCTAAAAACTGATAATGGTCCCACGTACACAAGTTCTGCCATGTCAGAGTTTTGTACCCGATGGGATATTATCCATAAATTTGGAATACCTTACAACAGCCAAGGCCAGGCCTTGGCAGAGCGCGCTAACCAGACACTTAAACATGCACTTAATCAATATCTGAAACAGGGGAAAACGCCCCCTGGCCTTCCATCGATACAAAATACTTTAAATCTTTGTCTATATACTCTGAATTTCATAAATTTAACTGAACATCCATTAACTACCTCTGCAGAGTGACACTTTTCCTCTCCCTCATCTGCAGATCTACCCAAACCACAGGTATACTACCGTTGCTTACCTGACCTGACATGGAAAGGACCTGCTGATCTCATCACCTGGGGTCGGGGTTACGCAGCCATCCAACTACCTGACCGAGTGCTTTGGGTTCCGGCCAGACACACCAGACCTTATTTAGTTAAGCAACATTAAGACTGTTCCTTTCTCATCATCTTGCAGCTGCGTCTTGACCAAAAGAAATGCTGCAACTACCCTTTGCCATTCAGCTACTCAGCATTGCCCTTTACACACCTCAACCCGCTCAAAGCAATCCCCACCGACCCCAAAACCTGACATGGGTGGTATTGGACGACACTCAGACATCCTGAACTCCACTTCATCCATGGCAGTGCCGGGATCTTGGTTTCCTGACCTATACTTTGACTTTGGAGAAATGGTGCTTGGCTTGGAGAACTACAAAAACTACAGACCTGGCATGCTGAGCCCCAGAGTTATGAAGAAATGGCCTTTCTATGTCTGCCCTGGCTATAAGAAGGAAACAGCTCACAGAAATAAGTGGGGGGGGGGCGGCATATACTTTTGTGCAAGCTGGGATTGCGTCTCCACGGGACACATATCATGGACCCCTCCTCTCACAGGTGACTTTATTACACTAAGAAAGGCTGCCGAGAACTTACTATGTGGAAGGGATAAACCCCAGAAATGTAATCCGGTAAAGGTTTCCTTCACCAGTCAGGGAAAACTGTACGGGGGGTGGCAGGCCAGAGTCACCTGGGGAGGTCGCATTTATGATAGATCTGGGAATGATGGAAATATTTTTACCATAAAACTAATACAAACCCCTGCAAGACCCCCAGTACCGATAGGTCCTAACAATGTATTAACAGAACATAGAGCACCACCCCCACCATCCACCAGAACTCCTGGGAAAAGCTATTCCAGTCCTAGGAAACGCTCTTCTACTCCTGCTGTTTATTCTTACTTCCCTCCACAGCGTTGCCCTGGGAACCCTCTGTGGGACATTGCCAAAGCCACCTATCAATTGGTGAATAGCACCAATCCCAACCTTACTATAGCCTGTTGGTTTTGCTACAATGTCCAGCCCCCGTATTACGAGGCCGTTGGGTTTATTTCTCCATACAATACTTCCTCAAGCGATGAGGCATGCAGATGGAAACATGGCTCACAAACACTGCAGTCAATCTCAGGTAAGGGGACCTGCATTGGAAAGGTACCTACACAGTATAAACAATACTGCAATACAACACATAGCACAATCAACACAACACTCTTTTACATACCACCTAGAAATGGATGGTGGGCCTGTCCTACAGGCCTTATAGCCTGTGCCCACGGCCATGTGATTAACACCGCAGGTTTTGCATTCTCGTCCAAGTTATGCCACGATATACCTTCACACAGAGGAAGACATTTACAACACCTACTCAGGGTCAGAACTCCTTAGGCACAAGCGAGAACCTATCTCCACCCTCACGGTAGCTCTGTTAGTGGGACTTGGCCTAACAGGAGCAGGTACTGGAATAGCCTCTTTTGCACATCAATATTCTCAATATCACAACCTTAGGGCGGCTATTGACGAAGACCTGGAAAGAATAGAAACCTCTATCTCTCACTTACAAAAATCCCTCACCTCCCTCTCAGAAGTAGTTTTGCAAAATCAAAGAGGACTTGACCTACTTTTCCTACAAGAAGGGGGGTTATGTGTTGCTTTAAGAGAAGAATGTTGTTTCTATGCAGATCACTCTGGCATAGTTCAGAACTCCATGAACAAACTCCGGGAAGGCCTGAACATCCGGAGAAGGGAGAGGGAGGGTCAACAAGGGTGGTTTGAGAGTTGGCACAAATTCCCTCCTTGGCTCACTACCTTGCTAAGTGCTGTTGCAGGACCTTTAATTTTGCTTATATTGCTATGCACATTTGGGCCATGCTTGCTAAAACGCCTTTCAACATTTATCGAGAGCAAAATAGATTCATTAGAGACTCTAGTATTAGAATCTCAGAATGCTTTGTTAAACCAGAAATATAGCAGCACCTATCAACTCGTGCCACAGGATAATGTATCAGAACAAAATCTCTTCACCATGAGCAGTGAGGATGAAGATGATGACACCACTGACCAGAACCCTAGCAGCATCTCCTTGTACACCCCACCCTTCGCACCCTATGAGGAAGAAGGAGACGGTTACCTTTGAAAAACAAAAACAGAGGAGATGTGGCGAAGATCCATTAAGTCGTTTCTGTATTTGACATCTTTAACCTTTGCTTTGTATTAGACATATATAACCCTTGCTTTTGTATTTGACATGTAACCTTTGTGTAACCTGTATGTGTAGATTCTTATCAGAGTCGGACCATGTACAAGGAAGTTAGCAGCGGAAAATGTAGCTGCACTGTCTGTCTGTTTCTACATATCCCGTTCTAACCACGAAACCACAAACTGTAACATTTCTATACCTTGCTCACACAAAAGGCAGCGCTTGTATAGGAAAATTTAAATATATAGCTAAAATACCTTATATGGCATGATTTGTAACGTGTATTTGCTAAACCCTGCCTATACTCACCCAATAAAAGAGCCCCCCGGACTCTGTGTCGGGGTCAGCTCATCCGAGGAAGAACCTGCGTGGAGTCTTCTTGACGTATTTGGCCTTAACAATGAGCGGCCCTCCAAGTGCGGACCAAAACCGCACTTTGGAAAATATGTTTACTGACTTCTTCTTTACTAATTGAAGGAAAGTTAAATGTTCATTGAATGCTGGAAAAAAACTTCCTAAAATTAAGAGTAGTTTGACAGTGGTGGGTTCCCCTTCGTTGCATGTATTCATTTGGGAAATTTCACTTGGAATGAATTAACTTCAGTTCGTTAGTTGACATGCATTCAGTGTGCAGTGAGTACAAAGCCATTTATTTTTGTATTTATTTATTGTTGCTGACATTGAAGCAAGGGGATAAGGAGCATAATTGCTATATTTAATTCCAAAGAGTCAAGACGATCCTTAGGCTATAAAATGACCAATAAGATGTTGATATTACTGTGCCACAGGAGCCAGGCCTATCTGGTTGTTTGCTCGGTCGAAGACACAATAGTACTGACGAATGAAGATATCACCAAGGATCCAAAGGTCAGATTGGAAGGGCATATTCTGGAAGCCACTCGTGCAATAACTTTGGAACTGAAAGAGAAGTTCAAATATATGATGAATTTGAATGGCCTAACTAGAGGGCCTTTACAGAGCAAAGGGAAGCTGACATTCCCCCCCCTTCCTGTTGAGTGTTCCTTGTCCATGTTGGAGTAGCAGAAAACCATATTTGCATTGAATAGGCTGTCTCCCTTGTCTACCTCAAACTTGCCTTTTGTTTAAATCTGTAGTCATCTGATTTCCCTCCAAGGCGATGGGTGACAAACCCTTACAGATTTTGCATACCTTAAGCCTGCTGTTGGGTTATGTTGGAGTAAGGGAAAATGCTATGTTCATCTTAGTATGCTAACCCTGACTAAAACACAGGCTGGGGAGAAAATGGAGGAAAGTAACTGTTGCTAGAATATGATTGTATCTTAGTTATATGCAAGGGAAAGACCAGGAGAATCATGTTCGGACTCTGTATGAAACTTTCCAAAGAGCCCCATGGATAATATATAACAGTGAATCATACATGGTTTTTCATGTAACATTGCTTGCTCTTTAACTGTGCTTTCCTTAAACACTTGTACATAGACTATAGCATAATGAAATAATAATGCCATAAGGAAAGATTCACTTTATGTATATCTTCCATACTATGAACATTAGGTTTATATTGCAATATTTGTGATTAAACGTAGTAGTTATTCTTGAGTCCAAAATAATAGTAAGCTGGTACAATACTCTTTCTTTCAAATAATCTCCTACAGCTTTCCTCAATCTGGTTCTAATTAAATGTGTTGGATTTCTATTCTGATAATGCTCCAGATAGCCCAAACACTGCAAATTGAACTCTAACATAGTAAGGGTGGTCTACTATGGAGAAATGAGATTTACTAGAAATGAATATGATCTACATGAGAATAATCTTATCACTAAATGTGTTGAATTTCATGTTCAGAATTGCAGAGTTCAAGTCTTAATGCATAATGAAAATACTGCTATGATCAAAATTATCAAAAGCACTTCAAATGTTAGACGATATCTCCCAAGTGACTGAGATTGTCTTCCTATAATTCTTTCATAGGTCAGGCTTTTTTTTCTCCAGAGGTTTAAGCCTAACCCTAAATTATTTGAGATAATTTTTTGGGAAAACCACAGATCTTACCTGGCGAATGTAGGCACTGGCAGGCACAGGGTATTGAATGCCATTGATGGTGAAGACGATGTCAGGCAGTTCATTGATAGCATTGCAGTTGACTATATACTGATGTGAAGTAGGATGAACAGAAAACAGATATTAGTATCCCCATAACATTTGAGAAAGGAAAAAAAAAGCTCACTATTAGAGACTAGAAATTGTCCAGAAAAAAATGCATTAGGACTACCCCGCCCCAGGGCAAAAGCCACCTCTGACCCTTTGGCCCTCCCTATCTGTCCCATGTGCTTTAATTTTGAAGATGACTGCTATTCTCCCCCCCAATTTACATATGTGCGCGTGTGCATGCCTATGCACCTTCACAGCCCTACTGGTTCAGCTCTCCACAAGAGTCCCAGCTTCTCATGTGGCTTGAGAAAATTAATTGCTCAGTCCTGCATTAGAATGATGCTTCCTGAAACAAGATGTTCTTAGAATCTACTATGACCTCAGATCAGGATTATATTCCAAGCGATAGCTGTTTGCGGTGTGAAAGGCATACAACATGTCAGCAGAACAATATCAGGAGGGGAAGAAAGGAGTTTGGCTAGTAATAGCCAATTTGTATCTTTGTGGGTTTCATTTTCTTTCATTTTTATGTATAATCTTGGTCTAGTAGGGGAATCAAAGGAACCTGAACTGAGGGCTTGGTGGAGAATGCATAGTCCATGATAAGGGTCTCAAGAACCTAGGATGTCATAATATATCAGTGTAACATATGGGTGGATCAAAGTTAGTGTGGCCTTTTGCAATTGTCAGATGGAAACTTTGTCAATGCAGATTTTCTAAATGTCATTCAATATTTTTTGGTATAGCACCCAGTGTACTGATAACCACTGGAACCACCACAGCTGCTTTATCCTATAACCTTTCAGTTCTGATTTTCAAATCTTGATGCTTTGTGATCTTCTCCAATTCTTTGTCTTCTACTATTCCCTGATACTACCACATGAATTATCCATGCGTTCTTCTTTTCAATAGTTAAATCTGGTGTGTTGTGAGTCTAGACTTTATCAGTTTGTATTTGGAAATCTGACATTTTAACCTGCTAAATTTTTACTACTTGTTCAACCCTATGTTCCCAGCAATTTTTCATTACTGGTAATGATTATTTATTTATGTATATTAATTGTAGTTGCAAAGCATTATTATCAAGCTTACCTGACCATTGGAATCTTGGCTACCACCAATGAAGTTCTGAATGTTAGCAATGCCATTGGGGGGACCTGCCAGGAGGGAGGTACCAGTGTCAACAATAGCTTGGCAGCCACCGGAACAAGCGATGCTTTGACCATTGACGGTGATACTGAAAAGAAATATTCAGGTAAAGATGAGAAAAAGAAAACTACCACAACCTTTTGCCTGCAGGTCTTTTGAAATGACAAAACAACTTGGGCCATGGGAAAGGAAGAAGAATGAGAAGGATTCAAAATAATTCACCTTGACTTTTTTTTCCTATAAGAAGGAACCGAAGGAAACTCTGGCAGGCTTTTAAGTCTATTATTATATCACAATGCTAAACTATAATCCTATAATTGTTAAAGTGTGTGAATAGAATAAAATAACCGAGTTGGAAGGGACCTTGGAGGTCTTCTAGTCCAACTCTCTGCTAGGCAGGAACCCCTAGACCACTTTAGACAAATGGTTATCCAACATCTTTTAAAAACTTCCAGTGTTGGAGCATTCACAACTTCTGGAGGCAAGTTGTTCCACTGATTAATTGTTCTAACTGTCAGGAAATTTCTCCTTAGTTCTAAGTTGCTTCTCTCCTTGATTAGTTTTCATCCATTGCTTCTTGTCCTGCCTTCAGGTGCTTTGGAGAATAGCTTGACTCCTCTTCTTTGTGGCTATTCTTTGTGTCTATTTCCTAATCTGGCCTACTTTGTAGAACTGACGGACATCTTCGTTTGCCATTATCCTGCACTTTGTTTTTGATTGCATCTATGTGAAGCAGGGATGTGAAGGCTGAAGGTGTAGAAGTTGGGTTACCTGTCCAGAGTGATCTGCCAGTAGAGTTCAGCAGAAAGGGGCACCCAGTTGAGACTTCCAGTATAGTAGGAGGAGTCAATGCCACCGAACATTACAAAACTCCCTTGCTGGCCATCACTGAAAAATGAACATATAAGAACATGCCAATTAGAAGAATTGCAAATATTTTTTCATTTCTTTTTTTTGTTTCCTATTATATTGTTGACCCATTGACACTTTTTAAAAGTAATATCCTGAAAACAATGGGTTAATTTCTTGATTGTTTCATCTATAAGCTACTGGTAGTAGCAAAGAGTTAGAGAGTTGTATCTCTTGGCTGCTATCAAGTCATTATATGAGCACAACAGGGTAAATGCTGTTGAAGAAATTGAATTTAGCTCTGGGAATTGGTGTAAAACTACAGATTCTTTCAGTTCATTCCTTTCCTCTATATTCAGCATATACCCTAAACCTTTAATAAATAACAGGTATTTGGCTTATCTGAATCATTCACTGACCTGGCACCAATCTGTCCACAATGTTCCCTCTGGACTACTGATTTCTGTCCCATGTATAAGTTTCATGTAAGGAGATAAGATGCTCTCTAGTTCCAAATTTCCTGAGGACATTCTTCTCATGGTCAACCCAGTCAGTGGGTTTTCTATAATCCATAATAGAAGCTTCTATAATAGAAGCTCACATAAACTCTTTTCTGGGTTTTCTCAGTTCTCCAGCATGCATCAGCTATAACATTTCTTATTCTTCAATCTTTTCTAAAGCCAGCTTGAACACCTGGCATTTCCTTTTCCAGACAACCTGCATTGGTTGATCCTAAGTTTTATTTTGCTAGCATGTGAAGTTATGGATATGGTATTAACCTGCTTCCCCCATTTGCTTTGTTGGTCAGAAGCCTTCTGGGAAGATTCCTAATGGCAACCACTTGACTCCAGGATGCTGCAACTATCATAAATACATGCCAGTTGCTAAGCGTCTGGATTTTGATCATGTGACCATGGGGATGCGGCAATAGTTGTAAATACAGGGAGAGTCATAAATCACTCTTTTTGGCCCTTCTTGTTGTTAAACTAATAGTTGTCATTTGAGGACTACCTGTAGTGTATATACTCCTGGAATATACCCCTAGTATTCTTCACTCATCCCTCTAAGGAATATCCCTGCTGCTATGATGATGCAACTTAGCAGAACTGAAAGGGATAGAAATAATTTATGATTGACTTGCTCCATGAATCTTGTTTTTAAAAGTTCCTCTTCTAGCCAGAGTCCTGGAATTTTTTTTATAGTTTCCCATCCAAATACTAAACAGGTCTAACCCTGCTTAGTCTTTTGGGATCAACCACAGTCATCTACATGCTGCCACCTGCAGTTCATGATGATATGCATACCACTTTATAGGGATAGTGTTCAGAGGTGGTATTCAGCAGGGTCTGACCAGTTCTGGAGAACCGGTAGGGGAAATTTTGAGTAGTTTGGAGAACTGGCAATTACCACTTTTCAGTGGAGATTTTACAGTATCCTTCCCCTGCCACACCCACCGAGCCACACCCACAGAGCTGGTAGTAAAAAAAGTTGAATCCCAGCACTGATAGTGTTATTGTATGTGTTACACTGGGGATTCTTCACAATATTTTACCTCTTGCAGTAAAAACCTGTAAAACTGGAAAGGATTGTCTATTGTGGAGTTTCTCCATAGATAATATGGTTGGCACCAGAGGTGGTATTCTGCAGGTTCTGACCAGTTCTGGAGAACTGGTAGGGGAAATTTTGAGTAGTTTGGAGAACTGGCAATTACCACTTTTCAGTGGAGATTTTACAGTATCCTTCCCCTGCCACACCCACCAGCCAACAGAGCTGGTAGTAAAAAAAGTTGAATCCCAGCACTGATAGTGTTATTGTATGTGTTACACTGGGGATTCTTCACAATATTTTACCTCTTGCAGTAAAAACCTGTAAAACTGGAAAGGATTGTCTATTGTGGAGTTTCTCCATAGATAATATGGTTGGCACCAGAGGTGGTATTCTGCAGGTTCTGACCAGTTCTGGAGAACTGGTAGGGGAAATTTTGAGTAGTTTGGAGAACTGGCAAATACCACCTCTGACTGGCCCCGGCCCCATCTATTCTCTGCCTCCCAAGTCGCAGCTGATTCGGCTGGGTCTTCTTTTGTTGCCCTGCACAGGAGAATGGAGCTGGAAAGCAGGTTACTAGGGTGGGGAGGGAATGGGATTTTGTAGTAACCTTCCCCTGCCACGCCCACCAAGCCACGTCCACAGAACTGGTAGTAAAAATTTTGAATCCCACCACTGGTTGGCACCCATGCCCTCTCTCCCTTCTAGCAACAGATAGTAATTAGTCCCTTCAGAAAAGCGTGCACAGATCATTGTTACTTACGAACTCAGGAAGACGGAAAAGAGATCCTGGGATACCAGACCTTCACTCATCATGTTGTCAAAAACAGGAGTGGCACCAGAGGCAGACAGCCTAGGGTAAGCCAGACCCAGGATGCCATCAAAGGGGGCATAATAAAGGAAGCTGCCTGGCTCTGTCTGACTCAGACCAAAGATTTGGTTGGTGACCTGAATACTTCCAACCTGTGCAGAGGAACAGGGAGAAAGGGTTATAAAAGTCCCTTTTCATCTCAAGCACTATTACTACATTTGTGTCAGAAGCACATACCAAGGCATTTTAATTTCAGTTTCAAGCAGATTTATGCATAGATACATATGTTTGCAAACAGTCCTTGAACGATTCATAGAATTCATTTGATTCTAATTGATTTTTGAATAAACTGCTTTGCTGTTTAATGTCTATCTCATAAAATAGCCTCAAAGGAAATCTCTAGGTATGTCCTATTAGTTTACCATCTGCAACTATTTCTCTCTGCCCAATCTAAATTTTGAAAGGAGTGTAATTGACCGCAGAGTCGGGATTAATCTCCTGGCAAAGAATTGGCAATGATTCTCAGAAAAAGACATTGTTGAAATATAGTTTGAGCTATAATCCAATAAATGTCTGGATCTTATCCATTAGAATTAGCGGCTATCCATTGATATCAACATTATATATCAGTATATACATCTCTTACAGATTCCACAGCGGACATGGAGGAATTCTGTGGATAATGCAAGAAGTGCTAAATGTAACATCAGGAAAGAGCATCAATATTATAAATGGGTGTTTGGAATGCAGAAATGTGAAGAAACCTGGAAATATAGAAAAATTGAGCTAGCTGACACAATAAAGTAAAAATGGTTTATTTACAAAAACTACTTCAAATACAGATACTG
This sequence comes from Naja naja, assembly GCA_009733165.1. Taxonomy (NCBI): domain Eukaryota; kingdom Metazoa; phylum Chordata; class Lepidosauria; order Squamata; family Elapidae; genus Naja; species Naja naja. Next base: position 253,629,099 of record CM019148.1, on the reverse strand, counting down.
CACTTGGATTTCACATGAGATATAAGCCTTGAATCCAGTCAATTACACAACAGGAAACAAACAATTGAAAAATGAAATCCTGTAAGCCAGGATACTTCCAGCTGCAGATTATGGAGCAGCGACCTTGAATTATTGATGTTTAATATATGGGTTAAACTCAGAAAAATAAAGAGAGCAGCTATGCCAACAAGATTTGGTCAGAAGAACAAAGAAACAGAATCTGGGGCCAATGTGAGGCATTTATTTATTTAATTATATATATAATTATTTATTTAATTCTTTTAACTTAAATGACAGGCAACCCGAGTTGTTCTAAGAAGGAGACCAGAAACAACTGAAAACTGAAGGAAAACCGATACAAAAAGGAATAAATCCTCATAGTTTTCAAAACAAGCCAGAGAAGGATAGGTAAATTAAAGCTTTGAGCAACTAAGATGACTGAAATTGACATTATTGTTAAGCAAAAAAAAAGGAAAAACTCAACAAAGGAAAACAATTAGAAAAACAAAGAATTTTTTTTTAAAATTCAGAGCACTCACAGGTTATCTTATTGCTAACGTATGTATGCCCATCAATAATTGTGAAGGAGATCTAGTAGAAAAAGTAGATTGAAGGAAGATCCCAATGCTATAATGAAACCTTTTACAATGGGATTATAGAGTAATAGGAATATCTGTAGAGGAAAGGAATATATTGAGAAACCAATTCAAGAAGCATTTGAGATAGAAAAGGCAGTAACCAGCTGGCAGATAGGAAAACACCAGGGACAGATGAAAAATCCACTGAACTGTTCAAAACTGTAAGACAATCTAATTTTATTTACAGCTTTATTGTCAGGAAATATTGTGTGAGAAAGATAAGTGTTTTTGCCTAAGAAAGGAGACCTAAGACAACATGCATATCAAACCACTGGATTAATTTCTCATGCAAGCAATGTTATTTAATTTTTCACAACAAAAGCCAGAGCATGCATGGAGAAAGAAATGCCAAATGAACAGAAGAGAAAACAGAAAGCACCTCTTGTCTGTTGTCACAACTGTCAGCCCTGTTCTTAGTTTTCACAATATTGTGAAAAGAACCTCCTACAATATTGACCCTGTACCCATTTAACTTTTACAGCAATATATTAACAGAACAGTAGGATGGAATGAGATGACAGCTGGAATCAAAATGAGTAGTGCTGCTTCTGAAATATGCTAATGACTCTGTTTTGCTAGTTCATAGTAATAGAGATCTCATTATACAGGGAAAATAGAAAGTGAAACATCTGTGCTAATTTCTTAAAGTTCAATATTAAGAAAACAAACATAAGCTCAATCAGCAAGTTTAATGAATTTACAGCTGATGGCAAAGAAATGAAAATGGTACATGGTTTTGTTTTCTTGGGCTCCAGAATAGATAAAAGTAGACAGTATGCTATTATTTCCAGGGAAAATAGTTGCAAGTATTATTAAAGAGAAAACAAGTTGATAGAAAAAAAGAAGAGCTTTCATGAAAACAAACCAAGGTGGGTTTTTTTGGAAAATAACTCTCTCAGTTTCCAAACTTTTTGGAAGGTGTTAATGAGCATGTAAGCCAAGTGGCTCAATAGAGATTGTATTCTTGGACTTGGAAAAAATTCCTCAAAAAAGCCTCCTTGTGAAAGCCAGTTGGCATGCAATCACGAGCCCCATTGGACTGGCAAATGGTTAAAAGACAGGAATAAATGGGCAATTCTTGCATTAGTAAGATATGCACAATTGGCTCTCCAAAGATCAGCATTTGAAGTAGTGGTTTTTACCTGGCTATGAATGATCTGACATTAGCATTGAAAAATGAGATGCCCCATTTTACTGTTGAGAGTGGTGTGCTGTCCAGCCAGTGATAGTTAATGGGAATTGGCATAGTTAATTAGGAATTGCGAGCTGTCCTCTTAAGGGAATGCATCATGGTAAATGTAGTTAAGGTATCCTGGGAAATGTAGTTCATGTCATGTGGCCACATCTGTAATCTTGATTGGTCACTGAATTGACCCTTTGTTGAGTTGGTGGGAGGTCCCTTTACTGTCACCTGGATCTCAGTTGCACGTCGGCATCTCTACCCCTTGCTCATTCGATATGGGATGAAAGGGAGGAATGATTACTATCATTTTACACTATGATTTCAACTATGCAAAGAATTGGACATTAGATGCATCTCAACATAACTGTAAGTTACCTTGAGGAAACCTAATATAATCCAATAAAAGAAATTTTGTATGGAAGAATTTGTAGAATCATCTATCTGTCTTTATATTCAACAATTGAATCAAAAAACAGAATAAATGGTAAAAGCAAAAAGGGACTATGAAAGATTTCTATGAATTGAATGGTGTGATATTTATGTACATGTCAAAAATATTAGATTGCCTGCCCTAGTATATATACAATCGAGATACAATCGAGATCAAGTGAGGTACTAATACAATTCTATAAAGCCTTAGTAAGACCACACCTACAGTACTGCATCCAGTTTTGGTCACCACATTATTAAAAAGATGTTGAGACTCTAGAAAAAGTACAGAGAAGAGCAGCCAGGATGATTAGGGGACTGGAGACTAAAACATATGAAGAACGGTTACAGGAACTGGGCATGGCTAGTCTAGTGAAGAGAAGGACCAGAGGAGACATGATAGACGTGTTCCAATATTTGAGGGGCTGCCACAGAGAGGAAGCGGTCAAGCTATTTTCTAAAGCACCTGAAGGCCAGACAAGGAACAATGGATGGAAACTGAACAAGGAGAGATCTAACCTGGAAATAAGGAGAAACTTTCTGACAGTGACAGCAATCAACCAATGGAACACCTTTCCCTTGGAAGTTGTGTGAGAGTCATCACTTGAGACTTTCAAGAAGAGATTGGACTGCCATTTGTCAGAAATGGTTTAGGGTTTGCCACTTGGGCAGGGGGCTGGACTAGATGACCTGCAAGGTCCCTTCCAACTCTGATTATCTGTTATCTTTTATATATGCTGTGAGCTGTCACACATAATTACATCTAGGTCTGTTGAAATGAAATGCATAGTGCCCATATAACCTCATATTTGAAACTATTAAATTTATTATTATCTTGTGAAAACGACATTGTGTCACTACAGTACTATGGATTTTTTCCCCTAATTTGTTCTATGAATAGTTTGAACAGAGAGCCAGTTGAGAGTTTTAGCATGAGGCTAAAAACAGGGAGGCCATGAGTTGTAATCCTGACTTAGAAGCAAAATCAAGTGGATGACTTTGGACCAGCCATAGGAAAGAAGAAATGGCAAACCATTTCTGAAAAACCTTACCAAGAAAATGGCAAGACTTGTCCAGTCAGGCTCTGAAAATTGGCCATGAGTAAACGGAAAAAATGTTCAAATCATAAATAAAGAACAATTATGGCACAACTTTCCAAGGGACATGCTTATTGATAATTTGAATTTCTTAGATCTTCTAGTCCAGTGTTGGCTAACTTTTTCACCATTGCATGCTGAAAGTGCACATGTGCATGTGCACACACACGTGTCTGCACCCATAATGCAATGTGTGCACAACCTCCCTGTCCCTTGCGCATGCGCATGCAACCCCCTATGCATGAAGCACGCCTCTGCATGTGTGAACATCTCACACATAAACCCCACGCCCTGCGCATTTGTGGCAGATATCCAACAATCAGCTGTCTTTTGGGCAGCGTGTGCGCATGCGCAGCACATCTGTTCTGGGCAATGGCTTGTATGCCAACAGAAATGGCTCTGCGTGCCACTTCCGGCACGCGTGCCATAGGTCGCCATCACAGTTCTAGTCTATTACTGAATACTTAATTATTTAGTCATGAGAGCATGCAAAACAAGGCTTGTTAAAGTTCCTTGCTCTTCTTGACTATGAAAATTCCCAAAACAAACATCATAGTCTTGGCTGCCTCTGAGGTTAACAAGGACCAGAAGTTGGAAAGAGCTAAAAAGCTTTTGCCATAAGTAAAATCTGTACAGAATTCAATGTTTCCTGTTTGTCCACCCAGAATCATTTCCCTGTTTGTCCACCCAGAATCATGTCAACTCAGTCTAATTTCCCAAAGGATAGCTTCTCAGTCTTATTTTCTTTGGCAGCTTACCTGGACAGTATCATAGCCTAGGAATCCAGTCATGCTTCCGGTGCCATAGGTGATGGATACGGTCTGGCTGGTGGCCTGGAAAGTGGATGACTGTTGTGGATTGAATTTATGATGGTCAGCTGCGAAGATAAGTAATTGTAGTATGGTGTGGGCATATTGAATATGCAGCAGAACAGAAAGAGCAATACAGAGTAAGGGAGATCTTGATATTTAACTCATCCCAGTGCAATACTCTCTAATGTGTGAACTCTGTCCTCAGTCATAGCTAACCTGAAAGCTTTTTGGAGAAAAAAATAGTTATATTTCCCTTTTACGTCATGTGGGCGAAAAATAGGTAATAGGTTCTACTATTAGACATTTTACTGTATCTGGCTTTATGACTGTAATAAACGGGTTTGATTATCCCTTATATTATATCCCTCACCTATATCCAAGCTCATGCCTAAACATTGGCTATGTAGGAACATGTTCTGTTACTCCATAATAATCCCCTTGAGTAGCAGCTCCCCAAAGCTTTCTCAAGCAGTCAATTTTCCTGATATCAGTATGATCCACGTTGAGCACATTGGAAAGACTGATGGACACAAGAATAAAGAAGTCTCCCTGATTTGGTCTCTTTCCAATGTGTTGGGATCGGAGTTCCAAGGATTCCCAGTCAATATGCCAACACAGATGCTGTGATGGGATTTGTGATCTATTACATTTAGAAGGTACTAGCTTGAGGAGAGGTCTCCAAACTTGGCAACTTTAAGACTTGTGGACTTCAATTCCCAGAATTCTCCAGCCAGCTATGCTATATATGCTATGCTGGCTGGAGAATTCTGGGAGTTGAAGTCCAAAAGTCTTCAAGTTGCCAAGTTTGGGGGCCCCTGAGCTTGAGGATGGCTTGAATAAAGAGTAACCTCTTTCTGGAGGCTACTTAGAACAAGCTATGGAGGCTACTTACAACAAGCTTCACTGGAGCAGTACACAGAAGGGACCCACAAGTTGGAAGAACCAGTGTCAAAGATGACTGTGAACTGTTGTGGTGGAGTGCCAATTGAGATAGTGCCAATATACTCGATCTGTGGAGGCAAAAAATGGAACATAATAAAAGAAAATCCATCCCTGATATTTCCATAGCATTTTTGAGGCAAGAGAGAGGAATATTTCTTTTTAGACAAAAGCAACTTTGACAAGTTTTTTAAACAATACAAATCTGCTCAATTTGTTACAGTAGAATATTGTTTATGTTCCATGATCTCAAATTGCATTGAAACATTTAAAATTATAACTTTCTAAATCCGTATGTCTCTTTTACTGCTCTCCAAAGCAAGGAACTGTTGATTTAAATCAATAGGTGTTGAGATTCTCTAGCCTTGTCCATAGGCTAAATGTTGAGTATCTCCTCCTAATGTGGAATACTTACATCTAGATAATTTTGCATGGGTTCACTGGCAAAGGTATTTTGCAGCCTGGGGAAATATTTTGTGCCAAGGTTATAAGGATGCTTCTTCAGGAAATCCTCTAGCAGCCCATGCTCTTCAAGAGTTTGCCTCACAGATTTTGTTTTCTTTAGGTGAATCCTAAGCATTGAATAATGGAAAGGAAAAGATTAGTAAGTGAAAGATAGTGCTCATAGCATTAAAGATAAAAAAGATTAAAAATGCATTTTGGACAGCATTCTCTGATTCAACACTACTAAGAGGGCTACAACCTTCAGAATTTCTAGCTAGAATGAGAGTTATAATTGCAACATATCTGGAAGCCCTCAGGATGGGAAAAGTTAGGTTCAGATTTATTTCTGTTGAGGAAGGACTTCAAATCTAGGTATATTCTATAGAGAAAGAAGCATGATCTACTTGATGAACACACAGTACATTTGCAGATATGGATATAAAAGGGAAATAAAATATTACTATCAGTGGAAAACCTAGGAAATTACAGCTTTGTGGCTTGCCCACCAATCACAATTCAAAGTTTGCTGAAAGAGTTTGTGGAACATAATTTAGAACGAAAATTAGATCCTTCTGAAGAAAATGTACAAAGAAAAATGGTTTTCTTTGAAGAAAGCACAATGTTCAATACTTACTTTGTTGTCAGACACTGGGAAAGTGCCACCAGGCTCAGAAGTAAGAGGCACTTCATGATTATTCCTTTATTCCCAAGTTGTTGATTCAAACGAAATGTGGGTCCCAGCTTCTAAGCAACACACTTAGGTTTGCTACACACACATATATACAACTCCAAGACTCTCTTATCATATTTGCATATCATACAAAAAGGCAGACATTCCTGATATGATTATCTTTTTTAAAATGTCCTTAAGAAGAACTTTCCATGTTATTCTTTCCATTCACATTAAGTTCTTGACCTAAAAAACAGGCTCAGGTGTAGGTGACATTGGCAACCTTTTCAAAGACTTTGGTACATCCCAAGAGCACTAAAGCAATATTTTCCATATTGTTTCATCATGCGAACCAAAGGTAAAAATGTACACTTTTATTTTTAAAATAATCTGGATGGAATTTTATTTTTTAGAAAATAAATTATACAATGAACTAAATATAAATTTAATTTTTACAATTGAGTGCTCCAGATATAATATACCCAGCATCGTTCAATTTCTGGAAATATATTTAGGCAGGTTGGTAGCCTTTATAACATTGCAACATTCTGCAAAATCCAGAAGTTGCATCTGGAGCAAAATGCAGAGTTGTAGGCTGAACAATGTATGTTACACCCTGTAATCTATAAACTGCTCTATCAGTTTGCTTCTATTTTCAATTCAAAAATGCTGGTAATTACCTATAAAGCCCTATATGACACAGGACTGAGTTATTTGAGGGATCACCTCTACCCAGGTACAGCAGGAGAGGCATGTTTTGGGCCCCAACTACTAAGGAGACTCATCTGAGGGGAGGGACCCTTTCTGCCCTGGCACCCACCTTTTGGGGCACCATCCCTTGGGGATGAAACAGGCCCTGACTCTATTGGCCTTTCAGAAGATTCTGAAAGCATGACTTTCTTTAGGGATTCAGGTGTGATGTGAAACCTGCCCTGTGGTTCTTCTGAATGTTATGACTGGTTTGTACTCAACTACTAATTATACTTGTGTGTTTTAACAAGGTGTTCAATAATGATTTTTTCTTAGGTTTTTATGTTATTTTTTGAGAGCTGATTGATATACCTGTGACTTACCACTCTCACTTCTCCCCATGATGTCAATTTCCACAATTAGAGAACTTTTCCAATAGAGGATTTCTAGTACTAACACTACCAGAGAAAAGATTGGAGCAGACATTCTATCTTTTTCACCAGAACAGATATTGGGAAAGAAAATTGCCACAGGAAATGGCTGGAACAGATGGTTACTGCACAAAATTTCAGTCCTGGTTTTGATAAGAGGTGAATGGTGATCCAGAATCTTATGTCTGAAGCCAATAATTTTCTCTAAAACCCACAATTTGTTTTCTTCATAGCCTGCTCAGGAAAATGAAACCAAACCAGGAAATTTCTAGTCAATTTTAATTAGGCTTACATTTCCCGGACAAAGATTTGTTTGGGAAAAATTTAAAGGAAACTAAGACGAGGAAAAGATTGATAATCAATGAAAATAGCACAAATCAATCCTAGATGCATTTTATTTTGGGATCAAATGAGTTGGAAGTAAGAGGGGCTGGGTGTCTGAAAATTCCTGAAGCCATTTGGGATAGGAAATAAAAAAGAGGTTGCAATCTTCTATCCTTTGTAAAATGTTGTGCAATGAAACAGTTTTCTTTCAACAAGCACAAGCCTAATAATCTCAGCTTCCCTCTGGTCCATTTCAAATTCTGTGTGACAGGAAGCAGCTCACCCTCACTGTTTTGTTAAGATGTTCTTTCACAAGAACATCTGGTGAAACACGATGATAGTTGCATGAGCAGTGGCCCAGATATACAATATGCTTGAAATTTGGCTATGTGTAACTATTAAAATCCAATTGTAGAGGTAATCAGAGCAGTCAGACCATGGGTTACAGTCAAAAAGCTGTTGAACCTGGATGGATCATGGACAACTTCAAAACAAGTAGCTTTATTGTATCCAAGCCCAAAGTTGTCACTAGTATCCTATTAAGTTTAGACAAGATAATTTACTTTCCATTTAGGACAATTGGGAACTTGCTAAGACCCAGCAAATGTTAAGTAATGTCAATTTCTGGTAGTGGAAATGTTCAATACCTGAAAACAACCTTTATGAAAAGTCCTTTTGCAGTGTTATCTTAACATTCCTGTGCTGGCCATGGAAGCATATCTGCCCTCTTTTATCCTATTGTATGAAAACAGCATTTCAAATAACACTCATCAGTTGCTGCTTGGCACTCTATATTTGCTATTGGGTGCAATCCAATTTTAACTTTTTTTTCCCAGAGAATTTTTTTTTAACAGAGAGCCTGAATTACGAAGCACAAAAGGGCAAATCTGGGTCAGGGCTAAATTGTGCTTGTTGGTAGTGTTCTGCAGTGACAACTGTTAATCTTCCCCTACAAAACAGCGGCATAAGCTGTGCATCTCACAAGTATTCAAAGACATGGAAAAATATGCACCTGATCAATTCCATCTTAGACTGCAAGGTTCCTGCACATGATCCTGGATTCTTCAAAAAGATTTTTGCAATAGAAAATGGTCATAATATAGTCACCTGTATGATAATGCCATTTTTAAAAGACGATTATATCTTAAATTTGCCAATGAAAGGCAAATTATGCAGAAGTTTCTCTTAATGTCAGTTGGAATATATAAATGTATTTTACACCTAGTTCTTACTAGTTCTTACACCTTGTTAGAAAGGAATATCTTTTACTTTTTCTTTATGTAATCTCTCTCAGAAGATTACCTGGAGAAATTACATTGGGAAAATTATGTTTTTCTGTAGTAAATGTGGCAGCTTTTTGCTTAATATCTCAACACCCCTAAGTGTTATGTACCAATTTACCTTTATAGGTTATTTGAATGACTTTGCAGAACAAGAATGGTTACTATTGAAATATTTTTGTTGTTCCTTCTGTTAGAACAATTAATCAGTGGAACGACTTGCCTCTAGAAATTCTGGGTGCTCCAACACCAGAGATTTTAAGAAGAGATTGGGCAATTATTTGTCTGAAATGGTGTAGAATTTCCTGCCTGAGCAGGGAGTTGGATTAGATGATTTCCAAAGTCCCTTCAACTTGGTTGTTCTGTTAATCTCCCTCCTCCATGGAAAATTACCTTCTAATGACTCAAAACCATGACAAGATAAAATCAAATAGCCACATCTTCATGCTATTCAGGTTTATTGTTTTTCTAGTTTGATGCCCTCCATAACTACCCAGAAATAAACACTACTGAAGTCAATGTGCTTCATATTTTTTCTCAGTTTATTCTAATATGACTGTTTTCAGCTTTGTCACCGTTTGGAGGGGAAAAGGGAATGATGAAAGGGACATTAAGTCTCTAAGCCTTTTCCTTCAAAGAAAGAAGACCCTGTAGGAGAATGTTATCATTTGCATTTTTTATTTGACTGCTGCAGAAAAGGGCAGGAGAGAAACTTTGCAAGAGAATAGGAGGTAGATGAAGTGCTCGTTTCCTTTCCCCAAGCCCTGGGAAGACTACCTGTTCTGCTCTACACAGACAGGGTCCACAAAGCATCTCTACAGATCAGGCATCCTGTCAACCCACAGTTATGACAAGGTTCTTCTTAATGTCCAATCCTTTGCATATCTGAATCGTGGTGTACAAAGATATTAAACTCTCATACCTATATTTCATTCCATTTCTGCTACATGAGTCTCAACCTCAACAGTGACTAATCAGGATTACAGATGTGACCACATGACATGGACTACATTTCCCAAGATACCTTAACTACATTTACCATGAAGCGTTCCCTTAAGGGGACAGCTCTCAATTCCTAACTACCTATCCTAAATCTCATTAACTCTAAACTGGCTGGACAGCATGGGAATTGTAAATTCCACTAACTAAGTAAACAGCAATTAACTAAGATAAACAGTAAAGAGTAATACTAACGGAATAACAGATAACTATATAACTAAAATGAGCAGTAAACAGTAATACTGACTGAATAGCAGATAACTATATAACTAAATAAACAGTTAGCTATGTCAGGAAAGGAAACAGTAAATAGCAATAAAGCATCAAACAAAGCAAGACATGCAAAGCTTGAGGTTCAATCTTCAAGTTCAGCCTTTTTTCTGCAACAACACTAGGTCGGTGACCGGTCTGGTGTAGAGCTTCTTGGTGAAAGTCTGCTGGTCGCAGGAGGGATCTAGCGACCTCACTAGCAGGATCTTGGCTTTGCGGATTAGTTCATCAGAGCTGGGCAGGTTTTGATACACCCGTCCCATAGGCCACACGTTCCGATGCACATCTTTGTCTTTCAGCAAGACAAGGTCTCCCTCTTCGAGGTTTGGTTCTTTGGTCTTCCATTTATGGCGGTCTTGTAGGGTAGACAGGTACTCTTGCTTTCAATGGTTCCAAAAGGTGTTGGCAAGCTGTTGAACTTGTCTCCATTGTTGTTTGTACAAGTCAGTAGAATCAAAGTTCCCTAACGGTGCAGACCAATCACCCATCTCCTCGTTAGCAAGGCAGCTGGAGTGAGAATAGTGGGATTCTCAGGATCTGAAGAGACTGGAACTAAACGTCGGCCATTGATGGTGGCTGCAACTTCTGCCATAAAGGTAGATAAAGTCTCATGTGTCAGTTTAGGTGCTTTCCCAACATGGAATCCAGGATTCTACAAGCTATTCCAATCATACGTTCCCATGTGAGATGCATGGGGAGGATTAAATATCCATCTGCACTTGTTGGCTTTAAGGTAGCCATTGATTGGTGAGTCAGGGTGAATGCCGTCTTCTATCTGTAGTTCTTTACAAGCACCTACAAAGTTTGTTCCACAGTCAGATCTGAATACCTTGACTGGGCCTCTGTAGGCTTGAAACCTTCTCAGGGCATTGATAAAGCAAGAGGTGTCCATAGATTCAATGACTTCGATATGGACCGCTCGAATGCTGAGACAAGTAAAGAGTACTGCCCATCGTTTGGTGTTAGCCTGACTGCCCCTGGTCCGTCAGGCAGACACAGACCAAGGGCCAAATACATCGAGGCCTACATTGGTGAACAGTGGTTCAGAGCTCAGGCGTTCGGGTGGAAGGTCAGCCATCATTTGGTGTAGAATGTGACCCCGTTGTTTGTGACAATAAAAGCAAGACTGCAGAACAGTTGTAATACATCTTTTGGCACCCACGATCGAGAGACCATTCGTTCTGAGGGCACCTTCCGTGAAGTGTCGGCCTTGATGATGGACTGCTTCATGGTAGTATTGTACCAATAGTCTCATTACATGATGGTTAGCAGGAAGGATGATGGGATGCTTGGTGTATGAGTCCATGTCAGCTTTGTGTAGGCGACCTCCCACTCGAAGTACCTCCTGGTTGTCGAGGTATGGGTTCAGTCGGAGAAGTGGACTAGATTGAGGTATGGGCTTCCCTGCACTCAGGCATTTGTATTCCAATGGATATGTATCTTGTTGTACACTTCTCAATATTCCTCTCTCAGCATGAGTATAGTGGTCTGGGAAGTATGACTGGAAGCCTTCCCGATGACCGAGGAGATGGACAACTGTGCGAACGATCGCAGTCATTCCTAGAACGAGAGGTTTCCATCGGGAGAAGTGTTCAAAGTGAGCAGGTTCTAAGTGCCCTTCCTTCCCGTGTTCGACCTTCATCGTTAGGCAGACGACCGGAGGGACAGCTGGTTCAACCTTCTTAAGCAACGGTCAAATGTTGGCATCATTATCTGGATCTAGGAGTTCATAACCGGGTTTTCCTATCTCCAAGGCATCTGTACGCCACAAGAACTCGGGGCTTTTGATCCAGGTAGAAGTTGATAACTGAGATGCAGGAATAGACCTTGTCGCATGATCTGCAGGGTTCTGGTCCGTTGGAATACTGCCACTGCACAAGGATCTCCTGATCCTTTCAACTCTGATCCGTTCAACTCTGTTATTCACATAGACGAGAAGCGCTACTCTCATTGTAGATATAACCCAGTACCACTCTGCTGTCTGTATAGAAGGTGGTGGGTTCTAAGGGAAGATCTATCATCTTCGTTATAGTGTCCAATAGTTCCGTGGCCAGGGCAGCTCCGCAAAGTTCCAGCTGTAGTATAGTATGACCTTTTTGCGGTGCTAGTTTCGCTTTTCCCATGATGAATCCGACATACACGACACCCTCCCCGCCGTAGACTTTGAGGTATGCCACGGCTGCTACTGCCTTTGTTGACGCATCTGAGAAAACATGCAGTTCCTTTCTTTGTGCCCTGGTGGGTGAGATGGGAACATACATGCGTGGTATGTGAACGTTGTGGAGACAGCATAGAGAATTGCACCATGTCTCCCATTCTTGCTTCTGCTCTGGTGGGAGGGGTTTGTCCCAATCTTTGGTATTTTGGGAGAGTGTGCACAGTAGGATTCTCCCTTGAATGTTAATAGGAGCTGCAAACCCTAAAGGATCGAACAGGCTGTTGACTGTTGAGAGCACTCCTCTCCTCGTGAAGCCAGTCTTCAGGGTTGGGGTTTTGAAGGTGAAGAAGTTTTTCAAGTCCCAACACAAGCCAAGGCTGCATTGGATAAAGAGGGCATCGCTGCCAAAATTGAGGTCCTGCAATCCCTTGGCATGGTCTTCAGGATTAAAGGCCTTCAGTACTTCTTCACTATTGGATACTATCTTGTGTAGTTTGAGGTTGGCCACCCCTAGCATTTGCTGTGTGTTCTTCAAGAGGCCTATGGCTTCCTCCGGGGTGGCTACCAATTTCAAGCCATCGTCTACGTAGAAGTTGTGTTCTACAAAGCGTTTAGCTTCTGCTCCATATTTGTCTCCTCCCTCTCGAGCAGTGCATTGAAGACCGTAGTTCGCGATTGCAGGGGAGGAGCCATTGCCAAATACATGCACCCTCATTCGGTATTCAGAAATCCATTGGTTGTGCTGATCATCACTAAACCACAGGAAATGAAAGTAGTTACAGTGATCTTCCCATACGAGGAATGAATAGAACATCTGCTGTATGTCAGCCATAACAGCTATGGCTTCTTTTCTAAAGTGGATGAGCACCCCAGGGAGACTGTTCGTAAGGTCAGGTCCCATAAGGAGAGCCTTGTTTAGAGAGTGGCCTTGAAACTGTGCACTGGCATCAAAGACTACACGTATTTGGCCTGGTTTCTGTGGATGGTACACTCCAAAGAATGGCAGGTACCAACATTCTTCAGCTGTGTCCAGGGGTGGAGCCGGCTCAGCATGTCCGTTCTGTATCATTTTGTCCAAGAACACCACCAGATGAGCTTTCATCTCTGGCTTCCAGGTCATAATTCGTCTCAGACTGAAGAGGCGGGAGAGCGATATTGCTGGTTGTTAGGCAAGCGTTGTCTGGGAGTGCGAAAGGGCAGTGGTGCAACCCAACTACCAGTTGCATCCTGTTGACATTCCTTATCCATGAGCTGAAGGAACCATTTGTCCTCAATGGACAAAGCTAATTCATCGTCTTCTCTGGTAGTCTGAAATAGTGCCTCTCCTAGAGCAGGTTTGACCATCGAAAGCATGAAGTGGTCTTGGCACGGTGTCAGGTGAGATGTTCTTCCATTCTTGAGAACGGAGGTAGCTAAGGTGATTGTCTGCGTTGGGGCCTGTAGGCGATTGACACAGATGACTCCTATGATCCCATCCTAGTGGTGATTTGAGGGCCACCAGGTCATCTATAGGGCCGGCACTACCTCAGAGAAGGCAAAGGTTCGTGGAGCATTAGTTCCCAGCAAGAGTAGGATCTCAGCGTCTGGATCTAGAGCAGGAAAGTGAGGAGCCAGATGCTGCAGATGAGGTATGCTACTGACGACCTCAGGTGTTGCGATTTGAGTACGGTCAGTCGGTATTCCATCGCATTCAAACATGGCCAGCAGTTTGAATTGGGAAGTTCCATCCAATGACTCTATACAAAGTCCAGTAACTATCCTCCCCGTCGTGCTTCTTGGCCCATGGCATGTTGAGATAGTGAATTGAAGTTCATCCTGTGGCACCTCAAAGCGGTCAAAAAGGCGGATCTGGCCAGGGTGCAGGTGCTTTGAGTGTCTACCACCACATACATCTTCACAGCATCTTCGGGGCATCTTTCAGGGTACACCTTGGCTAAACAGATGGGATTACACAAATGAGGGCTTGGTGAGTTGGCGCACACTGCTGCGCAGGTGACACTCCCTGCTGGTTTTGGTTGCGATCTGGCAGCCTGCCGAGGAACCTTGTGTGTTTCTATGGTACATTGAGGCTCCTACGAGATGTCCGCAGCGGAGGCTCGGTGTCTGGATGCAGAGCGGCTGGATGTTTGTTGCTTCTGCAAAAGTAACATTGCACCTTGGCAGTGCAGTATTTGGCCGGGTCCTTGGATTCACAACACTTGTAGCAGAATTGGTACTCCCTTATTAAATCCCTCCGTTGGGTCAGGGATTTTGCTGCAAACCCTTGGCACCTGTTCAGCAAGTGTCGAGTGTGGTGCAAAGGACAAAACTCAACTCTCTTTGTAGTTGGAGATCTACATAGGATTGTATCTGGTGAGTTCTCTCCCGAACACCTTATGGAGGAGGTTGCGACCTCTGTGTCACATGTGTTATTGTGGTTGTGATCTGTAGCAAGTGGCAACACATTCCAGATAGGTGCAGTTGCATTTGTGTTCCTTGTTAGTTGGGAAGAATCTGTGTCTGAGGCGTAGGTTTCTAAAGCTGTTGCAGGACACTGTTTGCTTGACCACAAATTCTTGGAAAAGGGCAGAAGGTGCATCTTTTTGTGGTTTGTGTCCAGGAAGTCATCAGACAAAGGAATCCATTTTTCCAATATTTCCTTAGGGAGTTTGGCAATGATTGCTTCTTGCATTATGAAAAGATCAAGGCAAGCCAGTCCTGGTATGTCAGAACATTCTTTGGCTGATTGCAGCTCTGTAAGGATGTTGGAAAATTCTTCCAGTCATTCGGTTTCGTGAATGGCGATACACGGGAATCTGTTAAGTCATTCTAGGAGCGAGTATGCCATCAATGTGTCATTGCCATATTTCTTGTCTAAAGCATCCCACGGTCGTTTCAGAGCAGTGTCTGGGTCATTGAGTATGCCAGTGTAAATGTGTTTCACCATGTGTCTAGACCGTGGTCCTAGCCATGTCAACAGAAATGTAAGTTCTTCGCCGGGAGGCAGCCATTCGCGTTGAATGGTACTTGTGAAAATGTTCTTCCACAGTAGGTATTCCTGCCTGGCTCGTCGTTAAATCTGTACACACCACTAGCTGCTAAGTCTAACCTTCCACACCTTATTGATGGTTCTGTGTTACTTCTCTGTGAGGGCTGTTCATGTATTCGTATGCCATCCTCGTAGGCATAGTGTTGTGGCTCCAGGGCATGAGTTGTGGGTGGTACGTGTTTCACCTCAGAGTACTTTATGAGGAGGTCGTTCTTTGTCCCCATGTGTGCGGGTAGTGTCTCTTGAGGTTGTGGCTGGAACGGCACTGCCTGTGGATTGAGTGTGGCAATTGTGGTTGGTTGCAGGCCATTAGCCATTGGAGTAGGGTTGCTGATGCTGGGAAGAGAATCTTGGACTTTAGGTTGTACAATATCAGTTGGAGAAGACTTGCTGTTGGTGGGAAGTGAATCTTGTATTTTGGGTCTTACAACGTCAGTTGTGTGACTGAGGTTTAGAGTCTGTGGTTGAGATTCACTCCTATGCTCCCCTGGTTGTGGGAGACTGCTAGGCAACTGAGGCAGTTCCACCTGCACGTTTCGTAGTGAGTGCTGCTCATCCACGTAGGCCTTGACCCGCGTATCTGAGTTCTCTTCTCCCAGCTCTTCGAGGTCGAAGGTGAGGGAGGCAGCGTTGCTGCCTTCTGCCATGCTGCGGCCCGTGCTGTTTTCGTTGCAGAGTCTCTGTGCCATTCAGCCAACTCCAATTGGGCCTGAACTTTGGCCATTTCAGCTTGTTGTTTAGCCATTTCTGCTTGTTGGTTGGCCTGAGCTTTGACCATTTCTGCTTGTTGTTTAGCCATTTCTGCTTGTTGGTTGGCCTGAGCTTTGGCCATTTCTGCTTGTTGTTTGGCCTGGGCCTTGGCCATTTCTGCTTGCTTAGCTGCTATTTCTGCCTGTTGAGCTGCTACTGCCACCTTCTGCCGTGTCGCCTCTTCTGTTGCGTGTAGATCTGCATCTGCTACTGCAGCTTCTATTTGAGCTTCTACAGCTCAGTTGGCGTAACTTGCTGCTTTGGAGGCCCTAGAGGCGTCGCTGCGACAGGAGGATGCTCTGGAAGAATGGTGAGACCCAGCAGCAGAGAATTGGCGTGAGACACTGGAACCTGCTTGCGATCTAGCCGGTTTGGGATTGAGGGAGGAGGCTTTCTTAGACTGGTAGGAAGAAGACACGTGTGATTGAGGAGCTATATTGGATGTGGCTTTCTTCTTTGCTTCTTGTTCCTTTTGAAGCACATCGAGGCTGCCTGGAGGGCTTTTTGCTTTCCTCAATGCAGTCTTCGCATTCTTTGTGAAACTCTTCGAAGCATTGGACGTGTGCTTGGAGTTTTGGGTCACCCAGTCTTGCCTGGATGGAGTTGAGTTTATCTTCGCTGATTCTCCACCATGTGAGAAGGGCAGTTAGATCATCTAGCAGCATGTGGACTTTCTTGGGGGGCAGCTTGTGTCGTGGGGCATCACAGATCTCCTCTAGCGTCAGCCATGAATCTGAGTAGCGGCAATATTGCTTCTCCCAATCCTCTCTCAAGTGTGCTTCCATGGGTTCTGTAAGCTTCTTATTCTTTCTGAGATCGTAGGCATTCTGAGGTAACGCCATGTCTTTGGAGGTTTGGATGTCTGCTTTGGGAACCAGGCTCCATGTTTACATCTAGGGTGGGAGGAGGGTTTGAGTCCTCTGGTACTTCAGGTACATCTGTCATGGCTAGAGAAGTTGCCATGCTTCAAGTAGGCGAAGTTGAACTTTGGAAAATTTAGTAGTGTCCTTTATTTTGCTAGGGTGCTGTGTGCAGGTAGCAAAGGTGAGGAGTGGCTGCTAGAGGTAGTACTTGAGCACGTGGGTGGTGCTGCACAATATGGCTGCTTTTAGGGTGCAGTGCGAGCTTGCAACACAAGTGGGCACTATAGAGGGTGTTGTCGCTGAGTCTGAAGATGAGAGAGGAAAGTGCAGATTTGCCTGTTAGTGTTGCTTGTGACACAAATTGGCACAATAGGAGGCGCTGTTGCTGAGTCTGAAGACTTGAGAGCGAACGCAAGTTGGCCTGTTAGTGTTGCTTGCTAGGTCTGGAAGACACTGATGCTAAGCACAGGTTAGGCTGCAGGAAGTACTGGAAACTTGTATTAAGTCACCAGGGGTTGCCACAAACTAGCAGATAAATAGAATTTTCCTTGGTTGGACACTTGTTAAAATCAGGAAAGTTCCTGTAAATTCATTACTTGCCACCAGGTGGGGCTGGATCAGTTGAGAAGAAAAGGAAGGAAAAAAGAAGAAAAATTATCTGTGAAATTTCTACTTGACCACCAGATGGTGCAGTGGTCTGCTTTGCTTGAGTCTGATTTCCCTCTTGGGGGGGGGGTGAGTCTCGTGGCTACAAAGCTTGTTGGTTTTCCAAAGGAATTTACGATCCAAAGGAATTTATGGCTGACTCGCTGGAAGAGAAATTCATCAGACAAATACAACACTCCAAATTTGCATCCAGTGTAGCTTGGTTATATTTAAAAAAAATTTTTTTTTTAGTAAAGAGAGGAGAACATGAATAAACTTCAGGTTGTTAGCAAAGTTCCTTTGTTGAAATAGCTGCTCAGATCAGCCTTGTGCTCTGAAGATGGTCCTGCCTTAATGATTTATAACCCCAATAAACTGGCCAGGGTAGTTGTAAATAGCTGGAGAGGGCTTCTTTATGGCCTCTGAGAGTTGGAGAAATGCAGTATCTTTGTTAGAGGGTAAAGGAAGATTCTGCAGACTTGCACAGGATTTACAATTCAAACTGAGAAAATACTTCCAAACTGCACTTAAACTGCTTCATTTCTTTAGTCAACAATGGGAAGATGCAGACCAAACCAGAGAATGGGATGTTTTAAAGTCTCTTGTGTAAAAGGAGAAGGGGAATTTCTTGCCCTCCCACCATCCAAACAGCATGTAAAGGTTCCGTTGCACAGGAGGGAAAGACGAGGAGAATTCAGGTAATCTGATTAGCTATATCTTTGCTTTGGAGGTACAGATTAGCATTGCATATTCACTCCTGGCTTCAATATTACTTTGCTTTATCACTTCATCCAAATTAACTTTCTTTATATTGAGGGAATCCAGATGGGATTTCAAATCAAGATTAAGATAACTTTTACTCAGGGAGATCTTTGCATCTTCTAGGAATCAAGTTTAAAATATCTTTCTACTGTTCTGCTCTACCTGGATGGGTATAAAGCAGACAGAGCAACTCCTAAAGCATCTATACAAAGTTCTTTTATTGGTTCATCAGGCATCCTGTCAACTCACAGTTATGACAAGGTTCTTCTTAATGTCCAATCCTTTGCATATCTGAATCGTGGTGTACAAAGATATTAAACTCTCATACCTATATTTCATTCCATAATTACAGAGGTAGCGAGTATAGCTGCTACACAAGGCTGTGTGTTCAGGCAAGAAGAGGAGAAACCTCCCTCAACCCACCAAGGGTCAATTCAGTGACCAATCAGGATTACAGATGTGACCACATGACATGGACTACATTTTCCAAGATACCTTAACTACATTTACCATGAAGCATTCCCTTAAGGGGACAGCTCTCAATTCCTAACTACCTATCCTAAATCCCATTAACTCTAAACTGGCTGGACAGCATACTACCTGCTGCTGACTCTCTCTTCTCTTCTTTAGAGTTACTGTTCTCTCATTTGTGGAATTCCAAAATATTATAATTATCTCTGCAGGACTACTTTTGCACATATGATTTTAAAGTATTTTACTTTTAAGGCAATTAATTAACACAGTGGTGTCAACACTCATTCCTTTCTTTTTCTCCTTAAGTCAGCAGAAAGAGATGCAATTATAATTTGTGCTCCCCTAATGACTGTACTCTAACCTGCTTCAGTGATGAGACTGATCGCAGTCTTATTCTTACAGCTTTATAGGAGAGCAATTTACAGAAAATGATTGGTGGATCTCTCTGGCTTCATTTCCTAAATTCACCCAGCCAGAAAAATAATTCTCCTTAACATGTGGTTAAACCAATGATGGCAAACCTTTAAGAGACCGAGTGCCCAAACTGCAACCCAAAACCCACTTATTTATGGAAAAGTGCCAACACAGCAATTTAACCTGAATAATGAGGTTTTACTACCTAAGGTTCACCATCACAGGAGTAACCATTAGGAGCAGGTGCCTGGATTTAGTCATTTTTCAGACTTGCTGAAGGAGAGGTTGCTAGCACAAAGATGTTCTGCAGCAGTAACTTGTCACTTGTGCCTTTTCTAAAACAGCCTTGATAATAAGCTGTTGGGGTAGTGGAATCATGAAGAATGAAGCAAGAGGAGCTTGCAAGGCACACCAAGAGTCTTCTCTCCTGCTGTTTTATTGGGCTTCTATCTCTCAAGTGAACCCTATCTTTCATCAGATTGGATACTATTGATGGGCAAATTGACAAACTCTGTCAATTTTACCCAGCTTCCAAATATTTCCAAATCTTGTGATTGAGCTAGTACCCAAAATTATGCTGAAAACCCAAAATGGTGTTGAAAGAACCCCAAATGTTCTCCTCTTGTAGAAATACAAAAACTAGAAAGTCAGCCACAAGAAACCTCTTGTCAGTGGAAGCAATGGAAACCATGGGCAATTAGTTGGGACCGAAACCAGCCATCCATTGTCGACAGAACCCAACCTCTTTCCCATTTTAATCAAAGTTTCCATGTGACAGCTCAAGTTGCTATTTAAAACACAGATGCAATGTTGTTTCAAAACACAGCTTAACATTGCTAAAATTGATCTAATGGTTTTCTAGAATAATCCTTGACTCTTTTCCACAAGGAGCTGACATAATGCTTAAGTGGTGGTTTGAAAAGGCCAGTCAGGCATCATGTAGGCCAGGGATCTTCAAACTTGAAAGCTTTAAAACTTGTGGACTTCAACTCCTAGAATTCCTCTTCCAGTCATGTTAGCTCAGGAATTCTGGGACCCTTGATGTAGGCAGATGACCCTGCAGAAGCCAGAGACTGAATGTTCCAGCATCAGTCAAGTGATGTTGTACATGTGTATGCAACATCGTGCTTTGCAACTTTTT